>JAEUYN010002386.1:0-191821 GCA_018257835.1 Euura lappo | reverse complement strand
TCCGCTCCTCTTCTCCCAGGGGGATAGTGAAATGTGCCGTAGCCCAAATCCGATGCCCTTCTCCCAGGGGGATAGTGAAATGTGCCGTAGCCCAAATCCGGTCCTCTTCTCCCATCGGCATAGTGAAATGTGCCGTAGCCCAAATCCGATGCCCTTCTCCCAGGGGGATAGTGAAATGTGCCGTAGCCCAAATCCGATGCCCTTCTCCCAGGGGGATAGTGAAATGTGCCGCAGCCCAAACCGACGCCCATCGGGCATAGCGAAATGTGCCGAGCCCAAATCCGATCCTCTTCTCCCAGGGGGATAGTGAAATGTGCCGTAGCCCAAATCCAATGCCCTTCTCCCAGGGGGATAGTGAAATGTGCCGTAGCCCAAATCCGATGCCCTTCTCCCAGGGGGGTAGTGAAATGTGCCGTAGCCCAAATCCGATGCCCTTCTCTCAGGGGGGTAGTGAAATGTGCCGTAGCCCAAATCCTGTCCTCTTCTCCCATCGGCATAGTGAAATGTGCCGTAGCCCAAATCCGATGCCCTTCTCCCAGGGGGGATAGTGAAATGTGCCGTAGCCCAAATCCGATGCCCTTCTCCCAGGGGGATAGTGAAATGTGCCGTAGCCCAAATCCGGTCCTCTTCTCCCATCGGCATAGTGAAATGTGCCGTAGCCCAAATCCGATGCCCTTCTCCCATCGGCATAGTGAAATGTGTCGTAGCCCAAATCCGATGCCCTACTCCCAGGGGGATAGTGAAATGTGCCGTAGCCCAAATCCGATGCCCTTCTCCCAGGGGGATAGTGAAATGTGCCGTAGCCCAAATCCGATCCTCTTCTCCCAGCGGGATAGTGAAATGTGCCGTAGCCCAAATCCGATGCCCTTCTCCCAGGGGGATAGTGAAATGTGCCGTAGCCCAAATCCGATGATCTACTACCAGGGGGATACTGAAATGTGCCGTAGCCCAAATCCGATGCCCTTCTCCCAGGGGGATAGTGAAATGTGCCGTAGCCCAAATCCGGCCCTCTTCTCCCACGGCATAGTGAAATGTGCCGTAGCCCAAATCCGGTCCTCTTCTCCCATCGGCATAGTGAAATGTGCCGTAGCCCAAATCCGATGCCCTTCTCCCAGGGGGATAGTGAAATGTGCCGCAGCCCAAATCCGGTCCTCTTCTCCCACCGGCATAGTGAAATGTGCCGTAGCCCAAATCCGGTCCTCTTCTCCCATCGGCATAGTGAAATGTGCCGTAGCCCAAATCCGATGCCCTTCTCCCAGGGGGATAGTGAAATGTGCCGTAGCCCAAATCCGATCCTCTTCTCCCATCGGCATAGTGAAATGTGCCGTAGCCCAAATCCGATCCTCTTCTGCCACCGGCATAGTGTAATTAGTAATCAGAACCGAACTAATTACAAATTACATTTGAGTGTGACTAACTACTGCACAACTGTCAAATTACAGTTGTAATTTGTAATACGAATGGTTTCAATTACTAATTAATAATTATACATTTGTGATTTGTAATTAGAATGGTTTCAATTTTTATTAATTACCAATTACTGATTATTTTCCAAATTACGAAAATCGTTTTCCAAATTTGTCCAAATGATTTCCAAATTACTGGAAAGCTTCATTTTCAGATTGGTTAATTTCGACTGTCAAGTATAAGCTGGTCCACTTTTAGGCGTAGCCGTTAGGCGCATTCGCGTTGGGGCTAGAAGTGATTTTTATCATAATGATGAACCAATCCAGCCAATCAGATCATAGCGCCTAACTTCAGAGCGGTGCTATTCGACGTCTGATTGGCACATCATTATGATGAAAATCACTTTGATCCCAACGCGAATACGCCTGTTGCAATACCGAAATTCGATATGCCTGCTACAATGTCGATGTATCGATATATTTGACGCCAAATATCGATGATAAATATCGATATTCTGGTGAAAATATCGATATATCGATACATATCGCCCATCATCACTGATCTCCCCATCATTGCCGCTCGGTGTATACATATTTATGAGATTTGAACAATGATTCGAAAGCCAAGATGGCTGCCTTACAGTTGTAACACAAAATTGCTCTTCAAAGTTTTTCATTTATATTGAGTATTCTTTAAGAGATCTGTTCGAAAAACAGTGGATACCATCTCCACCATCAGAGGAGGCCTTTGAGCATTTCTATTGAAACTAAAAATTGAGCATCTCAAGAAAATCACAATTTTTCTTCAAGTGATCTACTTCTCCGATCGGCTACAGAGGTACATCGAGTCCCGAAAAGGTCATCTTTCAAAACAAGAGTGCCGAATTGTCTACAACTTGTCAACAGTCGATGCTACACAATACGTTATCGAAGAAAAAAGGGTTTTACTGGCTTTCCTTTTCCTTTGTTCGGTAAGGTTTGGGTATTGTATAAGGTGTTGGTTTTGTTGTGATTTGTGTTGAGATAGGGTTTTGAGAATGTCGGGAGGAGAAAAGGAACCAACCAAAAGAATGTTAGATAAAGATGATGTAGAGGATGATAAGGACAACGGTCCGCCTCCGGCGAAGAACAAAGAGTCGCCGGCCGGGTCGCCCTGGACTCCCCCTTTGCGATCTGTTTCCAATAGATATACTGCTAACGATGAGGGTCCTTACATAGTACAAATATATGACGAAAGAGGTCTCAAGCTGGGGAACCTCCATGCTATGAGTATTGGAGTTAAAGTAGAGAACTACTTAGATGTCATTACCAGAATCGCGTCGTCTGGTGCAGATCGTGTTAATATTTTTTTTAAAGATTTCGAGACTGCAAATGCGATGGTAGATACAGAGATCAAGAAGGTTGATCCGTCTTGGGGTGCTTATATTCCTGATTTTGCTATATATAAGATTGGGTTGGTAAGGGGAGTGGATACCTCACTATCTACAGAACAAATTATGAAATTTTGTAAAATTCAGGATCCTGGAGATTACAAGGTTTCTCATGTGGAGAGACTGACTTGGAAAGTTAAAGGCTCAGACGGTAAATCGGTCATCTCAAATTCCTCCAGAATTAAAATTTTCATTAGGGGTAAACAACTCCCAAAGAAGGTCATCATCTGGTTTGTTTTGAGGGATATTTTCACATACGTTCCCAGTGTGAAAATTTGTTTTAAATGCCTCAGATTTGGTCACGTCACGGTACAATGTAGATCTCAAAAACCCAGGTGTGGAAGATGCGCCAGATTACATGACGAACGGGAATGTTTGGTAGTGAGTAACGATTCGTACGAATGTTTCAACTGCAAGGGTAAGCACCACGCCTTATCCAGACTATGTCCTATGTATCTTCAAAAAAAAAGAACTAATGGCCAAAAAGATCAATTCAGAAATTGCCCGCGTGGAACAATCAAACAATAAATTGAACTCGTTTGTGTTTGGAGATTATAACAAAAACTTTCCTGCAATAAAAGTTAGAAGGAGTGCTGCACGCATTGTAACACACAACTTGAGCCAGGCAGAGACTGCAGGTCCAATGGTCTCGGAATCGGTCTCTGGGACTTCCCCTCTTGAATGGGATGATGATCAGACTATGGAAGGAACCGTATCAGACGATGAGCAAACGGAAGTAAATGTTTCTATGGCCAACACTATGGAGGTTGTTGAATTCAAAGATTTTGTCCAGAAAGCAATTAACACTGCCATTTCGAAATTTTCGAATGCCTTGATCTTGAAATTAACTAGTGAGTTGAGGGAAACAAAAGTCACTCAGGATATTTGCAAAGCGATAAAAGAGGTGGAGGAACTCTTCGTCGGGTCTGGTGGACCTGACTCTATTCCACAATGACTGATAAATTAAAAATAGTCCAGTGGAACTGTCGTAGCCTGCCAAGTAAATGGGCCGAATTTAATAATTTTGCTAAGGCTTTTGATATCATCAGTTTGGGCGAGACTTGGCTTAAACAGTCTCAAAAATTTTTTCTCAAAGGTTACAACACAATCAGACAGGACAGACAGACTGGGAACAGAGGAGGAGGAGTGGCTTTTTTTATTAAAAATAATATTCAGTTTAATAAGATTGAAAATTTAACTATTTCTAATAAGTTTGAATGGGTGATGATCGAGATTCTCCTAGGTAACAAGAAGTTAAATTTGATTAATGTTTACAGAGCGCCTAACATATATGTCACAAGTGACGACTGGGCTGGTTTTTTTAATTCAATTACCAGGTTTGAGTATTTAATTATTTGCGGTGATTTTAACAGTCACCATCATTTGTGGGGCAGCGAACTAGTTAACCAAGAGGGTAAAAATCTAGTAGATGTCTTTCCAGACTTCAACTTGTGTATTCTGAATTCCGGCGAAAGTACGCGATTTTTGTTCAATTCTGAAATAGCTAGCGTGCCAGATATAACTTTGGCTTCGCCCGATATTGCTCCTAGAATATCCTGGTCTGTAAGTGAAGATCCATTAGGTAGCGATCATTATCCAATCTATATTACTTTAGAAAATCTGAATTATTTTAGAATTAAATATAGATCTAAGATTGGTACAAATAAGGTTGATTGGAGTTTATATTCTAAGTTATTAGAAGGGTATTGTAAGGATATTCAGGTTGACGCGGATAACTTTCTGGAAACATATGAATTGCTTATCGATCACATTATGGAGTCATTGAGTGCCTCGGGAGCTAAGATGCCTTCGGAGGATATTCCAATTGGCCACGAAGGTGCTCCTCCTGCTTCGGTATGGTGGACTCCGGAGTGTTCTATAAAAGTGGAGCAAAGAAGAGAAGCCTTTCAATTCTTTAAAAATAATGTTTCAAAAAAATCATATCAAGATTACATCAGTATATGTAAATCCACGTCGAAATTCTTAGATAATACAAAACTAAAAGGTTTTAGGGATTTCTGTAGCACCCTTACACCTGCCATGCCTATTGACAGAATGTGGAGTCGGGTCAAAGCTTTTAAGGGCAGATTTAATCGACCAAATTCAGTACAAAAAGTATCTGCGGAGGATCCTAAAGTTGAAGAGGCGATTAATAAAATAGCTCCTCCTTTCGTTCCACAAGCAGTTGATCTTCCACAGAATGAAGTTAATCTGGCTGTAGAGTCGCTTTTTCAGGCTCCAATATCCATGAAAGAGCTTGATATATCTATAGCCAAAGCTAGATCTAAATCGGCTCCGGGCATTGACCTTATAACAAACCCTTTTTTAACACACACCTTGCAATCAACCCGTACATTGATAATGAATATTTTTAATTTTGTACTTCGTACAGGTAAAATTCCGGAAGATTGGACTAAATATATTGTTTGTTTAATTCCTAAACCGGGAAACAAAGGATATAGACCGATTGCATTATCTTCGATGATGTTAAAATTACTTGAAAGGATTGTAAATAGTAGATTACAATGGTGGTGCGAAAACAATAAAATTTTTCCTTCTTCTTTCTTCGGCTTCAGAAAAGGTCGATCGTGTTTAGACAACGTTTCGGTGTTGGTAACGGATATTAACATGGCCTTTGCTAGGAAGGAATTTTTGGTTGCGGCATTTATTGATATCGAAGGGGCCTACGACAATGTTGTCCCCTCTATCCTCATCCAGGATCTAATCGACTTAGGAATTCCTTCACACATTGTCCATTTTATAAAATCTATCATTTGGAGTCGAGAGATCTTTTGCTACGCTCAAGGTATTGATCTGGGTCATAGGACCACGTCAAGAGGTTTGCCGCAGGGATCTATTTTGAGTCCTATATTGTTTAATATTTATTTAAGAAGGGCTCAGCATTATATTTGCAATTCCACAAGGATTCTTTCTTACGCTGACGATTTGGCAATATACAGTTCTTCGGGTAACCTACAGGATGCTGTAAAAGAAGTTGAGAATTCAATAGTCAAATTGGATACCTGGTTGATGAATAGGGGTCTGAAAATATCGGAACCTAAGACACAATTATGCACTTTCACGAAAAGAAGGATTGTCAATCAGCAGATTTCGATCACATTAAATGATGTTCATATTACCAACAGCTCATCCATCAGATTTCTGGGGATATTCCTAGACTTTCGTTTAAACTGGAAAGAGCATATAAACATTACAAAAAACAAAGCGGTTCGAGCCATCTCAATAATAAAGGCTATTTCGGGGTTCAAGTGGGGGGGTCACCCTTCTACTCTAATGATTATATTTAAAGGATTGATTAGATCCATATTGGACTGGGGTTCATATTTTATCCAATCGGCCTCACGAGGTTTGTTAGAATCATTAGAGAGGGTACAATTCGCTGCTTTAAGGTCCTGTTTGGGCTGTTTAAAAACAACTCCGACGAACATTTTGTTACATCTGGGAGCGGTTCCTCCCTTGTATATCAGAAGAACTTTTTTGACAAAAAAATATATCTTCAGATTGGCCTCGACCACAGGCAATATGTTATTTCCCAAATTTGAATTGATTCGAGAATGGTTATATCGGAGGGGTTGGGATCCCTCTCGATTTATGTTTTTGTTTCAATGTTGGTATAAAGTTCGGAATTTATTGAGGCAGATACGAGCACAAGCTCTTCCTCCTGATTTATGTATAGATTATTTCCAGAATTTAGTTAATATTAAAATTAATGTTACATTCGGTAAAGCTCTTAAAGAAGTGAAGGACAAACAGAGTGCAGTTGTAAGTTTAATGGAAAACGAACTACAAGAGTATTCCCAAATTTATACAGACGGTTCTAGAATGTTGGATCCTCCGAGGTCGTCTGCTGCTACGATACTTTGGGCGGATGGTCCAATTGAAACTTTTAGCTTTAGAATGAACAATCATTCTTCGATTTTCTCGGCTGAGGCGTTTGCTATCCTCAAAGCGGTTATCCTCATCAAGGAGAGAAATCTAGAAAAAACGGTTATTTTCTCGGATTCCCTGAGTGTTATATCGTCTCTCAGGGGAGAAGGCAAATCTTTCTCGAATAATGCCTTAATCTTTGACATCAAAAGAGAAATTTACGATTTGCAGTCTCGGGGAGTTTCTATATTTATCTATTGGATTCCTTCCCACAAGGGTATAAGCGGTAACGAATGTGCTGACTCGATGGCAAGTGCTGCTATGATGAAGGTCCCCAGTGAGGAGACTAATTTTTTAATTTGGTCTGATCCAATTTATATTTTTAGGAAAGAAGTATTGAGAGAATCAGAGAAACATATCAGAACGGAGGGGGCGTTCAAAGGTGTGAAGTTTTGTAAATTTTCGGGTTCCTTCTCTGCCTCTACATGGTTCAAGAAATCGAATATTAGCAGGAAGAAAATAACAATGATTAACAGGATAAGATCTAATCATACCTTGACTAAAGGTCATTTAGCCAGGATGAAAATTATAAATGAGGGTTCATGTGATTGTGGAAATCCATCTATGTCTTTAGATCACCTATTGTTTTCCTGTCCTTCCCATAGTTACCAAAGAAAAGAGTTAATAGATTTTCTAAAAAGGAAAAAAATTAATACATTAGACACACAAGAAATATTCCTCACCAATTCGTTAGGGGTTCTTTTAACTTTATGTGATTTTATCACTCGTAGTGATATTATCGTTTAAGTAGGATAAATTGATAAAAGATAAATAGATATCTTTGTTATATGTGTTGTATTTGTCAGTTTTTGTGTTGTTTCAGTACGTATATCCTCTTTCCCTTCCTTGAGCCAGAAGTACAAAGCGAATCCATCGTACTATACCACTATTGGACAACCTGATTGGTTCTCATCTTTCGACTATTGGGATCCAAACGCCAATGGAAGTGGAACGTTGAAATGCAGAAACATAACCTCTCAGTGATTTAAAAATATAATTAAATTAACTACCAAGTGTACATTTCCCCAAAATTAGTAGTTTACAAAATTTTTACTACTCATTTTATAAGAGTTTAAATAAAATACATAAAATATAATAAACAAGTTGATTAAACACAAAGAGTACTTTGGCACATGCCTTGACTTAAGTCAATTAGGCGATAGCCATAAGGAGAAGAAGAAGAAGAAGAAATACGCAGAAAATTGGGATTACCAGTTTATATCGATGTTCAATTTCCGATATTTAGGCGTATCGATATTTAATGTGATCAATCGATTATTCACAAGTAATCGAACATTACTCGATTTATTCGGCAAAAAATAATCGATTACTCGCAATTAGTATGAACAAAATATCGAAAATTCACTTCATGGAGTAGAAGGAGACGTGTATCTCCCCACATTTAGGCGTTTAAAAGTGGTCCTAAAATCCCACGTTATAGGGGCGCTGCGAACAGCCGAGAACACTAGAATTTCGGCGAGCGGCAGAATTTGAATATCATTTATGACGAGCAATGTGGATTTCTTTTCTTTTTTTTTTTGTATCGAAAAGTTACAGGCTTAACAGCCTATGTACCAGCAATGTGGAATTTAAACTGCACATGTACTAAAAAGAATGTACTATTTCATTTCTTCAATATTACTCTGACCATGTAACTACGTTCAGATAAGGATTTTATGTACTCTGATAAACAGTAAAAGTAACTGAGGCTGGAAAATGAATGGTTCTTTCGATTGGTATCAAAGATACGAGGAGTTTGCATTGGGTCACAACCAATATGCCTAAGAATAAACTTATACTTAGTTGACACGAAAATATAAAAATTTATTACAGCAATATCATGAAAATATATACATTTCTAGCGTGCTCCAGTAGTTTATGTGAGTCTAGACTGCTTGCGCAGGAGTCTGGCTTCTTCTTTTTTTTTTATTATTATTTAGTGACTTAAATCTCCGGCAAGCAAAATGTATTCGCATAATCACTGACTGAAATGATTAGATGTCTCATCTACACTCAGGACCAACAACTTCATTTGTATTGTAGTTTGTAGTGCACACACATTGTAGTGCTACAAATATTAAAGATTACAGTTTCAATCTTGAAGGGGCCACGCTGAGTATCATCAATGTTGTTGTTTCGTTCAACAGATGTCGCCTCTCCCTGTGCACCGTGTGACCAAAAAAAATACGAATGCGTAATTTTCTACAGTAAATACACTGATATATACATATATTGACTGGATAGCGCCTGGGCTCTCGGCTGGACATTCAGCTGACAATCGCGAGTGTAATGAAAACAGTGAGATTAGTAAATGAAGAGAATTTGTCGAAATGGGAGTTTGTGTGGTTTGTTCCAAGCAGGCTGGTTGTATCGACAAATAATAAAATTTTCATTATTTTAATTAACTTTAACTATCATTTTCCATGTGTTCTACACGTATCTACAGCACTATAACTTTTTGTTTTTTTTTTTCCCGTCGCAAATTCTTATAGATAGGCAGAAAACAGGCTAAAAAGCATACTCAGTTTCAAATTACGCGCCGATTTCCGCCTCAAAAATGGCCGCTGCAGCCCTTCTAAGCGGTACACGGCAGTCTGTATGCTAGCATAGGCAATGCGCTATCCAGTCAATATTACGGAAGCCGGGTGGGGACATCAGATGCAGACTGTGTCAGTCGGTACGGTTGGTGTTCCGAAACGCATTCATGCCGATACACACTGTCGGCATAGCGCGCGTGACGTCATTTAACATCATCAAAGCCCAAAAAAAGAAGCGTCCATCGCGTTTTCCTCCGGATTTTGTTTTCCTCTAATAATCCCAATAAATGATTTAGAACAAATTGTTTTAACTAGAAAATTAAATATATAGGTATCAAGCTGATAAATAACTTCACACCGATAGTGAGCATCGGTATTCTGCGGCGAAGTGACATCATGCCGACAGTGTGTGTCGGCATTGCGCTGAGAAGTGACGTCATGCCGACAGTGTCGGTATTGCGCTGAGAAGTGACATCATGCCGACAGTGTGTGTCGGGATTGCGCTGAGAAGTACGATCATGCCGACAGTGTCGGTATTGCGCTGAGAAGTGACGTCATGCCGACAGTGTGTATCGGCATGAATGCGTTTCGTACGGAATTTAATTTTCTAGTTAAAACAATTTGTTCTAAATCATTTATTGGGATTATTAGAGGAAAACAAAATCCGGAGGAAAATGGACGCTTCTTTTTTTGGGGATGATGTTAAATGTGTAGCGCATATGAATTCTGGACCCGACTTTACATCACCCGCTTTCGGCCAATATATATCAGTGAGTAAATATGATTACCACGGGTCGTGGAACTCGTAGATCGAAATTTGAATTTGTTTACAAATCCGTCTGTTGGTGATGTTATGTCTGGTTAGAATCAAGGATGAATACGTGTGTGACTATTCGTTTCATACATATTATTTTTTTATGAATGAAACTGCGATTGCCGAGGGTAACGTATTCTCACCGATACACTTATCGTCACGTCTTCATCGCAACGGACGACTTATATCAAACTATCCCTACTCTAACCTATTCGTTAACCGTCTTTTCTACTCCAAACGGCGAAATTCTTCATTTCCCAATAACCATTGGCTACTTTTTCCATTTTTCTCTTCAATCTATTTATTTATTTATTTATTTATTTATTTATTTATTCATTAGGCCCGGCATACATAACACATACAAAGTGATTGTGTGCGGTGCGGGCCGAATCCTTAAATTATGGATACTTACTATGCATAATACACAATTTGGAAGAAAATAAAGAGAGAAGGAAATAATACTAATATTTTCTTTGTTTTCAAGTATGTCCATTATTTATTCGTAACTGTGAAAAGTCTACGAAGCTATTCTCTAGCCAATGTAGTTTTTTAATTTTTCCTTGAAACTCGAATTTTTCAATGCTTCGAAAATCTTCGAACTCAATTTTTTTATTTATCCATTTTAGGACGTATTTTCATTTTCACTGAGTACAATCTCTTCTTTTCTACTTGCAGAAAATGCTTACGCCCTGTAGATGACACCCGCATGCTCCAAAATGAGTGAAATGACGATAGGCTCATTTGGAGAGCAGACGTTAGACGCGTTGTTGGCGTTTGAATACGATACTCAAGGGAAGAAGAACGATTCTTCCAGTTTGCGGAGTAGCAAGACTAACCCGCGCTTTAAAAAATCGTCGTTACAACCTCTGCAAGAGATAAGTGAAAATCTAGTCGCTGATCATTCGAAAAAAAACTTGGCGCCTCTTTGTCAGAGTCATCGAGAACAAAAAACTGTCAACGATGATTCAAATATTGACAAATATTTCCAAGACAGTATCCGACTTTCTAAATTTGACAGTCAAGATTTATGCGTCGGTACAAAACGACCGGTCTCCACCAGCTCGTCTAACAAGAAGGCGAAGACTGTGAGCAAAAAAGCTGCAGTTGTTAAAAAACAGCCAACCCGCAGTTCTAAGGTCCAGAGAACTGCCAAGGTTCCAGAGCCCAAACAAGATCGTGATGAGTCATTGGATGAGACTTTCTTCATTGAGAGTTCAGGAGACGAGAGTTCGCACGCGGTCAAAGAAGCTGAGGTTCCGAGCATCGAGGCTGAAGAGTTGAGGAAGAAATGCGCTTCGAATCTTTCACCAAACGCAGCTGAAGCGAAAAGTTCTGAGAGGAAGAAGAACGGGGCGCAATGTGTGCAGGTGTCTTCTTCCGATAAAATTGTAATCCACAATGAAGCACGAAATGATGACAGAACGAAGCAGAGTGTTGAGATTATTGGCAGAGGAGAATCGGCGCAAATTATTATCAGAAACAGTAATACAGGTGCTGGAGCTAATTTGGGGAGTTCGATGAACTCTTCAGCCAACACTCAGGATCGGTGTAAATTATCTGCGTGGGGATTGCCGCAAGACATTCTCCAGGTTTGTGGAGAGGATTGATTGCGTCGCTGCTTGAAATTTATATCCAAAATACTGAAAAGATTACATGGATACATTTAATAATAGAGCAAAAAAACAAGTTCTAACAATAGGGTCGTCGTCCTCTTCCAGCTATCACTTGACGAAATAGAAAATTTACTCTTCTAACGTTTTTTTTATACTTTTTCCACACTATTGTTCCTAATTGTTGATGTTCTCTTTCAGAAATATGAATCGAGGGGTATGAAATCGATGTTCCCTTGGCAAGTTGAATGTTTATCGAACTACCAAGTCCTCGAGGAGAATAAGAATCTAGTCTACTCCGCCCCAACATCCGCTGGAAAGACTCTAGTCGCTGAAATGCTTGTTATGAAAACAGTGTTAGAACGGCAGAAGAAAGTGATCTTCATCCTACCCTTCGTCTCCGTGGTCAGAGAGAAAATGTTCTACTTTCAAGTAAATATCGGCTTTGATATTCGATGTGAACGTTTCAAGGCATCGAAACGACCGATCAATAATCCCTTTTCCTGTCTTAGGACCTGCTTTCGAGCAGTGGAATTCGAGTCGAAGGTTTCATGGGAGGAATAGCCCCGGCGGGAGGACTGGCTGCTGCTCACATAGCTATAGCGACGATCGAAAAAGCGAATTCTCTAATAAATAGACTAATGGAAGAAGGAGGACTCCCAACTCTGGGCGCTGTTGTAGTCGACGAACTTCATCTCCTCGGAGATCCACACCGTGGTTACTTGCTCGAGTTATTGCTCACAAAACTCAAGTACATGACTCTAAGGTGAAACGATCTTCCGCAAAGCTGATTCCCTTCGTATCATCGAGAAAGGCGGAAGCGTCTGATGCAAACCAAAGTTCCTACTTATATGGCAATCGATAAAATCAGTTGAAATACCTGAATAATTGAAATAGCGCCTTGGGATTGTCTGTTTAGAGAAACAGAATCTTGAATATTCATTGATGGACGCTGACGTTTTTTTTTTTCTCCAGAGAAGAACACGTGAACATTCAACTCATCGGGATGTCCGCTACGCTTCCGAACCTTTCTATTTTGGCCGAATGGTTGGACGCGGAGCTTTTCAACACCGACTTCCGACCAGTTCCATTAAATGAACAATACAAGGTAAAAACATTCGTTTTGGGTTCCCGGATGCTGTGTTAACAATGTGAAATTCATTCCGAACAGATATGCAACACTATTTACAACAGTAAATTCACACCTGTAAGAGAGCTGGATTCTTTGCCTGAGCTATCGAACGATGCGGACAATATTCTTCAGCTCTGCATCGAAACGATTGCAGATGGACACAGCACTCTCATATTTTGTCCTACTAAGAATTGGTGCGAGAAACTGGCTCATCAAGTAGCTGCAATATTTTTTAAATTAGGTCAGTATTAACGAAACTAAGAGAGACACCTTCTACTAATTTGATACTTTGAGCTTTTCCACTGAAGATTTTGGTGTCCGATTCAGGCAGTGGAGAAACAGCCCTTGGCAAAATTCTTAGGCAACAATTAGACTCGAATGCGATAGAAGAAACGCTGTCCCAACTCCAACGATCTCCTGCTGGCTTGGATGGTGTATTAAAAAGCACAGTTTCTTTTGGAGTTGCGTTTCACCACGCCGGACTTACCATGGATGAACGTGACATCATCGAAGGCTCTTTCAGGTATTTACTTTCATCAATAGTATCAGAAGGTTGAGAGTTTCATCTGATTCACTTATATTCCAGGACTGGATCACTCAGAGTTCTCATTGCCACATCAACTCTGAGTAGCGGTGTTAATTTACCAGCCCGAAGAGTGATTATCAGATCCCTGCTGTTCCATGGCAGAGTTATAGACACTCTGACGTACAGGCAAATGATCGGACGTGCAGGTCGCATGGGAAAGGATACCGCAGGTACAGAGTTGCTCATAACTCGCCATATGGATCAGTAACTTCGTGGATTCAATGCGTCCTTCGATTCTACAGGTGAAAGTATACTGATATGTAAACCAAACGAGGAAAAGGCTGCAAAATCACTGCTGGCTTCGCCTTTGGATCCAGTAGAATCGTGCTTGGAAGGTTCCGGCCCTCTGATCAGAGCACTGCTCGAGGCTGTGGCTAGCGACGTTGCATGTACACCGTCAGACGTCGAACTGTATAGCAGATGCACACTAGCCAGTTTTCAATCAAGAAATAACGTGGAAAGGCACACGAAAGAAGCAATGGAGTTTCTTACGTTGAATGAATTTGTTATGTAAGATGAAAGCAGAGTGATTAGATCATTGAGGATTTCTCTGCCTTTTATAATTTTGGTTCTTTGTCTTTTATAAGATCGCAAGAAACTAAGGAGAAAGAACAACGATGGGTGGCAACTGCTCTTGGTAAAGCTTGTCTCGCTTCGTCGGTTTCTCCTGGGGATGGATTGTTCTTGTTCGAGGAGTTGCAGAGGGCGAGGAAGAGCTTTGTACTCGAAACAGAATTGCACCTTATTTATTTAGTGACGCCGTTCAATTCGGGTAGTCTCACAGGGCAAATTGATTGGATGATATTTTTCAACTTGTGGAAATCTTTGTCCGAATGTGAACGTAGAGTCGGTCAAATGGTCGGAATTGAAGAGCGATTCATAATGTCTGCTATAAGAGGAATCGTGAAACTTGGCAAACAGGTAGATTTTCAATGATTGAATGTTTTCAGAAGATTGGTCCTCGGAAAGTGTCACAAATAACGAATACAATTTCTTGTTTCAGCAAAATATACACCGAAGGTTCTTTACCGCATTGGCTCTACATGATCTGGTCAGAGAAATACCGTTGACCACTGTCTCAGAAAAATACGGATGCAGTAGAGGAGTTTTACAAAGTTTGCAGCAATCGGCTTCAACGTTTGCTGGTAATCCTCGTGACCGACTATTTCTCTTTCTTCATTTCTTTCCACTATATTGCTTCGGGTAAATTTGTAATCACTGCCTTTGTTTGGTAGGAATGGTAACGCAGTTTTGTAAGCAGCTAGGATGGGATTGCATGGAGTTATTATTTTGTCAATTCCAAGCACGCCTGCAATTTGGAGTTTGCAGAGAACTACTCGACCTACTACGTCTGCCAATGCTGAATGGTCTTCGCGCTAGAAGTCTTTACAAAGAAGGAATCAAATGCGTAGCAGATTTGGCCACGGCGGATGAGCTCAGCGTAGAACGTGCTCTGCACAAGGCCCTACCTTTCGAGAGGTACCGATAAACCGCCGGAAACATTCACCACAAAGATGGCTTCGACAACGTTATCAAACTATTGACTGCGTAATTTTCATTCTTAGCGAAAAAGAACAGGATGGTGAACACATGCTGGATGCTGCTCGGAGGAACAAAGTTCGAAGTATCTTCGTCACAGGAAGAGACGGACTAACTCCGTATCAAGCGGCGGTCATGCTGGTACAAGAAGCTCGCACCTTGGTTCAGGTTCGCACTTTACTCAGTTCATTATAAATATTCTTTCATTATGCTCCGAATATGATGTAATTTTACTATTTGTTGTTGCAGCATGAATTAGGAATTAAAGACGTACATTGGAATCAAGACAAGGAGACATCAAAATCGTACAACAGGAGTTCTTCAGAAATGACTCAGGACGATGCAACCAAACAGACCGTTATGAATGCTGCTTCACCGCCAATAAACACCACAAACTTGAGTTCAGAGATCAGTAGGAATATTATTGGCGTACAAAAGACGAATGAGAACTCGGTAGATACGAAACAGCAATCGGATCGCTGTTCTCTAATTACTGCACTGGATCCAATCACAGTGAATAATATGGAGAACGAAAAGGATGACGATGTTGCGATGGACCAAATCGGTTCAGGAAAAGAACTACTGGGAGATGAAGATCCGATATCAGTACCTGATATAACAAAAACTCCAAAGTCTAATCTTCTTGGATCAAAACGAAAAACACGAAGTAGTGATAAGAAGATTGAATTGTTTCCTGATGATGGTTTTAGTCAGATTATAGATCAGTCTGTAGCTGTGTCTCCATATGTAGGAGGAACTGAGCAAGGAGCTTCAAGTATTGTTCCAGATTTTAGGGTAGCGAATAATATCCCCGGATTCAGCGTGCCTAAGACAAAGAAAAAGGTGGTCGATATCAATGCAGAAAAACCGAGTGGGCCTAAAACAGTGAAATCTGACCTAAAACTGAGCATTTCACCAGTAGTTAGTTTAGAGTGGATGTCATTGAGCGAAAAATCGATGATGAAAAAGTCGACTAGCGATACGAGGGAGTCTCTGAAACCAGAAGTGGTTTTGAAGCCACGACAAATTCAGTTGGAACTGAACGATGAGATGAAAGGTTCGCTTTCACGCAGTCCTAGTTTGTTCGGAGATAGTTTGTATCTGGATTCGCAGTTCTGCAACGAGCTTGAAAAAAACGTTGACGGTTCTTTGGGTATTGATAAACCTATGGAAACAGAATCTCCAACGACTATTAGACCTTCTCCAAGCTTGGAAAAGTCTATCATTGTCTTAGAGGATGGAACCGGGTTGCCTACAATAGCAATAAAACAAAGTACAAACACTCGCGACAGTAAATTATCTCTGAATACGGATACGGGCCAAATTCAGGAATCAAACTGTCCAGATTTGAACAACCAGATTGTCAATAGCGAAGATATGAATTTCTCGTGGAACAGCACTACGTGGGATGCATTGAGGGAGTCGAGAAACTCGTCGAATTTGCATAAGAACGTTTGCGCTGAGCCGGATATTCAAATCGTTGAAGCGCAAGAAGTGCTGGACACGAGGAGTTCGTTCAAAGACGTTGATCTAGACATGACTGACCAAGTTGCAGGCACACCGATGATGCAAACTAGTCGATTCAAGTCTATCGCTTCAAAATCAAACGTACAAAATGTACGAAACGTAAAACTAACGGATGCTTCAGATTCTCGAAAGCGCAAATACAACGAGATTCACTCTATGAGCGATAGTAGCCCTGTTGTTAGTGTCTTGAATGTCAGTAATAATCGTAGATTATCATTTGACTCTAACAAATCAGACTCTGACGACGTCGTTCTGGCCTCACAGAATTCGGAAACTGCAAAGAGTGCCAGCAAAAGTCGAATTAGACTGAAATTAGAAAAATCAAAAAGGGTTGCCGCTAGTAGAAAGCAAACCGATGTAACGCTTGCGGAGTCTCGTAGGCTTTCGAATGTCGTTAAAAATAAGAATATAGAATTATTGAGAACAGGCGATACGAACTCGAAAAAATTGGTCTATCAAGAAAACTACAGCACAGACAGCGTCGTGTCTAATTCGGACGAAGACTCTCCGGTGCGGAGGTTGCGAGTGACCCAAAGCCTGCACAAGAGGACTATCAACTCTTCCTTCATCGTTCAAAAGATTGAAAATCTACGAAAGTGCAAAAAGAGATGCCTGCGGCCTAATATAGATGAAGAGAAATCAGTTTCGGAGGAATCTCTGGACTGGAATATCCTGGATATTATAAACGTGACTTGGAACGAAAAAATATTCAAGTTATTTAGCAGCGAATTGAAACAGAAGACCGAGATCTCAATGGCTTTGGCTCTTGATAAATTTGTCAACGACACCGTCGGCATTGGAAGCAAGCTAGTCGCTGGCTCTGCGTATAACATGCATAAAAAATCGAAGAAGAACGAGAGCTGCATACATCTGGACACGATAATCAACGGAGTAGCCATTTCTTGGGGAAGGAATGTCGTCTATTACATTTCCTTTGAGAATCGAAAGGGTAGGTATTAACGGACTACGAATCTCGCTCCGTTAGTCACATAAATCTTACGATTCCCTACGCTTCTGATTTCCAGAAGGAAGTATTTCACTGACGGAACGACTCCAACTTGTCCGCGATATCCTCACAGACCCATCGTTCAATGTACGCTGCTACGGGAGCAAGGAAGTGTACAAGAAGCTTCACCGATGCTGCAAAATCACGCCCAATTGCAGATTCCTAGATCCAAATGTAGCGGAATGGTTATTAGAACCTGATACCAACGAAAAAAATCTACACGAAATGGTAGATGGTCAAAAATGACATTTCTTTACCGGATAGAATTACTTATGTTACCGTATTGCTTCATCCTTCTCGTTGCAGGCTCACATCTACTTCCCACAAGGAACGACTGTCCTACAACATGCGAATTCTGCAAAAATTTCCGCAGGCACCAGTTCAGACACCGAGCATTTTCTACTGGGTAGACACAGGGCTGCTGCGGAGGCAGTCGTTACATGGCACGTCGTTAGTAAACTCGTTAAAAAGTTACACAGTCAGAGTGAAACTTTGTTGAACAGCTTCAAAGGTGACGGAATCACCTTGTTACAACTTACAAGCAGCTTTTCTCGTCTCGTTATCCACGATATTCAAATGTAGTGGATTGAACGAGCAATTTCTCCTCACATAGATCTGAATGATACCATTTCTATCTGTATTACCTTTAAATCGACAGATGTGGAAACCAGAGTAGCATCAACGCTTGCTCGCATGGAATTGACGGGAATAGGTATAAACCTTGAATCGCTCCAAGAGCTCTCCGCGGTTCTCCAGCAGGAGATGTCCTCTTTGGAAAAACGAGCGTTTTCCTTGGCGGGTAGAAAATTCAGTTTCACTTCATCCAAAGAAGTAGCTCAGGTGAGATAAAAAGATAAATAAATTATCCTAAAGAATTCACAAGTTCAGTCGCATTATCATTCATCTAAATTTACTTACAGGTCCTAGGAATGTACAAGGGAGTAAAAGTGAGCACGAACAAAGCTGTGTTAGAGAATTCCGACAATCCAATATCGAACCTGGTTATTTCTTGGCGAAAACTCAGCGGGACGCAGACCAAAGTGTGTCATAACTTTTGATACTCCTATAATACTGCCTCCGCTCGAAGTATCAGCTTGCGTAACGGATCGTATGTTGTTCCAGATGGTCTTTCCGTTATTGAATCTGGCCCAACAAGGGCCCAGGGTTCGAGGATGTTGCGTAACGCGTACGGCTACGGGTCGAGTCTCGATGCATGAACCAAATCTGCAGAACGTTCCGAGAGATTTCAACTCTGAGAACAATAGCTTCGTGATTAGTATGCGAATGGCGTTTGTCCCCAACTGTGGGAACATTATGTTATCGGCAGACTATTGTCAACTCGAACTGAGAATATTGGCTCATTTTTCGAAAGATCCAGTCTTGTGTGAAATAATGAAAAAAGATTCAGACATTTTTAAGAATATAGCTGCTCAATGGAACCACATATCCGCAGAGGAGGTAAAGTACTTCTTCTCCGATGTGAGGGAGCTTTGAACACGAAATGAAACCGAATATACTTCGATCTAGGTCACCGACGAAATCCGTCAACGCACAAAGCAGCTTTGTTACGGAATAATTTATGGCATGGGTTCAAAAGCGTTGTCGAAACAGTTGTCCGTTACCGAATTGGACGCTATTAAGTTCATGGAAACATTTATGGGAACCTATCCAAACGTGAATAATTGGCTCAATCGAGTAACAACAAAGAGTCGAGAAGACGGATACGTAACGACACTCATGGAAAGGCGCAGACTGCTTCCGGGTCTGAATAGCGAGGTGAAAAGCGAACGAGGTGAGTATACAGCGTTGTCCCGAGAGCATGAACTACTCGTAACAAATAATGTCTTTACCCTCGTGAACCGTTAATCTACAGCGCAAGCAGAGCGGCAAGCGGTAAACACAAAGATTCAAGGCTCGGCCGCTGACCTGGCGAAGAAGGCCATGGTTCTCGTCGAGGAGAAGCTACTGGAAGAATACCCAGACGCACCGAGAGTCCTTTCGGAAAATAGAACGAGAAAACTCAGGAGCAGTAAGGATACTCAGAACAAAGGAGCCTATCTGGTTCTACAACTGCACGACGAGTTATTATACGAAGTCAGTTTTGTTTCTTCCGCTATCCAAAGAGAAGACCTCGTGAATAATAAAAATGACGTTCATTTAATAGGTGAACGCGGTGGATTTGGATCGTGTTGCAGCGATAGTAAAGAAATCGATGGAGACAGCGTATCAGCTAGCGGTGCCGCTGCCTGTTAAAATCAAAGTTGGTCCCACATGGGGCAGTCTAACGGAGTATAAAATTTAGGAGCTGATAATCTCCTCTAGTATTTAATTGTTTATAGATCAGATTTACATGTTCCTATACTTTACATACTTGCTTTTGCAAATTTTGATTTTCTTCTATTTGTTAACAATTTGAAACTAGTTTATATTTTATAATCAATTGTTGCTCCAATGAGGTCTGATAATTGTATATTATTTATTGTATATAATCTTGTTATGAAATTTTTTACTGTAATTAATGATAATTAGTATAACGAATATGTTGATTTGTTTTTTTTATAAATATGAATGAAATTTTTTAGACAATAATTAGAATTCGTAGTAATAATTAAATTATTGTATGTATAAAACCGCGAGGATAATTTTAATCTCTAATTTGTACACCGCTATTATTATTGCGTAAACTTATACTCGTATCATTATTGTGGTCGAATCAATTGTTGTACTAAATTTCTATATCAATAAAATACATGAATGAACTAATTTTATACGATGATATACTAAAATTTTACTGAATCGGACGAGGAATCAAAGGAACCAAAGAAACAATGTTGCTGAAAATATTTTCCCAGCGGGAAAAATTTAATGAATTAGATTTACAAGTTTTTGGAACAGAAACGAAAAATTTCATTAAATATTATCATAGGGTGGAGCTAGAGACTGATGAAGCTTCGACACGGCAGTCTGTACAATTTGTTGAAAAGTTTCATCGTCTTTACTCGTAACTTCAAGATTCAATAAATCTATATGAGCCTTTTTGCCATCGACGGTAACGTAAAGTTTCTCGCCTTTGAATATCTTAGGAACCGAATCTTCTCCGAACATTTCTTGAAGCATTTCTATCAGGCATTCCTTAAAATGCATTCTATCCATTTTTGTGGGAGCCGGAAGCGTTTTGGGCGGTTGATCCATCATCTCAGCCTGCAGTATCGCAGTCAAGACCGAATCTGCGTACATATCATTCACCGGAGTCGCGACCCATTCCATCGTAACAATTTTTCCCTCTACTATCACGTCGACGTTCTTGAATACCCTCATCTTCTTATCGTCTATATTCTCCAGACTCCCGGCGATCTGAGTGAGCAGATGTTTCAGGACCGGCAACGAGGCTGAAAAGTGTACGCTCTGCCTCTGAACCACCTGACTCATGCTCATGTCCGTGTACTTGGACAAATCGCAGGGCGCCAGAATGTGATAGTTGAAATTCCTCTTCACCAAGACCCCGGATAACTTCTGTCCAGGTTTCGGAGTCTCCATAGCCAAGTTACCCATGACTTTGGCGGTCTTTTCACCCCGGAAATAAAGCTCGACGGCGACCGTGTTCCTGGGATTATGTATCTCCATAGTGGTGTGCGGATCGTCTTCGTATTCCCTTTGCAGGGCGGCCTTGAGCCTTCCCATCTCGTTCTGTTCTCCGTGAACCAAAACGACGTGCGGAGGCTTCAGTATTCTTATGAACTCCGAGGTCTGCTGGTAGTCGGTGTGGGCGGAGAACGAAATATAATCGACTGACATCTTCAGCGGAAGCTTCTGTCCAGACATTGTAGCGATTTCCTCGGGTTCCGAGAGTATAGTCTTCGCCAAAGTGCCCTCTACGCAGTAGCCGGCGATGATTACTCCGTTCTTCGAATCGGTACACCAGGACTCGAACAGTTCTCTCGATAATCCGCTCTGCATCATACCAGGTGAGGCCATGATCACGCAGGGCCCGATGTCCTCGAAGTGGTCGATGCCCTTCAGGTTGGATATGTGTTTGAATACGAAAGGATTGTTGATCGCAATCTGCCTCCTGATTTTGTCGTTCATGGCGTTGACGTAGGTCTGATACACCGCCATACACTTCTTGGCCAAAGAGGAGGCGTAGTATATGGGAATTTCATGGAGCTCCGGATGCTGGCCCCAGTACTCGTCCAGAATTAGAAGCAGCTCCTGAGCTCGACCCAGGGCGAACACCGGAATGAGACACCTCCCGCCTCGGTTGACAATCTCGTGTACCAAATTGGTGAATCTGCCTTCCCTGTCTTCTCGTTTTTCATGAATGTGGGTTCCGTAGGTCGACTCGGTTATCAAAACGTCAGGATGTATGTTCGGGATCTCCGCAGCCATCAAGTGCCGATCTTCCTGTCTACTGAAGTCCCCGGTGTACAGAATTTTGACTCCCGCTATTTCTATCATGAACATAGCGGCGCCGAGAACGTGGCCTGCGTTGTAGGCCCAGAATTTGATCCCGAAAACGTCTTTTTCTTCGTGAAAATTTATCGTCTCTATCTTGTCCATGCTCGCTTCCAGGTCGGATTCCGTGTAGAGCATCTGCTCCGTCGCTATGTTGCTGACTTTGATGTAATCCGACAAGAGCCAGCGGTAGATCGCCTTGGTCGCGTGCGTCATGAAGCAGCGTCCTTTGAAGCTAGTCTTGAGCAGAAACCAGGGCAGCGCGCCGCAGTGGTCGAGGTGAAAGTGGGAAATCAGGAGCAAGTCGATCTCGTCAGCTTCTACCAGGTCGACGAAAGGCAGGGCATCCATGCCCGAGAGACCGGGGTGGATTCCACAGTCCAACATTATCTTTTTTCCCTTGAATTCAAGCATTATGCACGATCTTCCGACCTCCTGACCCGCGCCGAGGGGACGGATTGATAATAAATTGCTCTCTTCGGCCGGCACCTGAGAATCCGGTTTACGTTTCGATGTCATTTTTGAGGTTATATGACCGCGGAAATTGGAGATTTCTTAATATTGTTCAATACGATGTGGATCCAGGTGAACGTTTGCGGGCAGATGTTGGCTGAGTTGATCCGGATCCTGTTTTTATTTCATATTTATTGGAACTCTGCGTTATTTATTGATCTATTATTTTCGTGTGAGTGTTTAGGTTATTTGATTCTGACGGCATGTCCATGTTTCGAAGTGGTCAACGTGCGGAGTCACATATGCTTCAGATTATTGATACACTTTCAGCTGTTTGTTGAACATTTGTAACTAGTTTGTCCGTAAAGACAGAAGAAATTAGAGTTTCAAATTCAAACCCAAACGCACTTGTCAATGAACTTTTGCTATCCTAACCTAACTGACGCCGCTAACGACACTTGAATAGCATGGAGTGGAGACATCATCAACTAATTTTGCCGCAAGTCGGAAATGGCGGTAAATACGAAATTAATCGAGTGCCGAGCTTTGTACATTCGAATATATTCATTTTGATTGGAATTAAATTAGATAAGAGTATTGAAAAGTCGTTGAAAAATGATAAAAGTGTGAAATACACGCACGCAAACAACAACTTTTGTACAAATTCGACATGGCAGGTATATAAATATCACCAAAAAATATATAGCAAATCTTGGATTGAGAATATTGTAGAATAGATGCAAAAGCAAACGAAAAAATTCACGATTCAACTCCAATAAATTCGAATTTCAGGAATTCGAGATCAATATAATGACTCTAAAAATGTTCATTCAGTCTTGTTGCTTCTGGTTCGTAGAAGAAACTACTATGAATTTAGAAAATAAAATGGTTTCATAGTTTTGAAGAGGGAACCTCAAGTCCCAGAAACCAAAACGTTGAAGTCTCAAATTGAAGCGTTTCCTTTTCGTCACATTAAAAAGCTGAAGCAAATAATTTTTTATTTTGAAATACAGTAGCTTAAGACTCTGGAAAGTTTTCTTTAGCTACGTCAATTTTTTTTATTCAAGTTGAAATAAAAATCGAGAGACTTGGTCAAGTCGTGTGCAAAATGTTATAGAAAATTGCAAGGAAATTATGTGAAACGACGCACATTTCTTTGGGCAGAGACGTGAGAGAAACAAAAATTACAAATTGGGTATCAAAGAATAATACTATAATTTCAATTCAAATTTTAATTACGCATAAGAAATACTCGTAATCAAGTGTGCAAACTAACTATGAATATACTATCGTCTAAATTAGTGGGAATAATATAATAGGGTATTATCGTTGAATGAAGTGTGATTCAAATGAACGTAAGAAAAAAAACTTATTTAAAAAAAAAAGTACCTCAATACATAACTTAAAAAAAGTACCTCAATACATAACTTTTATTAAGGTATTACACATGCTGATTTATTATTTGTTTAATGATAATAATTATCCTAATTTTGTATCTCCTTCATAGCATGAATTCAATAGGTTTTTCATACAATATTCAATTGCCAGGTGATTGATTGGCCCTATTATAAAATATAATTGATATACATATTTACACTATATACAAGATAACTGCGTCTATATCACCGACGCATATATGCTGCTTAGCTACACAATTGCACATTTTCTTTTCTTTTTCTTTTTCTTTTTTTCCTATCTCTTTACGACCGCGATGTTGGTTGTAGGTGGGTTTGTGTTAAAACTCTGCCGGTTTCATTAATATTAAAAACTATACAACAAAGATTGAATGTCTATAATATCTTGTCCTCGTGTGAGTTTCTTCCAAATAACATTGAAACTCTGATTACAGAATACATCAGTTTCTTTTTCTTCGACAAAACCAGGAAATGTTTCTATAGTTTTAATTTTGCAAAGAACAAGATAGTGGCAACAAATTCTATTCGATTCGTTTATTCAATTTAATCATTTCAAATTTCAGCTAATTAGTAAGTACAATTATTGCACACACCTGGTTTGTGTTTCTTCGCAATTCATGAAGAAGAATAACTTGGAAAAATTTCATTACAATAATTGTCGATGACTCCGACCGCCTTCAACTAGGCATAATCAACGCGCGACCCAGGCAGTGTGAAAATAAACTTCATATTACTCCCGACAATTTCTGTCAGCCATTCTTTCATTCCAGATAATAAATAAACCGAGTAGTTAGAATTAAAATTAATATTTACTAGGAAAATAAAGTATAGCTTAGCACTTCTCATCATTCAATTCTTGAACGTATGAAAGCTATCATCTAATTTAGGCATTTGCTCAACAATAGTGCATGAATTAGTATGACGAAAAAGTGCGGCTTGATTAATTGTTTTTTCAAAATTGTAAAAGTCAGCGTTGTAAAAATAATGTTCAATTCTAAAAACAAAACAAAGAAATAGACGTTAGATAGTTGAATATTTAGGAGTAAGATGAAGCACCAACATCGATCAGTCTTGGTATTAAAAACTACCAATAAAAATCACCTTAATCATTGCAAAATATATAAATATAGAAGAATAACAACTAAGATTCCATAACTATTGTTTTAATAATCAATAGTTTTCAATTAACGTAGTAAATAATAGACCCTTAGGCGCAACGTATTGCGTACGCGACTAAATACAGGCCTTTCACACTTAGTACACTGGACACTGACGTTCAAACTTGCTCAACGCACTCTTATTATTTGTTTCTTTCTTTCATTTATGTAAAATAGTTTTCATGTAAAAAAAACCACTTACAACGATTGACACATCAAAGAGTTTTTTTTTCTTCAATAATTATTTAATATTTATATTGATTAATTAGATTCATATATAATAATTAATTACTATTAGTTGGCAAACGTGTTTCACTGTGCAGACCTCGACTTATATCGAGGTCCACTTGAGTCTCTGAGACACAGGTAGTTCTGTTAACTCTGGTTAACAAGTTGATTTTTTTTTTTTTTTCATTTATTATTTTTTAAGTAGTTAGGGTCTTAAGTCACTGGACCTAAAAAACTAGATTGTCGGATCGTAACGTAGTAACAAAACACCTCGTTGTCCTATCTAAGTAATCCTAAATCCAATTATTACCTCGGTAATGCATAATCTTATTTCAAAGCAAACAAACAAAATAAAAAGGATAAAAATTAACAGAAAGAAAAGTATTCTTTTTTTTTTTGTTTCAAAATTATTTATCGTCAGTCGGGGACTGATTCATCTCTGAGACGTCAATCTAAAAACAAAACTACCTAACGGTCGTGCAAGAAAAAGAAAAAGCCGTCACAGCTCTCCAAAGGATCGATAATGCCATCCAGTGTGTGAAAAGATTTTCTCCTATTCTTAAAATGAACTAATAATTTTTTTTTTCTGGGATCAACCAGACACACGATTCAAATAAAAGTTATGAAATGTATCACAGATATTCGCGCTAGCTTGCTAGTTGGTTCCAGCTCACGGTGCAAATTCCTCAGAGTAACAAATAACGTGTTTAATTTTGTATTCGACGTTATTCATCGTTATAAAAGAAAACAAAAACAATTCGCTAATGGGGCTACGGTAGTCTTAAAGATCGAAAATATTTTCATATAAATTAATTCATGACATAAAAAACAATGGCAAATGTTGCTAATTAGTTTTCAAATTTGAATTCTTCACTTTGCACAAAGCATGGAATTATCACAGCTGTAATGTTCTCTTCAATCTAGCGGAGCGTAACATTGTCAAAGTTCAATAAGATACGATTTCAATAACAAATCACCAAAAATACTGCAGTTGCAGAAATGAATTCAATTTAATTAAATACTTTTGTCTAGTCACCGAATTTCTCTCTTTCACAATCATCTTCAGTTGCCATTCTCAGTCTAGATATTTGTGAAGATACATTGATTAAATAAATAACTTTGACAATTCTACACTCTTCAGGGAGCGTAATGATGGAAACTGAAATTTCAAAATTGTTACTAAACTGTAATCGTGAATGAAAGTTGATTGAAACGAAGCAGCAATATTCTACTCCGGTATCATGTTGCAAAAAACTGGGCTTTCGGTATTCCTTTCGTCAAATGCTCGATTGGTATAGTTTAAAAAATTCCGCAACGTAATTAGACTACGTTCAAAAACCCTTAAAAGTTCGACCTATACGTTGATCCAAACATGAAATAAATAAAATAGACCCAGCGCTTTAGACCGTACAACGTTACGTGACATCGTTTCGAAGAGTGGACCTTGGGCCCTTCAGTTTTCCGTATTTACAGGTTCTCTCGCGTGATGGATCCTCACGTGTTTATTATGATTAGACTTGGTGCTACTGGACTTGCCGCAGATGTGACACGTGTATGGTCTGGCGCCCGAATGTACTCGTAAATGTTCTTTGAGATAATAAGATCGATGAAAAGTTTTGTTGCAAATATCGCAAGTGTAAGACTTATTCTCTTCGTGTTCCTTAACGTGCCGCAGACAATTGTATTTCCGAATAAATTGCGCCCCGCAATAGTTGCACGTGTAAGGTCTGACGTTCCGATGCGAGTTCATGTGAGCCGTGTAGTCGCTGTGTCGATAAAAAGCCGCGCTACATTGATTGCATTTGAAGGGTTTTGTACTGCGAGCCGCGTGCGTCCATTTATGCAACTGCAGATTCCATTTTGTGCTGAACGCCTTCGAACAAACTTGGCACTCGTACGGCCTCTCGCCGTTGTGTACTCGCATGTGAACAGCCAACGACGATCGTAGATAAATACATTTGCATATGGGACATTCGACGTTTTCATTTTCTCTCTGCGCATCCGGAACGAATCTTCGATTATGGGCTCTTCTCATGTGTCTCGTTAAACTGGCCATGTGTATAAACCTCTCGTTGCAGTAGGTGCAAGCCTTGGGTTTTTCGTCGTGAGTTTCTTTGTGCCAGGCTAATTTTTTCTTTGTGTGAAAAACTTCGCCGCAATGACAAATGTAGTCTTTCAATTTTTTCTTTATGTTTAAATGGTGTCGATTTTTGTGTTGAGTCAAGTTCGAATAACGCCTAAATGTTTCGTTACATAGATTACACTTTACGGGCGCGTTACCCGTGTGACCGTTCGTGTGCTCGTCAAGTTTCTGTTTAGTGAGGAAAGCTTTGTCGCACACGGTGCACGGGAACGGCTTGATTCCAAGATGTCGTTTCATGTGAAGCTTGAAGTTTTGTTTTCTGTAAAAGTATTTGCCGCATTGTCCACACTCCAACGGATGAATCTTCAAGTGAGCGTTGTACAATACAACCGATGGAAACTCTTCGTTGCAAGTTTGACATTTGGCGCTTTCCCTGACTCGTTTATTGCTCTCCGAAACGTGAACCCTCCTATGATGTATCTGCAGTGATTTTTCACTGCTGAACAATTGACCGCAGATGGGACACGAGATCTCGATCAAAGTTGGAACTATTAAGTTTTCTATTTTTCTATCGACTTCCAACTTTGTCAGATCCGGTTGATGATGAGCCGGCTGTAACTGATGAAGCAGAGGCTGCTGGACGTGGAGCCCAGGAACAAAAAGATCGTCGAACACGTTCATTCGTCCCTCCAATAATTTGATATCCTTCACTTCGGGCTGCTCCATGGGATCCCTGCTGCTGCTCGGTCCGGCTTCTTTGTGCACGGTACCCGTGTGAACTCTGCGCTCCTTCGGACAATCGAATACTTCCGAACAATGAGGACACTTGAAGGATCGCTTGGTGGGGGTTTTTCTATCGCGGTCGAGGAACAGGCTGGAAGTGAAGTGGGTAGCCAACGAGCGACTGTCCAGAAGAGGGCCTCCGATATCGTTGTCAGATCCTTCCGACTCCTCCCAGCTCTCGCGAGCCATCAAGTCGTAAGACGTTGACATCCGAGAAGATTCTTGACCCATGTACAACTGCTGACAAAGAAAAAATATTAATTCTAAACTTCAGTAAGACTAATTAGATTGCGATGATAGAACAAAAAAGTAAGAACAAAGTTTGAAGAAACCTGTTTGTCCAGCGATAATATTAAACGCCGAATTACGAAGGTATATTCATTACGCATGGTGTTACCTTGCTTGATATCGTATTAATTATCGCAAGATCGCCGCTGCGGATGACCTTTCCAATAAGATAAGCCGTCGTAAAGCTATTACTCTGATAAAGAATTTAAACCTGAAATAGCTTGTTAAAATAATCACCAGAGGTGGCAACAATGATTGAGACTTTTTCTAATCGATCAATCAAAGTGAACAACAATTTCTCAATCTGTTGCTTTGGCTGTATAAAATCAGGCATTTTAATACATTTTCTGCAAACATCAAATACCAACCTGCCAGGCTGAAGGTTCGTGGCACCCGTTACTCTCCTGTTCCGACAACTCGCCCCTCGGTGGCATGATCTCGTCAGCCCTCATGTTAACGCTCTTGATTTCCTCGTCGGCTTCGACCCCGCCCTCGCTGCTTGCCATGGATTGTCGGCTAGTTGCGCTGACCGCCTTCTGGGAAGATTCGCTGATGAATGTGCTAGGAACAAGAATCTGTAGTCCGTCAAATTCGAGTACATTCATAGGCCCAGGATGCGCGTCTTCGTTGATATTCAATAACTCCGTGGTTGGTTTTTGCAGAATCGATTTCACCGATTCAAAGTTCTTAGAATCCGTGCTGGTAGTCGGTTCCGAAGGTTCCGAAAGGTCCAACAGATTGTCCGCGTGTTGGGAAGAATTCGTCATTGCGTAATTTTCGCGGACGTTGGTCGAGGATTTTTGTGAATGTTGACCGATAGAAAACGAGGCGAGATTCTCCGTTATCACAGACTGATGGTAAACGTGATTTGGCTGCAACTTGTGCGAAATATTCTTCAGGCTTTCCATCAGCTCCGCCTCCCTCTGCAGGTGCGAACAGTCGATGGGATCTTTTTCATTCTCCGGATCAACCAAATCCTCGACGTCGTCTTCCGCGCAGAGGCTGTTCGTGTCCATGTGGTGGAAGGAGTGCGCCGAAACGGGAGAGCAAGGCTTGCTGAGATCCGTCCTCACCCTGAGTCCGGAGATCCCGCTGATAGTGGACAACGGAGTGTGCGACCTGACCAACTCCGTGTTTTCACTATTCTTCGCGAAGGGAGTATGGGGACTGGTGATTTCCTCGATCTCCATATCCTCCTCGTCGAAGTTATCAAAGTTCCCGCGCTTCTCGTTCAATTCATCTTCCTCTTCGTCCAGGAGCGTCGTCGCCTCGAAACCAACAGGGTAGCTGAGATTCTCCGTGGATCCGATTTCCGAGCGCATGGAATACGTCCGTTGCCTGCTCAGCTGTTTTTGTGCGGCGGGTGACGCGGGAGCGGAAGAGCTGAGTTTGTAACGATATAAAAACCGGTTTTCAGAATCTAATTCTACAGATTTGCTGTCTTCCGCATCGTCGTTGCTATCCAAAGAACCTCTCCTTTCGATCGCCTCAACAATCTTCGGGCTACCTCTCTGCACCTCTGTTGAAATTTCTTGAATTACGCTAGTCTCCCTATCCCCGACCACGGAGGCCTCGGTGTCCTCTCTGTTCTCGACCTCCTCTTCCATCTTCTTATCGTTGCTCTTCAACCGACTGACATTAAACCCGGTCTCCATTATAGTGTTCAGCAGTCGTTCCAGCTGCTCGTCTTCCGGCCGTTCGTTAGAACCCTTGGGCCTCTCTACGACGACATCTGGGGTCGTGCTTCCCTGGTCTTCTTTCTCTCTCTCTCCATCCTCTTCAGCCTCCGCCTCTGTCGGCTCCTCTCGCTCCTTGGCACTGCTGGCCTCAAATCCGTGGGCAAACTCTTCTCCGTTCTGGGTCTGGGTGTGCTCGTGTTGAATGGGAACTGTTTGTGCCTGGCTCGTAGCTTCCGGCTCCTCGGCATTCGGCAGAATGGATTCAGCCTCAGTCTTGTCTTCGTCTCCGGTCGTGGTTCTCTCGCCGCCGATCTTATCCGCGATATTTTCGTACTCCATCCTGCCGCCTTCCTCCTGCGGACTGGGGGCCGATTCCTGCTGTATCTGTTGCGTTTGCTCTTCGGTATCCCGTTGTTCGTTCGTGTCATCCGTCTCCTGCACCAGCTGCATCGATCCAATGGACATTTCTATGTCAGGCATCGCCTCCTCGGTCTCAACCTCGGCCTCAATCTCCGGCAATATATGTTTAGGCTCTTCGGCTCCGCTCAGAGACGGGACCAAGCTGCTTCTCACGTTCGCTTCGCTGGCCACAGAGACCATGGGTCTGCTCCTCTGGCTGGTCGGGACGTTGGCTATGGGGGCGATCATCTGAACCGCGGGTATTTGCTGCTGTTGATACATGCCGTACGGGTTGTACAGCATCTGCATCATCTGATTGGCCTGGGGGGCCATGGCGTACTGCGGAATCATCATGGTCCCGTTGTTGACGAACTGCTGGTAACTGAACGAGGCGAATTGCGGCGACATCATCGAAGCTACCGGCGGACATTCGAAGACGGGTCCGACGGGGTACGGAGACGGAGAGGCGACAGGGTTGGAAGGTGTTTGTATGGGATTCTGAGCTTGAGCTTGAGGTGGAGAGGCGAGTACTTGAGGTTGCGGCGTGCCGGAGGCGCTCGCCTTGATCAGAGCCTCTATCACCTGTTCCTTCGGATGTGTGTCCAAATGCTTCTGCAGGCTTATACCTTCCCTTAAGTACAGCGTACAGACGGGGCATGCAACAGCCCCGGTGCCCATGCTGGTTCCAAGCTCCATTGTGTCGTGTTTTTTTAAATCGATGATTATTATTTCACTTTTCTTTGTTCGTCGTTGGTGTATTCTTTTTTATTTATTTATTTTTTGCTTCGTTTGTAATTTATTTTCAGACGCTTTGTTTGGTTTTTCTTTTGTTTCCCGTTTGGTGGGAATTTATATCGACGTTGACGGGGTCGAGAGGAACAAGGAACTGGTGGAGACAAACACAGAAGACAGAAGACAGAAGACACGAGACACTAGGCACTAGACTACGAACCACCGTTGTGCGAGAGTTTTTTCGACTCCCGTTATATCGCGTTCGAGGCTACTTTTCTATACTCGCGATCGTTATTATCGACATATTGGCTTTCATCAGGCCTTTGACGACGTTATATTATCATTTTTCAATGTCCGTACGGACTGTGCCCCAAAAATATCGACGTCCATGGCTGCCTGGTTCGCTCGGTCGTGTGCGTTACAGCCAGCACAGCACTTGTGCGGGCAAATCGATATCCTATTAATTCACCAGCCTACCTTCTACTCGTTAAATTACACCTGGCTTATATTTATAGATTCACTATTATTAAACGTTCGTAAACACACTTGAACGATTTATAACCATTTAATGGACACTATTTTTTACTTCCCCTCTACTCGATCGACCATTTATTATCAAAGGGACATGTTTTTCGTACAGCGAAGGCCCCAAAAACACAACAGATAACAGCTACGAGCAATATTCCGACCAGGAATGAGAGCGACGAGAAATTCATTCGACGAGCAGCGCCACCCTGCCTCTGCCGTAGCCGTATGTCCACTGCCTTCTGTATCCGGTTATTCAAACACCTGTTCTACGCACACCGAGCACCTATATTCCTATATTACCGTGTATTTTTAGACCGCGATTATATCAGGCTAGATAATTCAATATCCCTTCTCGCCTCGATTCGCACATTGTATTTATTACTTCGATCTCTCGGTTGAAAAAACAATTTATACCGTGCGTATCACGCATGTGACGTTCGTTACTTTATTTGCGCTCTGCAAACGAAATATTTTACCCTCATGACGAATTATTCATCAACGCTGCGAGCGATTGCGTTAACAAAAACCGAGAGTAAAATCGATGCTGAGATTTTATTCTGTTTGCGAGCGATAATAATATGTAAATTGGTTCGAACTCCGGTTAGCCGAAAGTGCAGAGCACACATACGTGTGTCAGAGTATGTTTTGAATAGGAATGCACAGCCTTCTAGATTCCGAATTCAGTCTCGAGGTTTTTGTCGAGTCTCAGGCGATTGCGTTAGTTTGTCGGTGTGAATTTTCCCCCTAACCACATCATATAACCTCTATACGTATAAGTAATCAACTTTTATTGAATCAATTACTCAGAACTGATACATCCACTCGGTTTGCTCACTCTGTCGCCGTGCTGTAATTACGAGGTAGAGAAATGGCGTGGAATTACGACAATATGTCCTGGACAGGTAAACATATTCACGATACGTCAATAAAGCAACGAACAAAACTGCCAGTACCCTGCCCCGAACTAAAACTCAATAATTTTAGCTCGCGTAGACTCGACTCTGAGTCAATATTCCACGTAGCCCCGATTGTATCGACTTTTCCATATAATACACCCCGTTTTATATCACGAATATTTTATTTCACCAGGTTATATCGCCTCGAATAATTTTCCCAGTTCCTTAACAGCCTCGCATCGCTCATGAGTGAGCTTTGAGTATGACGTGTAATATTTGAATGGGTACACGTTCTACAGTATTGGGAATTAGTACTTCAAACACGCGAAATATATTCCCCGATTATTTATTTTATTTATTCAAAGACTTCATTTCAATCTTCTACAATTTGAATTTTCACTTTTTACGCCTAAATAACGTCAGTGATCCTAAATTAATGCTTTTAATCCCCACAGAAGTACGAGATTTGTTCAGAACATGGCGAGAAGATTCCGAACGGAAGAGCGAAGACGTCGTCGAACTGTGGGAATCGATATTGACGGACAAAATTCATAAACTAGGAAACGAGAGTATAAATCATTGATAAAATCCCTAAATCTATGCCTTTTTAATCTCGGGATAATCGAATAACTTCTTCCTTAAGGTTCGCCGTTTGACAAATTCCATTGACTCTAAAAACGACGAAAAACCTTCTTCCACAATTTGAGGAGCTTCGAACAGAGTCTAGAATTAAAATCTTAGAATTTTAAAAGCCTTTTTCACGCATACGACTCTATAAAATTTGTATTCCACTTGAAATCAGCGTTTTTATGAATCCTTGATAACCATCAGTTGCTAGGATGAGAATAACGCAGCTTTTGTGACACTGTATCAATTTTATTCAGAATACTTGGTCCTTGAGCAAGTATGCCTGGCTTCGCTGGACTGCAATCGTTTATCGGTTGCGAAGGACTGCATAGATTTATTGGAGCAGGAATTTCCCGGGAGTTTGAGAGTTCTCAAGTATCACGCGATGTACATGGAATCCTTGGAAAAGTAATTATACGTTCATACAATCTTCAATTTGACGATGTCTAAAAGACTTCGGTTACTTAACACCCTCGTCTTTTCATTTACAGGTACGACGACGCCCTGAAGGTACTGGACTCGATCATCAAACGTGACGAGACCAACGCCGCGCCGAGGAAAAGAAAATTGGCGATTCTAAAAGCCAGAGGTCGAACATCAGAAGCTATAAAAGAACTGACGGAGTATTTGAAAAAGTAAATCTTTGTCAAATTCGGATAAAAACAAACCCAGGGATTTGGAATAACCGTATATTTAATTGATCGATTGTTTACCATGCAGATTCATGAGTGACCAAGAAGCCTGGCACGAACTGTGCGATTTGTATCTACAAGAGCAAGAATACGCCAAAGCAGCGTTCTGCATGGAAGAACTCATCCTCCATAATCCACACAGTCATCTGATTCACCAACGTTATGCTGAAATCAAATACACGCAGGTAGTTGATTGATAATACGAATCAATCTGCTTTGCATATACTCTTCGTTCTTTTCACGTAATTTATCCACATAATCAAAACCGTTCGCGTTTCAGGGTGGATTCGATAACATGGAATTGGCGAAAGTGTATTTCTCTCAGGCGATTAAACTGAATCCCAACAACATTCGAGCGCTTTACGGCCTGTTATTGGTAGGTTCGAGATTCTATTGTAGATTGACAGAAGAATTCTTCATCCGATCGGCACTTGATATTTTGTTGATTGACGCAGGTAGCCAACAACATTGCGTTGTCTGCTAAATGTCCGGCCTCAAAGAAGAAGGAGGCGACGAAGCTGAGCAGCTGGGCGTCGAGTCAAATCCAGAAGAGATATGCCACGAAAACGAGTGAGAAAGAAGTTAAGAACGTTGCGGAAGTATTAGGGCAGCTACAATTGGAAAGTTAGATATGAATTTTGTGAAATAATATTCGTTGTACTCGTGAATGCGGGTACAGGGAGATTTCAGCTGGTGAATCATCGTTAATTATCGATCCATCAAGGTTTGAAACCTCCTATGGTTAATTAAGGTGTGTAAATTGGGTAAACCGAGTATACGCAACGGTGTTGTGCATGTTTCTTGCATTGCGTAGACTAAGTGAAATGTATCGTGTGTACGATACCGTTGTCGAATACGAAGCAAAATATATTTCCAGTAATATTATTGTTCTACTATTTGTGGAGGTTTGTTACGATTTCATGTTCATATTGTTATTTATTGTAATTACGCGTCATAAATATTAAAATTTATTGACTGCACGTCGCTTTTTTCTTTCTTCTCGTAGATTCGAACACAGCACTTTGACGAAAAAAAAAATGATGATAAAAATTCTGGCAATTTTATAGGAAAATAAAAAAATTAATTTTTCAATAGATTAATAGAATGATTTTCTTTCTTTTTTTTTTTCAAGTATAAAAAACGTCGGGTCATCTTTCGCTCTTCGTCTTTATATTCTTCTCCCAATTTTCTTTATTCTTCGCTCTTTCTTCAGCTCGCTTCTGTCTTCGTTCTTTTCTCGTTTCGTCTCCGTGACCGAAATACTTTTCTCGAAAATCCAACATGTTCGAATCGTTGATTGTATCGTCCTCCTAATAACAAAACGTACAGAGTTATAAAACCAGCGTTCTAGAACTAATATAGATGAGATATAAAAATTTCAGAGCTAGTTCTACATCTCGTAACACAAATTTCACGAACCTGTGGATCTCTTATTTTTGTATAAGTCAGCAATCGCCGACTGGTATATCTGCTGAGAACCTGCTCCGAATTAGCAACAACTTTCAAACATGGATGCAGCGGGAGTTGGTCCTCCGCATAATGTTCCCTGTTTGAGAAAGCAATCATTTTAGTTAGGATTGGATTATTTTTCATTACATTGTTTATCATAATCTGTTTTTCATAAAGAGCTGGACCAAGTGTGTAAGATACAGGAATCCATATCGCTTGATGAAGACTATGATCCCTATTTTTCCTCCTACTCGCATGATAGTAAAATTCTGAATATTCTGTTTCGCCTGAAGTCGCTTTTAGTTTATTAAAAGTGTTGAGGAACGTTGATACCTAAATAGTGGGAACCAGCAGACTAATCTACCATCGATCTTCAAGTGTTTAGCGGCGAAGGAAAGAAGATCCCCAAAAATTTGAGGAAGTCCATATTCAACCTTTGAAGGAATGTGACTGGCGACTTGATCGGGGTCGATCACAGGCTGTCTTTTTGCTGTACCCACGCGTTCCGTTGCTTCTCTAATTCCGTACGGAGCTATGGACAAAATTTCACATTTATTTTCTGATAAAAATTGCCAAATTGGGCAAAAGTATGATTCTTCTTCTTTCATCATTTATCAGATACTCAAAAAGCAGTAAAATCATTCAAATGAATCAGAATGTTTCACACGAGTGAAAAGCTCAACTTACGATCCGTGATTATCGCGTCTACTCTCATATCTGATCTCCAGACCGGCAAGGAAAAGTCTGTTACTAGCACGTCGAGGTAATACGAACTCGTTCCATACTGCTTCATGTTAGACGCTATGCTCTCATCTTTGCCTCTCGTCTGTAAATCGAACATTTACAGATTATCGAGATAATTAAAGAGTTCCATCTCACAATTTTTAGATACTTTAGAGGAAATTTGATCATCGATTGTGACGTTGTATCATAATTTGAGAACAATTGATAAATTTGATGTAGAGCAGCTGTCAGAGTAGTCGGATTCGAGACATTCACCTTCTGCGAAATGCGAGAGGGTCGAGTGCGCGCATGAAGCATGAGATAATCTATGTCCGTGCCGAGCGTGTATCCTCCAAATTGTGAAGCTGCTACCAGGAGTGAGCCAGACCCCACAAACGGATCCAAAACCAGGTCTCCTTCTCTTATTCGTGCCTGATTAGCCATCAATAACGATAACTGAGGGTCCATCGAAGTGTTGCCTATAAAGTTTCGTGTCTTGAGTGATAATTTGCTTATCAATTGTCTCTGCCCATCTGCGATCTGAGGAAACGAGAATATCCAATTAAATTATCCGGAAATTACCTCGTTCTCAAGAGAATTCGACTACCGCTTATAATTTTCAGTCAAATTTTCGGGGCTTGTCCTTGTTGGAATCACAAATTACTCCAAATGCTTTGTAACTGTTGTAAAAGCGTTTGTGGGCGAATAAAACCTTGAACGAATCTCACCAATCTACCGAAGAAGAATTTATATGGTTTATCAGGAATCGTGTTTGGGTCTAGTCCAAAATACTCAATGTACATCAGCGTTGTGTCTGGATTCTTCAAATTGACCGGGCCGTCGAAGGGCAGGTAGCTGAAGGTCTGGAACAATGATTAAATTGATGAGGCCCTTGAAAGCATCGCAAACTTCACGTCTTTTAGTTTTTAGTTTTTTGTTTTTTGTTTCCATTGAACAATAATAATTATTATTTTCATTACTTGAACAGACTTTACCTCTATCTTCTTGACTTTCTCAGCCTGTGAGAAATGTTTACAAAAAGTTTCAACAAACACTTTGAACGACTTGTCGGGACAGAGACAAGACTTCATGTTTTCTTGCGGATACTGTTTCAAACTTATGTGCAATTCTTCTTCGCTACCACCGTCGCCCCATAGCTCGACGCATGAACGGAGCGATATAGACCTGCTCGCTATCCTTTTCAGATCCCATTCGGTGTCCGACTCGACTATCCAATACGGCTGGACCAAGTTTTTGGAGAAAATAAGACATGATAGTTTTTCCTTGGTGGATATTTCGAAAATATTTATGATTTTTATTCTATTTTTAAGCCAAAATTGGTTTTTCGTTAAGTTTATAACCTAAATGTTTGACGATTAACGGAGCTTTGGAATTTTTGAACGAGTGAAAGGTTAGTTTGAGATTATTTACTTACGTAGTCTTCGTGTCTGACGATGTTTCTAAACTTAATATCGTACATATCACAGATAGACTCGATTTCCTATAAATTAGAGAAAGGAAGTGTAGGGTAAATGAAATGTCATAACCTGAAAACCAGATATCCCGTTGTAGAATTAATCGAGCTTCCGTTCGTGCCTGAATCGAGCTTCTTACCGGTATTCTGAACTCGACATGCTCGTGAGCGAACCACAGTAAATATCTTTTCCATTTTTTACACATTTTTAAGTCACTTTCACGGGACAGAAACTTTCTAAAGTGTAGCACACGGTGTGCCTGCTGTCAGCTGTGCACAGCTGTGTTGCAGACGAATCGAAAAAAAAAACTTCAATACAAGCCGAGACCACCGCGCTCTGTGTTCCATCGCGTGAATTACTATAATTTATTTTCTACTGGGCCAATCAGTCGGTAAACCCGGGTACGGACTGAGTGTGTATGTCTGTACGTAGATGTCCCCTCCGGGCTTCCGTAGTAAATGTCCCTGTCTGTAGCCAACTTCACGTGGTCAGAGTCTACAGAACGTGAAACAATTTTCAGGTTAGGGAGCACGTTGTCAACGTGAGGAAGCACCTGAAATCAAAAAATTTGTTTGAAAGTTATTCCCAGTCATGGGGCGCTCCAAGAAGGTAAGTTCCCAATCATTCTTTCTGAAAAGCGAATCCGAGTTCACTATACGCTCAAAAATCTAACGATAATCATTTTTCACACGCTTTATAACCTCAAATCGTGTGCCTAGATCAATAAACCCAAAAACACGCTAAAATTTTTGTCAATTTACGTGTAGATAAAGCTTTACAAGAACTTTTATGTCAGTCCGGAAGGATTCAGTTTATTTTTCGACACTACAGTCCGATTTTCAAGGTACAAAATACAGAAGAATTTCTCCAAAATTGCTTCTCTTTCGATTTAACCTGATTCTTAAAAATTTTTCCAGTGAAATAAAAGACTGAAAAAGCTTCTGTGAACCGATTTAGAATTTACATCGTTTAACAGGGTCGCTGCGCAAGGCGCAACAAGCAGGTGAACACAGAAGAAGCAGCGGACCTGGTGCGAGCCCCTCACTCTTTCGTGATCCAACGAGGACTTCCAGGCGGCCACATATTGGAACTGACAAAAGACTTTCGTAGAGTCATGGAACCGTTTACAGCAGCGTCTCTGAAAGCTCGAAAAAGAAACACCATCAAAGACTTTGTCTCCGTTTCGGGTGCTCTCCACGTATCGCACATGTGCATTTTTACCAGGACAGAGCTCGGAATGTACCTAAAACTTTGTAGGTAATATCCGACCCCCAGTATTCTAATTTCCGCCCATTTGAATCCGGATTCGCAAAGTTTGACGACAATATGATTACAGGATACCCAGAGGACCCACCTTGTCCTTCAAAATAACGAGCTTCGCCCTCTCCAGAGACGTCGTATCGACCCTGAAGAAACAGTTGGTGTTCGAGGAAGCCTTCAAACACTCGCCGCTGATAGTTTTGAACAATTTCAGCGGAGAGGGTATGCAAATGAAGCTGATGACCTCAATGTTTCAAAACATGTTCCCGACGATAAATCTGACAACTGTGAGAGCCTCGTAAAATCATAGATCCTTGCTTTCAGTTGGAGGCGATTTCACCGTTTAATCTCGTTCAATTCCCTTTTTCAGGTGAACCTGAGCACGATTCGCCGCTGCGTCTGCCTGAACTACAACAGTACCACGAAGCTTATCGACTTCAGACATTATGCAATAAAAATGGTGCCGGTCGGACTCTCGAAAGGAGTTAAGAAGCTTGTGCAAGCAAAGGTTCCGAATCTGTCTAGGTGCCAAGACTTCTCAGAGTTCCTTACCAAACCCACATACTCCGAGAGCGAGGCCGAAGATGACCCAGCGAGCACGGTCACTCTGCCGCAGAAGTTGTCCTCCAGAGGGAATCACGAAAGCGGCACGAGCGCTATCAGACTCGTAGAACTCGGACCTCGGATAACGATGCAGGTGAAGATGAGAGCGGAGATTCAAGCTCCGCACGTGGAGCATAGATAGTTAATCTGGTTTCTTTTCAGCTAATGAAAGTGGAGGACGGACTGTTGGATGGTGAAGTATTGTTCCACGAGTTGGTTCATAAAACGGATGAGGAGAAGGCGAAGATACAAAAGAGCAGAGACGTTAAGAAGAAGCTTAAAGAGAACAGGAAAAAGGTACAGGAAGAAAACAAGAAGAAGAAGGAATCTAGGAAGGAGGAAGAGAAACAGAAGAGTCTCAAGGGCATGAGGAAACAGAAGTCCGAGAGCGACGTACTCATGCACAAAGCTGCAAAGGATTCCTACGAAGGAAACCTCGTCGAGGATGACGACGACGCGCAATATTTCAGAGACGAAGTTGGCGAGGAACCTGATAAGGGTGAAGAATCAATCGCAGATCAACGAAGAATGATTCGTCGACTTGTGCTAATATCGAACCGTTTCTTATTCCAGATCTTTTCGAAGGGAGGCCAAAGGCTGGTGATAAGCGTTCAAACTCGTATCCAGTGAAGTATAAAACAAAAAGAGTAAAGTTTGACGGAGATAGTAAGCGAGGCGACAACAAGAACAGTAAATTTGGAGACCGAAATAGCAAATTCGGGGACAAGAATAGGAAGTTTGGAGGCAAGAATAAAAAGTTTGGAAACAAAAATAGACAGGATGATGATAAATTCAGTCGTGGAAATAAGAAATTCGGATCTAGAGATGGAGGAGGAAGATCGCAAGGGAATAAGAAGTTCGTCAGAGGGAAGGGCAAAGGTAGCGCTCATGGAAGCAAGATAAAAAGGAGGAGATAGGAAATACACAGACAAAACACATAAATTGTCATCAAAGTTTAATTAATTAAATAAAATATTCATTTTATAAACAAAAAATATCCCAATTCTCGTGTTCCTCAAATTTAGATGGTCAAATTCATTCGATTCTCGTTAGTCATTGGAAATTTCAGTCAAGTGCGAATTTCCTACAATTTAGACTCAGCTGTTCAGTTTTTGCGGAGGTCTATAAAGAGATCTTGTATGCGAAATATTTGGTTTTGCGATACTCTTAGACTAAGTAATTAACTAAGTAAACACGTATAAAAATAGAAGGCAGCAGTGTTGGAATATAATTAATCGTAGTTCTTATCAAGTATATTAAATCAATGTACAAGCAACGTGGATATAAGAATCTTAAATCTTACAAGGATACAAAAATAGATCTGGAAGAGTGTTTTTTTTTTATACAATATTTTTTTGGACCGGTCTACTTTTATGAACCGAGTGTCAACTCGGCGATCTTTCAGATTGTACCTGATCAAAAACACTTGCGCTATGAATTAATGAGAAATAAAAACAAGCTCTGACTTTTTTGCTACTGATAATAATAAAAATAAAGTACTTGATTTTTTTCATAGGAATTCTCTCATAGAACTAAAGAAATACTTTGAGCCTCTGATAATCTTCGACGTAAGAGATAAATATATTATTCAAAAGTTAAAGCTACTGTACCAAAATGTAAAAATGCATAATATCACGGTACGGATTATGACCATAAAAAGATAAGAGTAACTTCAGACGTTACACTCGATGCTCTTTCACTCACACTTATTATCACTAGTAATCATCAATATCCTCTAGCTACGACACTGAGAACATTTTCAACAATAGTACAATGTATAAAATTAGTTAATCTATGGGTAGTGACTCCATATGCTTCTATTGCGGTTCGACGAAACCACTGTCACATTGTCCAATATATTTGAGGACAAGTTCTCCTTCATCGCGCTGTGATAAATATAACAAACAAAATCAGTCGATGGTTCGAACTGCTTAATTACCATTCAAAGCATCAGGAAAGAAAAGGACAGAAGAAACTTTCTAGATTGTAAAGAAGGCGTCAATTTTCGAAAATAATTCTACAAGGTTCTACGAGTATAGGTAAAATTAGATGAAGTAGAAAGAGAAAATACAAAGTATTTTTAGTATGTAGTTAGATAAAGAATATGAATTTAATGTCGAGTCACAGAACATAGTCGATAAATAGACATGGACAATATCATACCGAATAGTAATAAAAATAATATCATTTCGCATTTGCATAATCACATAGGGAGCTCATAATCGATTTGAGCAAATTTTGAAGACACTTAATACATAATAAATAAAGATAACGTAAGACAATTAATAGCTTAGCATAATACTATTGTTATTTTATAACTATATACATTTACAATAACGAAAAAACGAAAAGTATCTTCTCTCTAATTATAAAGTAACGAAAATTTATTGTGAGAAAAGTCGTTGAAAAATGAATAAGAATGCAATAAGGCTCTTCTATGTTTGTGTGTAAATGAAGATTTCTCAAAATTAGTTTTGATTTTCTTGTACAGAGTAATCGGTTAATTTATAGCATAATAGTCAGTGATCGCAAGATTAGTCATAATCTCTGCCGTCCTATTTGTTACTATGCATCATATTAAAATAAAAAATACACAGTTATTTTAGGTTGATAGAAAAGAAGAGTTAGGCGATCGTGCTACTAAATAAGGCAATAAAGTAACGAAAAGAATATTTAAGTACGTCAAAGGTGAAGCATAACGGGTGCGTGCGAACTGTTCACAATTTTTGTTTTCTCACCGCTTATTCTCTCCAAGGATTTGTGACTTTTCTCGGAGCGTCGATGTGCTTGTATTTTGAGCCTGTAATATCTTAGGTCGATCTTCGATCAAAGCCGTTACATCAAGCTTCGATTTCTCAGACAACAACGTTTCACATTCGGACAATCTTTTCTCCAGTTCTTTAATATGTCGAGTTCGAGAACGGCACAAGTCCCTCATCAACGCCTTCTCTTTTTCAAGTTTCTGGATCTTTGCATAGTCCTGAAACAAACATTGAAAAATCAGCGATATAGACATAAAAACGCCGAAACGTACATCACACAATCAAATTATACTAACTTCGACAATGCCGCTGCTCGTACCGCTAAGGAAAGTTTTATGTTGTGGCGAACATTGCGTGGACTGATCCCTCTTGTTGGTTTGCCGTTTTCTGCATACTTCGCACTCGCTAACGCTTGTCGAAGATATGGCTCTCTGAAGTCTCTTGATGTCTTCTTTCAGACTATAGTTCTGTAATAGAGGGACAAATTATCAGCTTTATTGTTAAATTATACGATATCAATCTTTGAATCTGATCGATCACCTTAGTTTTGAAGGCCCAAAGATTTTCCTCCAAGTCTTTGCATTTCTTTTGGTACGGGAAGTTCTCGCTCTGTATCTGCATTTCCAGAGTTGCAATTTTACCGTTTTTCGTTACTATTTCCAATTCGAGTTCTCTGACTTTCTGGCCAAGCGAGAGACATCGGCATTCGACCGGTAATGTCGACGATAGACTCTCGTCGAGGGGTCGGCTTTGGTTGTAGAGTTCGCTGCGTCTCTGTTTCCTTCTGTTTTCCAACAAGGGACTCGCGCTCCTGGAGCTGTTACAACTTCGCGATTCAACTTTCAACTCGAGTTCCGTAACTCTGCCTTTGAGCTCGGAGTTTTCTTTCCACAAGAGGTCAGCCGTCTTGTTTATATTCTCCACCTTATCGCGAAGTTCGTTATTTTGTTCTATCAGTATTTCTACTTCGGTCGTATCGGTTATTAGCTTAATATTCTGGCCTTCCTTCTCCGCTTTGTTGTCTATGGATGGTTTCGCCTCCGCCGTTTCCTGCGCGTCGTAAAGTTCGATTCGTAGTTTCTCAGTGTCTGCTATCCTGTCCTGAATCTCTCTGGCCAAGTCGTCCAGCTCTTCTTCAAGTTCTTTATTCTGCGTTCTGAGTCCTTCGATCTCCTGTTGAGCAGCTTTCACCTCCTTTTCTTTCCAAGACACTGCTAGTTTCGTGGCTTCTAGTTCCAAAGCGATTCTATTTTTCTCTTGTATCTGTGATTGAAGTTTGTCGTTCAATTCCGTCAACTGCGAGTCCGTCGAACTCCGCTGAACTTTACTGGATCCAACGATTTTGTCCAATTCCTTTTTCTCTTGGAGTAACGTATCGTATTTAGCTTGCAGAGAAATGAAGTCTTTCGTTATCGCGTTCTTGCTCTCTTGTAATTCGGTTATTCTGTTGCTCGCGCCCTCCGCATTTTTCTTCAACATCGCGTTCTGATCCTTCAGATCTTCTATTTGAGCCTCGACCTTAGAGTTGCTGGTACTGTTTCTCACCTTCTTCTCCAATTTTTCGTTAGCTCTTTCCAATTCCTCGCATTTACATTTCATATCCTCCAGCTCTGACACGAGAAATTGGTTTTTGTTATTCAATTCCGCGAGCTGTTCGCTCAAACTGCTAGTTTTGATCTCTTCATTACTGAGCTTGTCGATGACGAGATGATATTCTTTCTCAGTCTTTTCTCTGAGCGATTCGTATTCATTTTTATACTTTTCGGCGCAGTGTTTTCTCTCTTTGATTTGTTCCTTCAGGATTTCGTGCTCAGGCAGAATTGATTCCAGCTTGGTTTTGTATTCGGACAATTTGTCGCACTTGATTTTCAGCAGATTGGTTATTTCCTCGATACGTTGAGTCTGGTTCCGACTTCTTTCATTCGACTGATTACACATCTCCGTCATTTGCACGTTCTCCGCTTCTAGGACCGCGGTCCGTTGCTGCAATTTCGCAAAATCCATAGACTTGACGTCAATGATGCTCCTCAGTTGTTTCTCGTTGGCTTCCAGTCCTTCCAAATTGCTCTTCAATTCCAGATTCTTCGTCCTCTGATGTTCCAGAGCGTAGCTCAACTCCTCTAGTTTCTTGTTGTGCAGATCTTTCATGGATTTCATGCTGTTCTGAAGTTCGATTTCCCGATTCTTTGCCGCGGCTAGAACTGCACGCTCCCGTTCCTGTATGGCACTCACCTCTTTGCCTTGTTTGTTATCCACTTCTGACTGCTTAGCAAGTTCGGCCTGCAGCGCGTTGTAATCAGCTTCTAGAACCTCGATTTTTTCCTTGAGCAATTCCTTCTCGTATTGACTTTCTTTCAGGTCGTTTTCAAGCCTCTCGATTTCGAGTTTCAATTTTTTATTCTGATGTTCTTGACTGGATAAGTCGGCCTGTAACTTCTCAATATCTGTCTCTAACTCCTTGGCCCAATTCGTGATCCTCCTTTCGGCATCTACGCTCTGCCGTTTCGCGTCTTCCAAGTTTTGCTTCTCTTGCTCGAAACGATCTTCTACAGCCTTGATAATTTCCTGCTCTTTCATCATGATGATGTTCAGGAATTCCATCTGAAGTTCTTTAACAGTTTTATCCGACAAGCTGGACAATTCCAGCCCAGGTTTCAACGACTTTATCTCCTTAGTTAAATATTCCTTCGCGTTTTCAATCTCCGTTTTGAGTTCGCTGTGATCGGATGATACTTCTGTTCCAGCAATCGCCGCTTTCTCTTGCAGAGCTTTCATTTGACCAAGTAGCAATGCGTTTTCCTCCGCAAGCTGTGTCGATTTGAGTTCCAATGCTTCGATTCGGTTTTGCGCTTCCAATTTTATATTCGAGTCTTGTTCTCGACAGTCCTGGTGCTGCTTCTCGATAGTCTGCAGAGTCTGATCGTTTTCTTTTTTTAATTCCTCAGTTTCCTTGAGCAGAGTTTCCAAGTTCTTATACAAAACGGAATTCTTCTCTCTTTCAGATTTCAATGAAACCTTCAATTCCTCCAAGGCTTGATGATTCTTGATTTTGTCCGTTTTCAGCACCTCGATTTCCACTTCGAAATTGACCTTGTCGTTTTTGGCTTCTCGTTCGACGGCCCTTAGCGACTCCACCAGCTTATTCAGATCCGTTACTTCGCTTTCGAGGATGTTGACCTTTTCGTGTGCCAGATCAATCTGCATTTCCGAATTCATTAATTTCGTCTTCAGTTCTTGTTTGGATTCTTTCAAGTTATCAATTTCCGATTGTAGACGTGATTTTTCGCTAATGAACTTATTTAGCGCTTCGCTCAGAGTCGGGTTACGCTTTTTAAGATGCTGAATCTCTTCGCTCAACTTGTCAACATCTCCTTGAACCCGTTCTATTCTCGCTCTCTTGTTTTTAGACGCAGGTTGTTCGGTTTCAGGCGCCACAGACAGCGATTCGTCGAACGTATTGCCTTGATTGAGTTTTTCTACTTCGTTACATTTGTCTTCGTACGAGCTTAAAAGCTTATCGTGGGTTTGTGTCAGGGTCGCAAGTTCGTTGTTTAGCGACCGGACTTTTTCTTCTACAAAAGAGACGTTCATAGATTCACAAGTACTTCCGTTAAACATCGAATCCGACATAACAGTTAAAGTCAGCTCCTCGCAAGCTTTATTTCTCAGTACTTCCGTGTCCGCGCATTTCTTCTCAAACTTCTTTTGCAAGTCCTGTAACTTGTGATTCAGACCCCGTATCTCAAGTTTCAAGGTTCTACGACTATCGTTGAGCTCTTTCAGATGAGTACATTGCTTACAAGTGCTCAGTTTGAGATCGCTGAGCTTCTTGTTCAGGCAAGTCAAGTGATTAACTTGTTCTTCGTAGGCCTGAAGCTTATTATTCAAAGTCTGGACGATGTCTTCCGTCGCATTCTCGTCAGGTGCAGAAACGTTATCCGAGTTTCTCGAAAGGTTCAACGACTTGTTTGAAAGATTCTCATGACTCGCCGCCCGCTCGTTATGCAGCCGGCTGTTGTCCAAGGCGGCCATAGTTTCCAGCAGATTGTCCGTGTACTTGGAATTTTCGTTGGACAAGGTAGCCACCTTGGCTTCAAGCTCCACATTCTCAGACTTCAACTGGCTGTTCTGTGCCTTTAATTCCATGAGTTCATTCTGCGAATTATTAATCGAAGTTGACAGCTGGTTCCTCACAGCCACCGCAAGTTTGTTTTCCAACAATTCGTAGGCATTCTTCAGGCTATCCAACTCTTCGATTGTTTCCATTAGAGTGTTTGAGAGCTCGTTGATTTCCTGCGTCGATTCTTGAACCTTGTCTCTCAGTCCTTGAACCTCGTCTTTGTACGAGCATTCGTGGTCGTAAAGCAGCGCTTTACATTCTTTTATCTTCTCAAGTTCTTCAATTTTATCAGTAAGGTTTGCAGAGAGTCTGATATTGTCCGTCGTCAGAGAATCAATCTTTTCTTGGTACCGTTGGATCTTTGCTCTCACTTCATCTTCCGTATCCGTTGGCGTGTTCGCTTGTATGGCATCCAAGTCTGCCTGGCAGATTTTCCACGCACTTTCCAAATTGACTTTCTCCTCAGAGATTATAGATATGCGTTGATAAAGATCCTCGACCTGCGCCTGGTAGGCGGCTTCCGCTTCTCTCGCTCGATCTTTCTCCGTTGTAAGTTTGTTGGACATTTCCATATTTTCTGTGGTCAGTAGATGTATGGTTTGTTCGAGCCTCTCGATGCCCAATCTCAAGCCTTGAACGTCATTTTTGATCTCGTCAGATTCCTGGATTTTCAATTGAAGTTCGTTAGTTATTTTCGCGTTTTCGTCCTCCAGCAAAGTTTTCGCGTTCATCAATTGATGTAGTGTGTTCGTGGTTTCATTGGCGGATAACTCGTCCTTTGCAGTTGCTGGTTCATCCGGGATCTCCTCCTTTGCAGATTCCAGACCTGTCCCCAATATAGTTGCGTTGCCGGACTGATTTTCATCTTGATAAAGCGATACGTTGGATCTTTCGTCAAGAGTGACGTCGTCCCCGACAGAAACATCCATTTCATCGAAATAGCTAGCGTTAGCGAATATGCTGCTGCACTCTTTCGGGTCAGGGGATAATTTCTGTTCGCTGGATTCCGTTTCAGACACGGACTCGGATTTGTTTGGAACGACAACATCCTGTTCCGATTTCCCTTGAGAAAGTTCAGCGATATGCTTCATCAGGATCTTTTTTTCTTCCTCCAAATTATGAGTTATTTTTTCTTGTTCCACTATTCGTTGCTTCAAATTGTCCAAATCGTTTTCCAGGTTGAGAGATTGATCGTGCATCTGATGTTTCAGCTCTTCGTTCTCCTCTTGAATGTTTTTGTTGAACTGTTGCAGGTTCGCGACGTAGCTTTTCAAGTTTTGTATCTCACTCTCGTACTTCTGTACCCCGATCGATTCAAGTTCCATAGATTTGATGTTGAGATTCTTCCTCAATTCAGAGCTTATATGTTCCAATTCAGAGTTCATAAGTTCCAGATCTTTGATCGTCGCTTCTAGCTTCGGCACCCGCTGCACCATCGCATCGTTTTCGTTGATGATTGTTTGCATGCCAATGATTTCATCCTTCAGCTTGTGGACCTCGTTCCGAAGTTCGTGTAACATTGAATCTCGTTCGGTAAGCTCCACCTGATTTTTCGGACCATCTTCTAGATCTCGTTTGACGTAAATTTCCTTCGTTTCCTCAAGATGCTTTTGGATCTGTGATTTCAGAAGAGAGTTCTCTTCCAGCAGATTTTTGTTCTCCGCAGTCAATCCTTCCAGCTCAATTTTCAATTCCTCGATATCTTTCCTTCCAATATCGAGCGTCGCGCTCTCCTGCATTTTTTCAATCACTAAAGAGTCTGGCAAATTGTTGAGACCATTCGTTAGGTTGAATTTTTCACCTGCGGAGGTCTTACCCAGGGTTTTCTTCGGGGACTCGGTTTTAATGGAACCGATTCCACTCGACGATAGATTAAAATTATTAGTTTGGTCTGTTCCGTTATGGAAATCGGTTTTAATAGTAGTTTTGTCATTCAATTCTTGCTGCAAAGTTTCAAATCTCGATTCAAGTTCTTTATTTTTAGTACCGAGTTCCTCAAGCATGTTGTTCAGATTTAGAATTTCGTCCGACTTCTTCACAATTTCATCATTCAGGGTGACAATTTCCGATTTATATTCATCGATTTCGGTCTTCTTACTTTCCAATTCCTTCACCAAACTCAGAATTCTCGCAGAATCATCGTCATTCGTTGGTTTTTCAGGGATCGATTCCACCTGATCTTTTATTTGCTCAAGTTCTTCAAATTTGGCTTTGATATTCGAAAATTCGTTGTTCTTTTCGTCCAATTTTTGTTTCAACTGATCCATGTCCGTCCTCAAGATGTCGATGACTGCTTCGTTGTTCTTCAATTGTTCAGAATTCTGAGCAATCTTTGACTTAAGTTTGTCATTTTCAATGACAATAGCCTCATTGTCAGTCGTCAATGCACTGATCGTTGAAAGAGCATTTTCATTCTCGCCGTTAACTCTAAGTTCAGTATTCCTGAGTTCTGCCACCTGTTGTTCCAGATTGCTAATCTCAATTTTTTGCTCTTCATATTTTCTTTGGAAAGATTCAAAGTCAATTTTCATGTTAGTATTATCCTCCGTCGCTACACGCAACAATTCTTCCAATTTCAACATAGCATCAGACTTCTCCTTGATCTGCGACTTAAGTTGATCCACCGAGAGCTGGTCGGAATCTCGAGTCTGATCAGGCTCTGTGTCTAAGATCGGTTCCGTCAATTCTGTAATGTGCTTTTTGATGCACAGCGGTTCAGAGATTGGTTCAGTCTTCGATTCCGAATCGTTGGCTGCGATTGTCACAACATTATCCACATCGGTTGTCTCCGTTTCATTTTCATTAAATTTCTTTGGCGATTCGGAAGTCAGTGTTTCCGTGGAGATGTTCTCCTCTGATTCAGCGGTGGCGCAAGTATCGATAGTTTTATTCGGTGTGTTATCGTCGGCATCCGTTTTTTCATCGAAGCGCATTTTCAGATCTTCTAATTCGTTGATCAATTTGGCATTTTCATGTTGCGTGTTTTTCCAAAGAGTATTCAATTCCTCTGATTTCATTTCCATGGTTTTATTCTCCGTTAATTGTTGGTCCAACAGTTGCTTAGATTCTTCAGATTTCGCTCTCAAGACTTGTACCTCTTTAGTTAGATTATCGACAAGAGTCTGGAGTTGAAGAACGTTGGAAAATTTCTCTTTGTCATCAGCATCGGCGAAACATGACCACGCGATCTGAGGAAAGTTTAAAAGGATCATTTGTAGACGATTTACGTACAGCTTATCAAGATTTGTGTTTTCAACGCGTGTAGAATAGAACACGTGAGTGTTAATCTGTGTTAAATACCTTCAAGGAAGACTCGAGTTCTGCCTCACGCGTTTTGTGCTTTGATTCTAACAACTCCATCTGGAATTCATAATCGTTTCTCTCTTCCTCCAATTTTTTGAGCCTCCGCAGTTTTGTGTCCTAGAAAATCAGTCCAATTATTAGTTTGCTGATAGAAGAACAACACTTTTGTCAATACCGTCGAACATTGACGCAACAAAAGCACGAAATATGAGAACGATTCACTGATGGTACATGAATATTGAATAATAAACCTACCATGTCCAGTTTTAACTGGTTTTTCTCAGATTCGATTGATCTCAGAGTCTCCTCCATTCCAGTAAACTTTTCAACTTGCTTTTTCAATGCGTCGTTATCTCGCAGCGTGGCATAATACTTAGTTTCCAATTCGGAATACTGGTCCTGTCGAACACAAAATATCATTTTCATGAGTTGAATTTCAAAAGAAAAAAAAAACGTCAACAAGAAATTGATTCAGCGACGTAGATGATAGATAAATATTTAGTTTTAAAATAATCAATACTATTATTATTGAAGTTATCAATTGATTAATAATATTGAAATATATTTTCATGAATTAGTCCGCAACCGTGTTGCACTGCACTCACCTGAAGGTCAGAATATCTCTTATTTGCATCCAAACAAACCAACTCGCTGTCCGTAAATGATTTCTTCATGTGATTCAGGATCGCTCCCATGTTATTTTCCTGCTTAAAGTATACAAATGTTACGATTAGGTTCACTTCTGAATATTTTCAGAACCCCAGTATGAAATAGTGAATTATATCGAGTACATGAAATCTTACATCTTTGACGCCTTCTCTCTCCTCCGCGAACAGTTGTTTCTCCAAAACTGTGTATTCCTGTAATGTGTTATACTCGTCAGCCAGTCTATCGAGCCTCTCTCTCAACACTTCCTTCGGCGTTCCGGTATCTTCTTCAGGATCTTGTCTATGAGGGATAGATTGTTACATTTTTCCAGATTCACGATTACAAACTTTGAACCAACGGAAATAAAGCCCCGAATTACATTTTCAGTATCTATAGAATCACTGATCAGTTATTGTGCTACAGGGTTTTCAATTGTTGCTGTGAAAGTTGACCAGAATTTCTGCTTTTTTTAGAGCACAGACTGCTCGCATCTTAGAGATCCACGTGATTATTTCAGCGAGTAATTAGCTGCGGTGAATATCAGAGATACGTTAAGATAGTATTAGCCTTTGTAATCCTTTCTCAATTCAGATAGCGTTACTTGTCTACCTAAGCATTCGCTATACCAAAGCCGACACAGTTTGACCGTGAATTTTTAGGTGCGCTCGATATCGATTGTGCGAATCATATTCCAATAATAATACATCTAATAATTGTGGTTAGTCAAATTGCAATTGAAAGTGATAAGTGATCAAGATACCTTATCAATTACGTCGTTGACAATAAAAACAATGGTAACTACTCCGAAGTGGAGTAGTTCGATCTCAAATTTAATAGAACAGTTCCACGGACAGAGTACGGAGCTTACTCTCTATAAATAAAACGTACACACTATTATTTTTGATACGAGGATAAAAAACGATATTATAGTATAGTGTTTCGTTTCTTCTTATATTTAATTTAAATCGCTCGCAAAAAGTAGTTCAAAGATGTGAAAGTGAGAAAATAGTGTGGTGAGAAAATGAACAGTATTTGTTACGGAAAAAAAAATAGTAAGTGCAAATCCTCAATTGGTACCAGAGATTTGGACTGGCGTAATTTCTACGTTCAGCTTGCATGGCTAACAGTTGAATAACAATAATTCCGGTTTCTGGATGAGCTTTGGCCGTAACGTCATCCTACAAACTGTACAGTTTCTGATTCTGAATTAGAAAGTACGCAATGGGCTGGAGAATTGAATAATCTGTGGAAGGGGATTTCTCGGTTTCAGTATACGTTCTTCGTTCTCCGATTCAACAGTGAATTCTCGTTTAGAGATGAACTAAACGAGTTATCGAAAGTATTATTGTTTATCAGCCGTTACAATTGAGGATCGATATGATGATTGAACTTCTGCTTAATGGATGATAAAAGCAATAAAAGTCTCATGTCGTTAATCCGTGTTTATGTCAAGTTTGTAGACAATTATATTTACCTCCGAGTTGGAGTTGAGGGTTCAGATTTCTCAGGAGAGCCGTAAGCACTTTCGGCATCGCTAATCTGAAATACCGACACGTCGTCCTGAAATTTGACGTGATTTCCAACAGGTTTTCGTCTCGTGACGGTGTAAGTATCGTCTATATCAGAACCGTCGGACAATCTTCCCAACTCCCAGTTTCGTTCGCTCTCCAATAATTCCAGTTCAAAGTCTTCGACCACAGTTTGGAATTCTGAACACGTGACAAACAACAAATACAGTTAAAATAACGCTGAAAAATTCCAATTGAACAGAGTCTTAGGAGCAAAAAGGAGCTTCTTACTCTCATTGACTATGTCGTTGACCGGTGTTTGCATAATACTTTGGCGTCTTCTGATTTGTGCTTTTTTCAACTCATCCGGCACACTTTCGGTCGCCGCTGCTTCCTGTATGGTAGGTAAGGTCAGGCTCTGATTGTGGAAAACTGAGTTCGATGGTCCGCACCAGGTCCTTCTGCGCCGCGATTTCGTTTTAAAGTCAACATTCTCAACGGAATTGGCACTGGACACGATCCGTGTTTTCAATAACTCCAGCCTGCCTTCGACGAGTTGAATGTGTCTGTCTTTCTCTTGCAATATATTCTGCATTTCTTCAACCTTAGCGCACTGACTCGTCTGTCTTGATTTCTGTAAAGACGTATCATTCACAGATCTGTTGTATCGTTTTAATTGTAATTCTACCATCGACTATTACATCCACACGTCACACGTCATCGTTTATTTTACATTTTAACGATCATCTTATCTCTACGAGACAGCTATCATCTATTATTTGAACAATCTGTTTACAACAGGTTGTAGCAATTGCATCGGGATACGTAAACCAAACGACTCGCTATTCAAACGTGTTCAAGGATCTTTGAATCGTTAACCAATTGAAATTGGACGCAATAACGACGCAGCGTCATCAAAAAAATCCGTTCATTTTTCAGCTCTACTTTACCCACATGAAAAAAAAAACTTTTATACTTTTTTACCTGTTCGATCGAATCGACACGTTTAATCCTATCGATGACGCAGTTTATAAATGCGTTCTGAAAATTCCAATGATGCAATAATGAGCTGCGTTAACGAATTGCGAGTAGTTATTATTTATAACGAGACTTTCAACTTATTTTTTTGTTATTTCCGATAAAATATTCTACGCCCAAATCGTTCGTCCCTGAAGTTGGTAACACCTGTTGAATGTCAACATATTTATCCATCCTACTAACTGTGCAGCTTAAATAGTTCGATATTGATCAACCGATCGGAGGTGAAGCAATTATGAATTGAAATAAAAGGTATTCACGGACGAACCAGACGATAAATTCTTTTTGTAACAATTGAAATGATATTTTGTCACTTTTAGAACCCATTCTATGATTCGACTCAATTTATTTCAATGCCTCTTAAAGTACCGAAATTTTAATCGTCGTTTGAATACCTCAATTCCACTCTTTTTTTCTCTCATTACACACTGACGTCAATGAATCATAACTCGATCAAAATAACTTCAATGCTTAATTTTACGAATATAATATATTAAAACATCGGAAATATCGGTAAGTACAAAGAACTTTGCGTCGCAGACTCACCTCAAGCTCTGCACTGAGTTTCTGTATCTGCCTGGAATACCGTTTGAGAAGTACTCCGTCGGACATAACTTCGTTGAGCTGAGGTTTGTTCTTGATGCTCTTGGCTCTGGATGCGAATCTGTGAATAGTTAAAAATCGTTCCATCATTTCTCTGCGGGTCCTCAAAGAAGTAGAAAAAAAATATGTATACTCACGCCAGCGTGCATTGAGTTTCTTCAAGCGCCGCAGGTGTAACTGCGCAGATGATCGTAGTCATGGCGTTTCCTCCGAGCGACGTTTGTAAAATTCTGGTCAATTTACTATCCCTGAAGTTGACGTGGTCTTGGCCTTCGCTCAGCTGTTTTATCACCAGGCCCAACGACGAGAGAGACAAGTTTATGTGCCTCCCTTCCTTGAATCGATCTCCAGTGGCCCCGGTTTGACTCGCTCGCTCAGAGCCGGCCAAATCTACGAGGTTCAATTGGGAAACCTGAACAGCTCCGTCTTCGGCGACTGTCCCGGCCGGTCGGCTCTCGATCGTCTGTAAACAGGATAAAAATCGAGGTAATTTATCGACGATCGTTGATGTCGAGGAGGAATTATAATTCCACTAACAATTCTAAAGATAGTATGACTCCTGCTGCTCCTCTCGTTCATGTTAGTCTCTCCGACCCTTCTTTTCTTGTCTCCCTTTTTCATAACGGATAAAACATTTCCCGGTGAGTTGGTCACCTCTTCTTTACACTCGACAAAAACCTGACCGCTCGTGTCCTCTTTGATCTTCAAATCTGTTCTGTTTTCGTGGAGCAAATCCATCAGCTTCTCGTTATAAATCTCAAGGTAAGAGACTCTGTGGAACAGAAACGAACAATTAGTGAATTTTCTTTCAGTCTTTAAATCACAGCGCACAGACGTGAATGCAATACAGAGTGTGGAGAAAAAAACTAATAATTCTTCTATACTTTCAACATAGATATCCTCAATTTTTACAAAATGACAAGAATGAAAGAATTTTCAATTGAAATTTCCTATTGAAATTATCTTTGGAAACTCTGATCAGTTTTATTCAAATTCTTGATATCGTCTCTGCAGAATAGAATTATGGCGCCCGACGCCTCGTACTGAAAGAATAAAATCTACCTCAGCAAGAATTCTCGCTGCGAGGAATTGGCGATAGCGTCGAACATGCTTTCCACAGCCAGCGGTATCACGCCAGGCTCATCTTTAGTCCCCATCATAGTGTGTGTCTTCCCAGAGCTTGTCTGACCGTAAGCGAATATAGTCCCGTTGAATCCGTTTACCGCAGCGTCCACAATAGGCCTGACGATCTCGTAGACGTCAGCGTTGTTGGAGTTCATCCCGAAGATGTGGTCTAAATTATGTTGTTTTTTTTTCAATCATTACCATGCGGTTCGATCTATCGAGGCAGCGGAGTTTCTCCCAACTTTTCGCTCCCTCGCTCAGAATGAATAAATTTAGAAATTCGGTTTAGTTAATTATAGAAAAAGGTGAAAATTTCGGCGACATCGACGAGGCGTAGAATAAGGACGGAAAATGGAAGCTGCGCCACGGAGCCGGGATGAAAAAGTATTTCGAGGTTATCGAAGATTTTAGGGACGACGATGTTACACATATCTTACCGAAAACGTGGACGTGATCCCCACGTCGTTTGGTCTCGGGATCGACGGAGTAAATTTGATTTTCCTGAACCTCCCATTGCACGGGTAGATTTTCCTCCTTTTCGCGTTTTATCAACGGCCTGACTTTTATTGCGACTTTTATTTGGATGCTGTCGGCCATTTTCGGCTATCGAGTTACGAATTACCGCGTGTATTAATCAATTCCACTAAATTTACCGTACTCAAATCATCCTCGAACATATCAAAAACCGATGTATATTTTTTTTCACATTTCTCTAGCACAACGTTCGTCGCACACCGAACACTGACGCCGATGAAAACCCAACTCTGGCATGGCGGTTGTATACGTTTGTCATTCAAATTCAAACCGTCCACTCGGTCTCTGATTGGCTGTCTCAGAACCCGCCTCGATTCGCGCCTCATTTGCGGCGTAATAAAATTATACGGTCATAAAAATGGCCTGAAATCTTCCCAAACCCTACATCGTACACTTTTGTGCCTTTCATAGACAATTCAAGGTCTCCAAAAGTCCCGAAAATCGTTTTAACGGTTCTAAGAATCTCTATTTCGACCAGTGGCGCCGTTACGCGTCCATTTCTGGAAGCTTACAATCGAGTTAATTTTCTTCGGTCGAGTCGCGAGTCTGGTTATCGTCGTTGACTCGAAGGTCGTGGTATTCGACTAGCTTCTCGAAGTGTGCGATAGTCGTCGCGGCAGTGCGACGGAGGGGAGGGTACGAGCTCTAACTTTGCACGAGTCATCAGCAGTATTTGTCCCTCTGCCTATGCGCGAAGGAAGGTTTTTTGGTCAGTAACCGAGTAGTAATCGAGGGCTAGGACCGAAAGCCACGGAACAAGATCACATAAACCTGTGTGGGAGAATTTAGAAGAGTTGAAAATAACGTTTAAAACCTAATCGGGTTCGGTTCGCCCTCTGTTATCTGAGGCGATACTTTTTTTTTTTTTTCACTAGTGCGTAATAAGGGAAAAAGAAAAAGTATAAAAAGAGTAAAACCGAGGAAATAGAAAAAGAAAATAGTGAGTTTTATCAGTGAGTTTTGTTTTATAAATTAAAATAAAAACTATTACACCGTACGATAATAATAAGAGGATAAAAAGCAATATTTGTAAATGTGCAAAGAAGTTAACGAGAAGGGGATATGACGAGTTTTTATTAAGAATATGTGGGATAACGTCGCAGGATTTCAATCGGCCACACGTCAAGTCAGCTGACATATTGCGCCCTGCTACGCCACAGCAGCCTTCAGTAAGTGTTGCAACACGATGTACGAAACACAACCTCTTCTCTGGCTAGTTGCGTGTCGTGACTATTTTTACGACACATTAGAGAAATATCGAGAAAAAAATTTAACGCCGATAACCGCGACGAAAAAGCATCTCAATCATCATTCTTCACGTACTCCTTTATACTCGACGATGCCACCTTCCTCCGTCTCTCTCTCTTATTCTCGTTCTCGTTCTCGTTCTCGTTCTCGTTCTCGTTCTCTTCCCCCTTTCGTACGAGCATCGATCTCGACTAAAGTTTGTTAAGGTTATGGAAACATAGAGCGAACGAAATAAGATTTTGCGATGTATGTATTATCCTCATTAGTGTGAGAGGAATATAGGTAACAAAGAGCCTACGTAATATTGCTCATGGAAAATGACGCCTACGTGTGCGTGTCGCGTAGCGTGTGTATGACGCCACTGACTGACTACGATATTCGAACGCAACTTGTACGTACCTACGGGAGTTCACGTACACGCGCGGAGGGAATGAGAAAGAGAAAAGGGAAAAGAGATGGAGTAAGACAGCGAGAAGCGACCACACACACGCACAATGTGCTTGAGCGCAACTCTCTGCTTTCTCGGTTCTCACAATCAAAGGTGGAAACGGGAATCCACCGTCCGTACGGGCATGGCGTCGAAAGTGAAACAAAAAGAGGAAGAAAAATAAGATCTTTGCGAGCAAAGTGGCAATCAGACAATAGAGAGAGAGAGAGAGCGCCAGTCATGTTCCTAAGATTTTTCTAACAAACTTTAATCAAAATTGTTGATCATTGGTACCCGAACGCCACAGATACAATACATAGCGTAATATTTTATTCCTTAGAATTATCCTGGAAATAATGATATTCCGGTAACTATGAACGTGGAGAGAAAATATTTGTCCGCTTAACGCGAAACCCAATGGGTTTATTTAGCGCGTGAGAGAGTTTCTCCCACCCCATGATTCTCGTTCTTATTTCTATATTCTTTTATTCTTTCTCCGGCGGTTCTCTTTGTGTATCGGTTTATGTATCTCTGTCTGTCTCTAAACTTGTCGACGAGGTCTCTCGTCTAGAAAGAGTTTCCGCAAGGTCGTTGTTCTTTTGTTTCTCTCTCGCTCTGGTGTTAGCTACCCCGTACACTTCGTCTCACCTTCTGCACTCCGAGTCGTTCAAGTACGAATCAAACGTCGTACGTTCATGATTATTCTTTCTCTCCTATAAATAACGGAAATAACAAATATAGATAACAATAATACACGGAACAGTCTTCGGGGGCCTTCGGTTCTCAACAAAACCGCGCGCACACACACACACAGAGGGACAAAAAGCTCGACCTGACTTGCCGAAATTCTAGGTCGAAACACTCGTCAGGGTTCAACTCGTACAACACGGGTTTGTTGCTCGGTTCGACTTTGTCAAGGACGATACAATACGCACCGGACTCTCATCCATAGATATACACCTCGTACGTAAGTGAGGCTTCTCGTCTTATACACCTGCAGACGTCGTACGTCGCACAACGTCGTCGCGGGTTTTTAACCTGTTGTGTTACCATCTTGTTGATACGTTTTACGATGATACACGCTATTATAAATAACGAGAGAACTCGTACCTCAGAAGAGTGAATTACGCTCTAGTATTATCCATTCACATATTTGAATTTATCGGACGTAGTATTATCGTCTCGTTTCAATATATCGGACATCCCGTGTCAACTCGACCAACGATTTTCCCTCAACCTTCCATTTTAATCATTTAGACAACCGACCAATGATGGGTCGATTTTTTTTCATCGTTTTCAAACGTTTTGAACAAAGAAAACGCCATGTTGCGACGTTACGAAAATTACCAAAAATTCTGTGGTCAATTCTGAATTTTTTTTTCGAGACTTGAAGAAAAAAAATTCAATTTTAGATGAGGTGGAATAATCATGAAAAATTAACGATTGGCGGGAAAAATTCAGCAATGCTTCTTTGAGATCGAAGAATCATATTGGAAATCGTAAAGCGAATAAAAAATGGTGAGGGAAAATCATTGGTCGAATTGACATGGGATGCATATTGATTTCGAGATCGATTGATTCGGTTATACATATATCTACTTGGGGTCTGGTTGAAAACGTGAAAAGTATCTCAATTCATGCGGTGGAGGATAAATTTAGATCCTATTCTGACGAAATTTTAGTTTCTCCAACGATCTATTCGGTGAATCATTATGTTCCGTTTTTTGTTCTCCTTATTTACGGGGATTATTTCTCCTTATTTATCTCCTTATTTCGAGTTCTCGGAGTCTTCAGTTACCGATTCTTGGTATCTTATCGAACGATGATCTCTTTCTCGCGGTCGTGACGTTGTTGTGGTTGACTTGCAGTTCCGGTGGGATTAAGATCACAGCCGGAAATGGCTGAAAAATATTGATAAGTAATTGGAAAAGATGTATAAGTCATCGGCTCGCGCGTTTTATGAGTAGCGTGAGTCAATTAAATTATAGATTCATATGTGTACGTTTACATGGGGCGAATTACAAAGGCCACGAGACGTTTGGTCCGAATTAGCAAACCGCAGAGACAGACACACAGAGAGAGAAAGAGGTTGAATAGACAAAGGAAAGCTACACGAGTTGATCGGACAACAACGTGCGTTCGTTTATGTATTGTTACCACGCGTTTTTGAGACTGCAAACATAACACAAAAGAGGCACACCAACGACGACGCCATGTTTATTCTTTCCATTTTCGAGCATTGCAAATCATTCGATGCAACTTTCTGGAATTGAATCAACAACCTTGTCGTGATACACGATGAATTTTTGAAAACTGCGCACTTTAGTCTCTAATCAATATAGATATATGTGTATATACATATATAGGGGGAGATTTCTTTTGTTTTTGTCATTTTAGAATCGTCGAGGGTTTTAGATTTATCTATGAAAAGAATGTTGTTTTACTTCGCAATAGCTCGAAAGATACTTCCAAGTACGCGTAAATACCGAAATCTCTCAACAGTTTACATTTTCATTTACCGAAATCTGAAGCAGACTAAATTCGCTTTCAGGTTGTTTGACGTCCTCTCTATCTACCTTTTGATCATTCGCTTTTTTTTCCTTGCCGACATAGCGAATCTCTGTGAAATAACTGGGGTTTTTTCATCGCATCGATTCGGTTTCTTAACGGGAAAACTTTATTCCTTTCTCTACAATAATCTGGATACTAATTACGTACACTTTGAGTCACCTCGCGAGAAATTGCGTCACTGAAAAATGAATGAATAAATAAGGATATTAACGCAATGTGTAAGAGAAAAAAAAAAACAGTTGAATCAAACTTACCGCGATTTTTCTTTGTTAAGAAACAAAGATAAAGAAGGAAAGATCCCTAACTCCTATGGGGTTATTTGTTTGTTGAATTTGTTCTATTTCTTGGCTCGCAATAGCGCTCCAACGTCCGACAACTTGTTGTCGGTTCGTACGACGAAAAAGCAATAATAAGAATAAATAAAATACTAAAATAGCAGTCACATGTTTCTATAGGTGAACCTACCCACGTTCTTTTTTTTTTTTTTTGTTAAATACATTCAATGTCCACTTATATGCCTGCGGTTCGCTTGTACTTTCTTGTTCGTATACCGTGACACTGAACCCTGAACAGCTGCTAGGAAGTTTAGCGAAAATACGCCACACAGAAAATAAAAATCAGATAGTCAACGACCACAATTTTTGGACACCTACCAAACACGTGGAGTGAACAAAGATTCGTCCGTTAGATACGCCCTTGTCATTCCAACATGTGTAAAACAATATAAATGAGACCCTCTTCTCTTTGTTATACACACACACACACACACACTTCAATTCTTCTTCACTTTTTTTCCATGTCTCTTTGTCTCTTTCATTTCAATATTTCCATTTCGCGCCAATTTTATATGTATATGTATACTATACGAAGGGTCATGTACCTCAGAGAACTGTTGTGTTCGTTGTGTGATATTTTTTCCGCAGTCTTACTACAACGAAGAATAAATATTTTGAAAACAATTCAAACTACTCATGCTTTGCCTTCTATTATTTATTTTCGTATTTTTGTTTACGATCTAGAATTGATATACATTTTCTGTATATATCTATTCAGATTCTCATTTTTATACACCCGTTGGACTTTATCATTTGGAGACTGACGAAATAATCCCCATCCAATTCTGAATACAATCGTCGAAGCGGTAATGCAAAAAAAAAAAAAAGAAGAAGAAACTTATGTATTCATTACCTACGAAATCGACGCTCTGTGACGCAATGTACGCAATAATTCGATGGGGATAGTCGGTAGAAAGTGTGTATTATGGGTCTAATGAAATGGTCAGGTTATGCACGACCTAGTGAATAGGATTAAAAAATATATATATATGATTTTTATTCGCTTCCGACATAAATATATAAATTTATAGATTGATATATTTGATTTTTTATGTACATACATACAAAGGAAGTTAAAACCCATAAAATGAATGAAATAAATGAATTTGTCTCAAGACTTTCTTCTCGTTCGTTGTCTCTGCGCTGCATCGTCATTCTATGTATCTGATCATTTCTCCTCCAGTCATTCAACACTGGAGCGTTATATGAATTTGATTTCTAGTAAAACACGAGCACGAACTACGTCAGCAGTGACTGGCCAGTACCAAGTGTTCTTTCTTGATTCTCACTCGCAACGCTTCGAGCGACGCGTGATACGAAACCCAGGCTCGACATTAGCAGAGGGGGTGGAGCGATCCGGTATTGCCTCACGACGCATGCGCCCGTCCGCCATTCGCACCGCCCGTATCGTCCGTGCCTCTATATCATATTAATTCTCAGTCTCTCCTGGTCTAGCCGCCTCGTCTCTCATCGCTTTGTGTTTTTTCAAATTCAATCTTTCTGCATTATATTCATTTTCACATTCCTCTCTTCCACCTCATGTGGATGTACTCGCTTCCGATTACTTAGATTTAATTAGCGAAATCAGAAGATGAAATAGAAGAAGAGTCAATGCAGACAACTGTTTTTTCTTTCTTTTCGAGTTCAAAATTTTTATGCAATTTTATTTAATTCAGTCGCAGAGAAGAATCACGACATGTTACAAGGACTCCATGCGTCGAAATATGACGGAGGAACGTCTTGGTCGTTAGACGTTGATTAAGTTTTATTAACTGTTATTGTATGTCTCTTCGAAGTAGTTTATAGAGATAGTAGATACAGCGGCGAGGTTCCTTCAATAGGTGCGTCACGTGTTTGTTCTGTATAACTCTCTTCGCGCCTATCTATATTTTTTTGTTATTTATAATTACATAAATACACAAGTAGCTTCGTCGTATCGTCGTCGAGTTGTATTTTCATATATTACCGTTTCTCTGGCGCGTTTTCGTGTACCACCTATCCCCCCCCTTCCCAAGTTCCCACTCGCGACAGAAAGGAAAGAGGTTTCGATGCACGGTTTTGAACGCGGTGGCGCCATCTCGACAAGAAAGACTTGCGATTTCTACTTTGTCCTATCCGCGCTGTGTATGCAGTACCGTGTAGCTAGGCTCTCTCTCCCTCCATCTAACCCAACCTATTAAATCCCACGGCCACGACACAGCCGTATCTCTCTTGGCATAGCTTCTGGCCCTTACGATCTCATTCAGTGACGTAGATTTAGGGCTCCGGGCCAATTTCTCTATCGTTAAGTCTATCTATACACAAGGTTGAATTAAATTCTTAGCCTCGATTGATGCAGGCTAATCATTTATGCCACGTATCGCAATCTCAAGTCTCTGATGAAAAAAAAAATATCATACCGCAATAGTCAATTATGTAATTGCAGAAGATTATAGAGAGATTAAAAAAAAAAAAAAGATCAAGCTTGTAATCGAACTCCATTATAACGCGCAGTCGTAAACTTCTGGGTCGCGTCGCCCCAGCATCGAGGGGTGCGTTGAAAACAAGGCGCCAATATTTCTCTACGGCATTGAACCTTGGCGTTGAAATCGGCGTGTGGGGAAGGGGAGGGGGGCGGATCGTCGCTCTCGGCTTTTTACTCTTCCATTCGCCTTGGGAGTTGGGAGTTGGTGGCCCGACTCGACTCCGTTGGTTTTCCCGAGGCCTCTGAAACATCCAAATTGGTCCGAAGATCGGGAACCTCTGTCCTCTGCGCCAGCGGTCTAGCGGGCAACGGGCATCGAGTACCGAGGGGGATAGTAAAGTTCTTCGCTCCCAATTCCCATCCGGCGGTGACCGAGCGAAGGGTCCCCCCCTTCCCCCCACTACTCTCTCTCCTTTCGGTAGTCGAGACCCCCTCCACTCCCCCTCTCTCTACCCCGCCTTATTCCTCCTCGATCCTCGGGTTCGCTACGACGTTCGCTGGCTCTGGCTCTGGCTCTGGCTGGCCTCTGCCTCTGCCTTGCTTCGCCATGATGAAAACATTCGCCCGTCGTTATCGTTGTTCCGTCCTTGTGGGTTCTTGAGATTAACAAAACAATTTTTTTTTCATTTCTCTCTTCATTTCACAATATTAATTATTATTCTCTAACGTTATTCATTAATATCGAACGTGTTTTTTTTTCTTCTTATATTTGATATATCGCGAATTGTGTTAATTGTGGTATTAAATTTATATTGTTACATACTTCTAAAATAACTATAATAATATATTAATAATAATAACAACACCAAAAGTAAAAGAATTTCATTCAAATTATATAAATTACAAAAAGGACTGATGATGTGTGTTATAAACGCTACATGTGTAATGATATATTGAAGGAAAATAGAAAAATACAACAAAAGAAAGAAAGAAAGAAAAAAAAAAGGTGTCCGAACGCTAATCCCGCTTTGACCTGGTGCGCGAGGGTGGTGCAATATATATTAAAGACGTATAAATGCCTCGAAGATAGAGGTAACACTACTTAACTACTCCATGTTGTGCGGATTGTTGCGCGTTATTATTTTGCTCATTTCAACAACTGAGTGAAATATTTTTTCGCTCCGTCCGACTGTGTGTGTGTGTTTTTTTTTTAATCTCCCCCTCCCCCGATAATATGCAAAGAAAAATTAATTTGAGAAAGATTTTCGAAAGAAAAAAAAAAAAAAGAATTCTAAATTTTTGTTATTCATTTATTTATTTATTTATTTATTGTTGAATTTTAATTGTTGCAGAGAAGTTCGTGGTGACGATTAACAGTAACACCGCGTTAAGAAACGGAGAAATAAGTGAAACGGCTGCGTCGACTGACTCTTAGTGTTTCTCCGTCGATACGAATCGGCGTTTATAACTTGGTCACTGAGAAATTGAAAAACTACAGAGCAAGGAAAAGTATATCTCGAAGAAGGAGGATTAAATAACCGTCGCAGAACGATATAGGAGAAGATAATCAATCATGGAGCGTGAATCCAATCCCATGCAGGCCTTGTGTCGTAGCGGTTGCGGGTTTTACGGATCGCCGGCTACGGACGGACTCTGTTCTCTTTGCTTTAAGGAAAATTTGAAGAAGAAACAGCAGCCACCTGTGTCTTCGGCTTCCGCACCCTCCTCCGCACCTAGCTCGCAAAATCCATCCAACAACGCTGGATCGTTGCAAAGCGGATTCGCGAGTCCCGCAGCAACGGGGACGACCGCCCAACCGACCATTCCCACGATTCCCCAGCCCGCCAACCTAGACCTGCCAAGTCCCAAAGAGGTGAGTAGCTCTTTCTTACCTTCTTCCATTTCTGTAACGAAGCCACGAGTCATGCGGGAGCGCCGACGATCCGGTCACCGTGGATACGGTTTATAACAGTTTTGACATTCTGAAATTTTAGTGGATTATGGCCTCTGGCCTCGGCACCTCTACCAACGGTGACCAGGTGCGCACAATTATAGATTAATTATCCTCACCTGGTTCGAGACGCGGTCAATCACCCCGTTAAATTTGATTCGGGATTTTTATTTTTCAAAAACTCGTACTCGCCGTCCAAGCACGGTTCTGTCGCGCCGAGTTTGTAATCCAACCTGCGATGCGAAGACTCGTTGGATATCAATTTGCCTAAATACTTTCTCACATTTTGTACTATTTCAATTCTGTACGTGTACAGACTGGTCAGCACCTGTTCAAGTTTAATTTTTTGTTCACCATACGATCATCGTATTATAAAATTTGATTAGCGGGATATTCGATTGACAGTTTCGACCTTGTAGATTATTTTGTCTATTTTTTTTTTTCAATTGCAGACCAACCGGTGTGGATATTCTTACCTTGGTACGAAAATGTCAATTAACTTTCACAGTTCTTCGCCGAATTCAGTTTACGAAGGAATAATGACGAGCCGTTTTAATTATCGATTGCATCGGATTCAATTTTTGGAACTTTGAACCTCTAGGTTTCCAAATTCTGTCGTAGTATGAATTTATAATCGCAAAACGGGACCCTAGAAGAATGGAAGTTCTTAGCTCTTTAACGAGGAATAAATTTAAAAATAAATACAGAAAACTGTTTAATTCGTGAAAGTTAGGATAATTTTTCAAGTCTTAAACCTTGAAATAATAATGACGAGATTATCATCTCTGATACGTTGACAAATTACTTTATAGTTGAAAAAATGTTAACTCTTTTTTTGTTGTTTTTTTGTTCATTATAGGTGAGCAGAGACGAACAGGAAGGAGAAGCAGGTGCGAGTAGCGGAGCAGCAGAAGGTTCCGTCAGTAGTGGAGATGCCGACGATAGTTTTGATGGCAAGGAGTCGGACAAAGAGTCGAAAAAGAAGAAAAATCGTTGCCTCATTTGTCGCAAAAAAGTTGGTTTAACCGGTAAGTCGAAAATGATAAAAATTTTGTAAACTTTTTGCAAACAATAATAATGATAATAATAATAATAATGTTCGTATATTTTGTACAGGTTTCGAGTGCCGCTGCGGGGGATTATTTTGCTCCGTACATCGATACAGTGATAAGCACGAGTGCAAGTTTGATTACAGAGAAATGGGCGCCCAAGAGATTCGGCGTAACAATCCAGTCGTCGTTGGTGAAAAAGTGCAAAAAATTTGAACTATCTAGTGTGTAGTCATTGGGAAAATGGTTATATAACTATATTAATAAAGAAAGAAAAATAAAATAAATAAGGAATGAAAAATAAAAAATAAAAAATTATAAGAGTAAAATAGCAGAGAGAGAGAGAGAGAGAGAGAGAGAGAAAATACACGGAAAACAAGCAAACAAAATACAACAACAACAATAACACCACACATGAGACGATAACGAGATAAATTATCTGGCAGCTGATTGCACATTGTGGAGAATCCCTATATGAATATATATTATATATTAAAAAATTTGAAAAAAGGATGATTAAAGAAACAACAACAACAACAACAACAACAACAAAATGAACAAATTTAGAGAGAACGATATTGTCATCTAGTGAGAATTTTTAATATGACGAGAAAAAAATATATATAATATCTGGTTAACTAACTGCTGCCAGCTTACCTACTACCTACTATTATCTATTATCTATTATTATCTTTATGATTATTACAATTTATCATAATTATTCATATTATGTTTATTAATTTACTTAAAGGCAACATAAAACGAAAATTGTAACGGAATAGCAAATGAAAAGAAGGAGAAGTCAAACACAACAACAACAAAGTTTTTTTTTGAAATGTTATTTAAGTAGAAGCGGAATTCCTGGTGCAGTCAGTCAGTCAGTCAGTCAGTCAAAAAAAGAAATAAATAATATCTTTGTTAATGAGCCGATCGATACTATAGAATGAAAGTAGAAGAAAAAATCAACATGTAAAAGATTTTGTTTCTATATCGAAGAAAAAAAAAGCGAAATATTAAAATAAATATAAAATAATTAATTAAAAATAATAAAAAAAAAAAAGAAAAATGGGATTGTTATTTAGATGATGACTGACGTTGATGGGTGATCACAATTCTAGATTAAATATTAGTCTAATAATTATTAAGTATATTAGATGATTGAAATGCAATGAAGTATCAGTAGTACTGTGTGTTTATGTCCAATCTCACAAGAATATAACGAGCATTATTACTCATTAAAGAAATATTGTTTTGAATTTATGTTTTTGAATGATTATTATTACGAAGTTCGTTTTTGCGGTATATTGCTTTGTTAAATATTGCTAATTTAGTAGGTGCGGTAAATCGATGTATGGTATTTATAAATACGCGCTCGATCAACGGGATCCTTAGATTATTTGTTTGTTTTTTCTGCTTCTTGAAAAAATTGTCTCACTTGCCGTTTTCTTTTCAATCTTGACCATCAAATAGTGTCCAATTATCAATTTAGTGAAGAAGAAAGGAAAGAAGAAGAAGAAAAAAAAATGATTATCAGAGTCCGGCGGCGTCGTGATTCCATTCACCTTCTCTTTTCTGTTCGATAGTAAAGTAAATTTTTCTCCACTTTACAATCGACCATTTTTTAGCATAAATTTTGTCCGAAATATTTGTTTGTTCTCCATTCATAAGCTGTCAGGCATTGTAGTCTTGTGCAGCGGCGTGCAATGTGTAAAAAAAAAAAGAACGAAAAAAAAACTAATAACTTGTAAAAAGACGGGGATAACAAGAAGGTAACGGAATTAAGAAAATAAATAATAATTCAAGGAAATTTTTAGTAAATTGAAACAAATATTTGAACGAATGAATGAATTACCTACTTGCTTAACTAAGGTGCGAAATGAAGGGGGAGGATTGAGAATAATATAATTTAGATTACTGTAAAGCGATAATATCGGTAAAAAGAAACTAGCTATCTACCGAAATTATTTTCCTCCTTGCTCTGCAGCTGTAAGATAATTTCTTTTTTTCTCGATTAGCGTTGATTCCTAAGTTAATTACGGGAAAGGCAAAAAACATATATTCTCTTGTACCGATTCTATTGCATCTGTTATTCTAGTTGGTTGATTAAATGTAAAACTACAAAGTTCCATGATAATTGATTAAAATTAATCTTCTCCGTTTCTCTTTTTCGGAAAACTAAGTCGTCCAGTTATTCGTTTCCTTTCTTATCTTTATCAACTGTATCTACATCTACCTATATGAATCTTTGATTTAGTTCGATAAATCAGTGAAATTCTGTACAAATTTGAGACAATTAATTCATAATTGATTTCAAAAATTTGATTCAAAACACCATAGGGATGATGGATGAAATTCCGTAGGCGAACGAAACGGATACCCTGATTTGACATAGCAAAGAAGAAAAAAACAGAAAATGAAGATTGATATAAATAAATAATAATACCAGGTAAACTGACACCAATGGTAGACAGAGCCGACTCTTGGCCTTCGTCATACTTTAGGCATAGCATATTTTTCTAATCACAATATTGGATAATTGGTGAAAAGAAGTGAAAGAAAATCGAAGAAACAAATAAAAGATAAATAAAAAGAAATACAAGAACCACATTTCAGCTGTTGTTTTGTAAACTTTGGCTGGCTTCGTAAGGACGTAACAACGCTTGTAATAATTATTAAAATTGATATTAGTAATAATTAAGCGATTAAAAAATTAACATCAAGTTTAATATATTATATTACAATTACAATTACCAATCTTACTATCCTCCTAAAGAAAAACGAAAAAAAATAAAATAAAATCAATGCTTTAGATTTTAGGTTCGCCGGAATATTTGAAAACAAAAATACGAATAACAAAAAATTAAACAACATTTATAATTATAGTGGACTATATTTATGTATATTTAAAAAGAAAAAAAAATGGAAAAAAAATATATATAAATTCATCACTCTACCAAACGGGTTTGATAATTTCTTCTAATCATAATTCATTCAATCTATCTTATCTTCTTCCTGTATTTTAATTAAGTAAAATTATCAAGTATTTGGAAAAAAAGAAAACTACACTAATAACTGGACACACTAATACTTATATCCACTGTACAAGTACGCAAGACAATGCCGGAGGATAACTTCTTTTTTTTTTTACTATCTTCTATTATCACCTATCGCGTGATTTGCTGCAGAGAGAAAGAGAGATCAAGTTTATCAATGGATTGATTGCGGGGAAAAAAGCGAAAAAATTCTTCCTATGCAAAGATATGTATAAATTTATCGCAAAGCATGATATGAAATTAGTCAGCATGGAAAACTCCAGGGTCCGTTAAGATATATTGATACATTATAGCTCATATTTTTTTTGTTTCTTTTTGTTTTTGTCGTAGAAAAAAAGATTGACTGAATACAATATGAAAACTATCATCTCTTGACGCATCATTAAATTCTGTGGGCACGGAGACTATTTTTGAGTGTAGATGAAGAGTCGTGCTATAAGTTTGTACCGTTGAACAAATTTGGAGTTCGCCGGTGTGTCTTTGTAACCCGTTACTGCTTGGGAGTCTTTGGCGTGAAATCTGACACTGATTAAGAATTTTTGTTAGCTTGTTTGAAACAAGTAGCGCTTGTTCATTTCTTTTTAGCTTTCAAAGAGTAGTAGAATAATTAATATGAAAAAGACAAATCTTTGGGATTTTCGATTCAGTAAAGTTGTGAATAATTATTATAATTATTATTATTAGAAAATTTTTGTTGTATCCTCTAATTATTACACTACTTATAGTTATGAAGAAAAAAAAAGAAAGAAAAAAAATTACAATATTACTTTATATTCTGTAAATAGAAGAATTAGTTAGAAACTAATTAAAAAGTATGAAATAATGAATCCCTTCTCATCCACGTACATATATACATTATAATAAATAATAAATATATATATACTTTTCAACTCTACCAAAGTATTTTATCAAAATTTCTGGCAGCAATATAGATATAATTATTTATCTATTTCATTCGCCACGTGTTGCTCGACTTTCATGTGTAATATATTATAGTTTTCATAATTGTTCGTTTAGATCCTGTAACATTTTTTTTTTGGTAACGAATATTTATAGTGTAATTGAATACGATAATATCGATTAGGTATTGCTGAAAGAAAAATAACAACTAATTTGCGGGAAAAAAACAACAACAACATTTATATGGTATGGAAATAAAATATGTTATATTTTGTACGCAACTATAATACCTTCTTTCTCTTTGAACACGTTTTATTTTTCGTTGCTTCTGTTGTCTTAACAATTATTATAATTTTTATTTTTTTCATTCGACTGTGACGGGTAACACAGGTTTATATTCGAATAATATTGCTCAGATATTATGTAATAAAACTATATAAGATTTTATTTGTCTCTTTATTGGAATGTTTTTTTTCTTCAATGACACCAGACTTGTTATCTTTCATCATTCAGATTTCACAACGTTGAGCGATCAGGCGATCGGATGAATGGTTGAAAATTATTGTTTTCTATCCACAGCTGGATAAATATAACAATAGTGTATTTTTAATTTGAGTAAATAAGAGTGTATTAGGTGGGGAAAATGAAATTGGTAGTTTTAAAAATCAAAGTCTTGACGATACTTGCGATTAGAATATGAAATCGCCTTCGAAATCTGCAAATAGGGATTACCTCAATATAGTACGAGATAAAGAATTATCAGAACCAGTGGGAAGAAGAGGAAAGAAGAAAAAAGTACCCTTTAATTTTCATAAGAAAAGAAAGTTCCTTTCAATTTATTTGTAACAAAATTCTGTTCTACAGTAATAAACTTTCTACCATTTAATTTAATTAATTATGAATGTAAATAACAAATCAATAGTTGCGTTATACCGATGGAAATTAATTTTGAAATATTGTTCTATATGTATATATATTTTTTTATTTATTATTATTATTATTTTTTTGCTCGTAGATTATATTCCATAAAAGCAACTTGATTATGTATTGCATGAAAGGTATATCGGTTCGAAATAGATAAATTCAAAAGTAGATTTTTTTTCAACAATACTGCTGATAAATGAAACTTTTGTTCTTCATGGCATACGAGATATTTGTAAAATTTAATTTTATACAAAGTTATTTATTGCCAGCAAATGTTAGACACGCATTGAGTACGCTCATATTATTGCTAATATTTGAATCACTTAATGCGACGAATACACGAATAATGTTGAGAAAAAAACTATGCTAATTCTGAAAGAAGCGTTTCAACGTTTCCTACAATTCAGAAACATGGAAAAAAAAAGCTTTCGACTGTAAAGAAATTATATATTCTATAACAATCCAACAATCCGTGTTTAAAAAAAAAAAACGAAAAGAGGAGAAAAAAAATGTTGAACAATTTGAACGCGGTAATAATAATAATTATTATCATACCATTAACAGTATATTGCGATGGAGGCTAAAACGGTGGAAGAGATCATGACTTCTAAATCTAAATTGGTAACACAAATTCAAATAACGTATTAATTTAATAAATATAGATACTTAGGTATACCTATGAAAGGCTTATTCTAGTTTATAATTTCTCCAAAGTTTTCTTTTTTTTTTTTATACCGTCTAGTACCTTATTACCGTGCAGAGTAAATCTAAAATTTTTGCAACACATATTCCGGCATAATTATAAAAATAAGTGTCGACTCAGGCCTCAGTCGATTTCTTAACGTTTAAATATTCATAGTGCTTATTTTTATACCATATAGCTTTTATGCAATTCGAACGTTTTACATAATTAGATATTACGTGTCATACGACTTATACAACTTCAGAAAACACTTTAATGTACAGATTTGCATAATTTTCAAATCGTTCATGTTCTCAACTATATATAGTTATATAGGTACAAGCATGTTCATCGGGTATTAGGTATTACTAAATACCAATATTTGCCAGAATATTGTCGCGGCTTTAATCACATTGATAAATTTAGTTTCGTTTAATTAAAGTCTTTCTTGTTTCTATAATTTTACGTCTGTACAAATTATTCAATGAGCTGATACGTTATGATTAGGTACTAGTATTGGCCAAGTCAATTTTGCCATTATTCATGAAACGGTAATTGAGAGGAAAAATTCTTACAATTAGCTGCTCACCCCTCTGCCCGCCCAAAAAAAAAAAAAAAAATGATTTAAACTACAATCTGTGCTAAAAATGACATATTTTTCACTAGCGTCAATCACAAGCGTATTACAATTATATTCCACTCGTGCACTTTAATTCTAAACAATGACTAAATTGAGATTTATAAATATGTTAGAACGTTAAAGATTTGAGCGATGTACGAAACATCTTCATTCTTCATTTTTTGTTTTCACTTTTTTGTGACTAGTTTTCATTCGCGGTGACTGTGATATTAGGATAATTCATTTGACTAGAGCTTATATTAGCGAGATATTTTTGTACGGAACGTGACGGATGCGATACAGGCTCGGTTTTAATTAATGTATGTACAGACAACGGCGGCGACGAAGCTGGCGTAAGAATACCAAGATCGCTTTCACAGTCCGTTTCTACAATTCGCTCTTGCTTTATGTATCCGTGATCCTCGATCGCGGGTACTTTGCATTTTGTTATTTTTATTAAACTCGGAGGTATATTGCTAGCCAAAGAATGACCGTCGCTTATAGAACTGTAGTCACTTTCTAATTTAATTGCCATTTTGTTGTTCTGCAGGACCTTTACCTGCAGCAGGGAACCGCTGTGTTGTATCGAAGCGTGATTCTTCAGACCGTAAGTTGTCTTGTAACTTTTTCCGCACGGGCATTTGAAGGCTTTCCGTACCCTGGATGAACGATACAAGAATTCAGTTACTATTCTATGCCCTCAAACGGTAGATACAGTAATTCGGATCAGTGTTACGATTAGTACCTACTTGCCATCATTTTTATGACCGTTTTTGGAATGGTACTTTATCCCGTTGATGTTCTTGTACCGTTTTTTACATCCCGGTACCGGACAGGCAAACGGTTTGTCCAAACTACTGTTCTGACTTGCAGCACTTTGGCTCACAATCCTGTAATTAATCAAGAACCACTTTACTTTATACATACTCGAGGGCGTAACGATCGATGTAACTTTATGCAAAATCTCTTCCATACAGTCGCCTGACTTTTTAATGTCCAAAATAAAATGAAAAGACTGTCTCATTCAAGCCTGTCGCTTTAGGCTCTGGAATGTATGATTTGGTCTCTATATTAATTAATAGTAAGGACTGCAAATATTTCATTCGATGCGAGGGGATAATGACTCAAAAATCGATGTACACCGGACTTCAAGAGTGACCAACTCCTCGGTTGGATAGAAGATTAGAGAATGCTTGAAAGATAGGTTTTAGATTGATATTTGCATGCACCTGTGATAATTAATGTTATAATTGGAGCCTGTGCTGCGTCTTACGATCATGCGAAGCTGCAGGTTGTTTGTGCCAAATTATCAGAGTTTGAAAAAGCAAGTGAAAAATACACTACTGCTAATGGTTGTTTTTCTACAATAGTTGAAGACTTGTGTGAGTGGTGTTAGTAGTTTTAGTTTTAGTAAAGTAGGAAATTACTATAAGCAGGGAATGTTTCTACTGTCCATGCGAGTGCAAAATATTGTATCAAACATTATTATCATAATTTGAAATACATGAGGTAGAAATTAGATAAAAAATTAAAATAAAAAAGCATGCTAAATTCGAATATAATTATCATCCATGGTGATCGAAACTAATTATCACTGTGAGTTAAGTGAACTACACAACTACGAATGATTACCATAAACACAGAATTTCTATGAATGAGGGAATGGGATCAAAATGATAAATGAGGATGCAGGGTGGTGTATTTAAGGGGAGTCTTCGGTGAAATTTTGAGGTCGTACAAAAAAATCCTTTCAGTTTCCAAATAATGGTAGCGTGGACTGTGTTAAAAAATGTTTAGCCTCCTGCGATGAAAGTGAAAATTCCTTGCACTTACACTTTCATCGCAAGAGGCAGAAATTTTTTCTCACAGTCTATACTACTATTATCTAAAAACTGCTTGAAGGATTTTTTTATACACCTCTTTTTGATATTGTCAGAATTTAAAAACCGATTTTTGCCAAAATTTTCACCCGAGTCTCCCCTTAAAACTTGGATATTTTCAAATTTTTCGTCGATTTCTATGGTGAAAGAAAATCCTCGTCAATTGATCGTGTGTGACAAATAATTCAGTATTGATTACCGCGGGGAGGGGGATCGTGATGTATTTTACCCATGGAATAGTACCGTAAGGCGTTAATCATATCTCAGTGATTATTATGATTTTTTTATGTTCTTGCGATAAAAACATACATATAAATATGACACAAGCGAGGGGGTGACATTTACACCAGAACTTATTCTTCATTAATGAGGAAAAGTAATGGATGTATACCTGCTGCCATATCGAAGGATGAAGTCAGCTGAGAACTCCGAGGAAGTTGTCCAGGAGTCATTGCTGTCTTCGGGTTCACTAACAAAGTCCTCTCCCTCCTCTGCCTCACTTCCTACATTATCAGTTTCGTTTTTTTGTTGTTTTTTTTTGTGTGTGTTTTCTCGTTTTTTTTACATTATATTCAAATATATGATCAATATTCAAAATTTGTTTAATATTGTTAGTCGGTGGAGATTTAGTCATTACGCTAAATGAGGCACACCTCGTTCAGCTACAAAACAAAACCATCGCCAGTTGAAAAAAAAAAAATAGTATTTTTGAAAAATGGAACGAACAAAAATATCGATTTTCTCTCATTTAGAATCGTTACAAGTTTCAAGATCCATTTTATTCTAAGGGGGACTCTGCAAGCTTGACAAAATAAAAAATTGTTTTCTGTCATCAAGATATAAAAAAAATTCACAACAATTTTTAGATCATCCCCGTCTATATATAACTTTTCGATTGGACATCTTTTTTAATGATTTGAGTAGCAAAAAAGTGGATATTCTCGAAAACAAAATCTACGGAGTCTCCCCTCAATTCTGTACAACATACTGTAATTTTAATCACAGTCTAAAGAGATAGTGAGATGTTACTTACAGGAGAAATGGGTAACGAATTGATGGAAGAAGCGGACGTGTTTCTTTCATGATTCAAACAGCTAATTGATTATACAGTCTTGTTACACCAGGATCTCAACTTTTTGTGCACATACGTTAGTTAGCGATTCATTCGTCAAGGGTAGAACTGACTTTACAAGTTATCGCAGCGTTATGCATCCTATCGCAAGAGTTTGGGTCTGGGAATACTCGGGATTGTTATGGACTGAGCCGACGTCGCATCGAGAGTGAAGAACAGTTGGAATTGGAATCGGAAGGAAACTTTGGGTGCATTCGAGTTAGTCTGGCTAAACATTCTCTCGCTAACGAGCCAACATTATTATATCAGTGAAAATGAGCATGCGGTGTGCACAGAAGGAATCGTTACTCTACAAATAAACATTTAGACATTATCCGAAGTGATTACATGCTTTGACAACGACGGTAAGTGAGATGCACGCATAGTTTGATTAAAAGAAGTACATCAAGACATCGAAATTTCAAACTGACCTGTTGGAGTGTTATTTTTGTTACGAGTCGACGAGGGGAGGCAAGTTTGATTCGATCTGGACTGATGAACGGGCTTGACGCCCTCCTTCCTCGCCGCATCGGTTAAAAATCTCAATACATAACTTAACGGTATACAAGTCGGCTGCTGCTGTTCGGTCTGTTCCACCACTCGGGGGTCATAATCTGTAAAGAAATTCGTAGCGTCTATCTTTTCTGAAACATAGTTCTGTATAAAATGAAGTAGATATAAACTAGTCGTGAGTTGGTTATACAATTCTCGACATCGGTGCTTGATCGATGTAAACTATTATATAATTGTTTTACGACAGAACGGAACCTTTGGGGTAAAATAGCAGAAGGTTTTTCCTGCGTTCGAGTAGCAGCTAAAATATTTAAGGAATTATTTGAGCCCTCTACTCGTTTCGGTTTCATATTGTTACGTTCAATCTGCATTCTCTCAATGCCAGACAAATACGAATCAGATGACGTCATTTTATAAATAATTTAGATACCAGTAAGAGATTGTAATTTTTTTTAATTTGCTTCATAGTTGAGTAGAAATTATTATCGGGGGTAACGAAGGGGTTCTACATTTGAAGAATTTAATAATCTCTCAGATAAAACCGGGGTTCGAAGATGTCACGCTTTTGTATCGGAGTAAATAACGAATTATTCTTGTAATTTGCGTCGTTATAGATCCTAGATAACCTCAAAACAATCGTACATAACCTCAAATTGACCATTAACGGAGTATCGAGTGACGCTGAAAATTGTCCGAAAATAATTACCGATGTGAGTTTCCTCGATGTGCTGTATCAGATCGCCCAAACTCTTAAACGTGAGACCACAGCCGTTGAATTTACAAATATTCAACATAAACACGGCCATATCAACTATACAATAATACAATCGACGAGGCTGAGAAGTCAGTTGATGCATTGATTCGAGCCTAAGGATCGTCGGGCGGTATTTAAAAGTGAAAACAAACGAGGTTCGATTGGATCAAACGGTGGGATCGAAGCGCGGGGTTATTTTTTGAATTTATCGAATCATTCAAGTCGCAGATCGCCGAGGTTTTTTTAATTTTCTTCAAATACAGTATTGAACTTGACTAAAAATTGCAGACGAAAAATCACCTCGGCTAAATTCGGGTGATCGATAAATGGAGCTTTCGGGCAGCTCGGGCGTGGGAAGCGGTGATTCTGCCGCTGAACGAAACCGGCGCCGTTTCGTTCACCGCGATGCGCGGATAGGCTCTGCGTCCCCACTTCGCACCGCGCAATCCGTTCATCGGTCACTCACCAATTCAACATTCCAAAGGCCGGGTCGCCTCCTCTTCGACTTCGACACTGTTCTTTGGTAAGTTCGGTGCTTGCTGTCGAGTGAGTAAAATTTTCATCCATTAATACCGGTCGCTATCGTACATCATCCGTAAGATATTAAATCCTCCCTCAACGTCCGCGGCAATATTCTCAACATTAGTTGCCATATTCCGGCCTTAATTTACCCGAAATTTCAACACTATTTCTCACATCTTCGGTCGAACCGTTTTCCCTACGGATCTCCGTGCAGAAACGGCCATTTTCTTTTTACCTATCTCAACTTATCTGTATATCGTTACAGTTTTACGTTTGTAACGGTAGAAACATCGCGATTCTCCGCCTCTGTGTGATCCTAGAAATTCTTAAAAAATCATTTCATCTTCATATCGATCGTTTTCACACATATAAATCGCTATCCAAGTGACGTTACGTAACCCCTCCTCCATAGTCCCGGTGTAACGTTGGATCGGTCTCTATCTCGTCTAGTTTAACGAACACGTCTTCTGCTGGGCCGGCCCATCCGAAGGTATAGGATTCCGCCGTTTCGTCAGAATGATCCATTTATTGTTTTTTTTTTCAAGGTAATTTAACGAACAGACCACACAACCGTCAACATGTACGCCTGCACCAGATTCGTTGCCCCAATTGCCAGGTCTACCGTGAGTAACGGTCATTTTACAATAGTTATTTTATTCGCAAAAGAATATGTGTGAGCGACGTATGAACGTGATCGAGTGAGAGAGTGAGACCGTGTGTGCGATTGAAATACACATTATGTAACCCCTCTCTGTTGAATTTAACGATTTTCTTTTTTCATCTGTTCGTTCGCAAATCCAGCTGGCCTCTGGAGTCAAGTCGTACCTACGACCTCTGAGCAGTGCTGTGGTCAGCCAAAGCCAGTCCCTTCAACAGAACCAGAGGCAGACTCCGGTCAGCCTGGTAAATATAAAAATTTTTACCTATTTTTTCTTCTTCTCTTCGTGTTCCTGTTCACGTTGCATAATACGCCGAAGGTTACATAACTGGAATAATTTCAGTCTTTCTTTTGCTCTGATTTGATATTCCTACAGAAATATGGGAAGATAATTTCTAGTGTCGATTGTAGTCGGATTTTTATCTCAAACTATTATTCTACCACTCGACTATCTGCTTTTGGCTTAATTATGACACGACGCTTGATTGTCTTAGCTGCGAGGATGTTTCAAGCTTCCCGATTGTTGTTTTAACATTTTTATTTCATTTTCTATTCAGTTGCCCGCCGTGCGCAGCTTCCAGACGTCGGCAGTCAGCCGAGACATTGACTCCGCGGCCAAATTCATCGGCGCTGGCGCTGCTACCGTTGGTGTTGCTGGATCCGGTTAGTGACGATACAAACTCATCCTTTATCCCATACTCACAATTATCACAGTCTCACTAATTTTCTTTCATTTTTAAGAGTAATTTTTATTTCCCAAAAACAGTCCGTCTACTCCCAATTATCATTATGCAACGCTTATATAATCTCGTCGATACAACGCGTGGTTCGCTCAAACAAACATCGGTTCCGATCACTTTGAAACTTTTCATCGATCTTGAAACGCGATTCTGTCCTTTTATCTGCGATTTGACTTTAATTAGTTTTTTTTTTTAAATCCACAGTACGAGAAAGTCAAATTTGTTGACATTCAAACTCTTCTTGTCTATCGCAAAGTCTAGAGAATCTTTGATGTCATTTTCCGCCTTATTTACCCGTCTTTATACTTTGAAATTCCAGGTATTGGTATTGGAATAGTATTCGGTGCCCTGATCATCGGTTACGCCCGAAATCCCTCCCTGAAACAGCAAGTATTTGCGTACGCGGTACTCGGATTTGCCCTGTCGGAAGCGATGGGTCTTTTCTGCCTGATGATCGCGTTCCTCATGCTGTTTGCCCTATGACCACAGATCCAATCGTCCTACTCTCCCAGTCCGTTTCAAACGATCGACAAGATCGTATAATACGAAAAAAAAGAAAGTCCGAGACTGCGACGTCCTCGCGCAGTCTGTGTCTCTGTGTATTGGAAATCTATACGAAGACGCCTGATTAGGATATTGATCCATTGAACAATTGTACATAATTTTTATACCACAGTATCGTTTGATCGTCGTTCAACGATGTAACTGCATTTGTACATATATTCACGTCGACGAGTGATATCGATCTACTGAAGAATTAAAAAATAAGATGTTTGCTCTCTATTCTTTGATTTGAGAGAATTTTGATGCTATTTTATGACACGAAAATCTTCAAGAAAGAATATCGAGCGATAAGAAACTTGCTTCAGGTATTTTTGAGCTTGGAGAAGTGATCGAAGTATCGAAATTAGTTTATTGATTAATGTTTCCGTCTTTTTCAGGTGCTGGAATTGGAACGGTGTTCGGTTCCTTGATCGTCGGTTACGCGAGAAACCCATCCCTGAAACAGCAGCTTTTCTCGTACGCCATTCTTGGTTTTGCCTTGTCCGAAGCCATGGGGCTCTTCTGTCTTATGATGGCCTTCCTCTTGTTGTTCGCCTTCTAAGCCACGAATTCGTATAAACAAATACCAATAGTTTTAGTGCGTCACTGCCGAGACAGCATCTTATAGCTCAGAGACTAAGGGCTGCTGCCTATGGTACGCGGGGAGCCTGTGAAATTATTACTGAATATTTACGTCTTACGGGCTCTTTGCGAGTGGCGGTTTATTACAACGACAGCCAATTCAAAACGGGGCCCGTACTACACGAGATTACAACAGTGTTTGAACCATCAGCTCCACCTCGAAGTTCAGTGAAATCGTAATTATTTCACGGTCTTCCACTCTCATGTAGAAATAAAGAAAAGAGAAAAAATTCACAATTATTATCGAGTAATGATTTTCAGTGTTAACGAACGACTAGGGCGCAACTGAAAGCTAAATGCTCTGAAACCTCTGATATATAAACGATATATTATCATTGCAAGTAGTACATATATTTGAATTCTTTTGTTAATCTCTCTCTCTTCTATGTCTGTGTTATTCAGTAAATATTGTTGTACTGTTGCAATTTTACCATCTAATCAAGATCGCCGGGGTTGTTAATATCTTGTGATGAAAGATTGAAAAAAAGAGTTTAAAAGAAAACCACGTTTCGAATTAAACTTGAAATAATAATTGAAGAAAACCGAAAATAAATAACTGTACAGTGATATCGAATAAAACATCTTTGGCGTGAGACGAATGCCCTCGTTAAATTGGACAATATTTTATTTTTTATATAGATTTCAATTTAAAAGATATTCGCAATACCCTTTTCAAGATAATATGAGATCTGTTGAACAATTATTCTTATTGAATCTGAATTCAAATTCTGATCCTACTTCTTTACAATTACTATTTTCTACTTATTGTTAATGAACACATTTGTTTTGTTTGTTAAATATGTCGCAGTGATTTCTTGACTATTTTCTTCGAATTTGTAACAAAGGCAGAAAGGCTGATCCAATTCATTGATTTTTAGGTATGATTCATAAATAACCGACTCCTTATTCTAGTCTAGAATTACGTATTTCAGACATGTGGAAAATTTTCATTTTCGCATTTGTTGTTTTTGCAAATGTGAATCGATGAATATTGAATATTTAAAAGTGGAAATGGAAATTTCGTCTTCTTTCATTGGAAGAGTGAAATTTTACAGTATCAACAATATCGACCGACCTGGATTCCTCCCGATATACGTAACTCAGGCAGAGGTAGGTTTTACAAGCTCTAAGATTCCGAAAAATCATCATTTTTGTATCTAAACCTTGGATTTTTACCACCTTGAGGATGCTACCTATCTTATCTATTCAATTACAAAGTAACTCTGCAGTTTATGATTAGAGATATTTTCAATAACTTTTGATCTACAATCACGCGAGGTCGGGATAAATTAACGAACCTAATTGAATGAAGAAAAAAAAAAGAAGCTTCACAATTGGATTACGGATACATTTTTTATTCGCTGTTGCTATTCACACGGACGCGTGACTATACTAGAGTCACGCTAGAATCTCGGGTGCTCTCTAACAGAGTCACGTGACACTGCGACATGATGCTAGCGCTTGCGCTCGAGTCACGTCAAAATTTCGCGTGCCTCCAGCGTTAGCGCTCGAGAACCGTCAAAATTTTAGGCCCTTATTCTGATTTTCTTTTCACCTGTGACAACGGTGATAAACGTCGTTTGGACCAATGAGAGAGAGGCTTTAGACGGAAAGTCTGCTTTATCACGCATGATACAAAATCAGAATAAGGCCCCAGAAGAGTGTAGAAAAGTAGAAAAAGGTCATCTGCGTACGCTACACAGAGTCTGGACACGAATTCGCGCACTTTGTACGAGTGATTCAATTTTTCGCGAATCAAAGTCAGCGAACTTGTGACCAGAATCACTCGTACAAAATGCGCGAATTCATGTCCAGACTCTGTGTAGCGTACGCAGATGACCTTTTTCTACTTTTCTACACTCTTCTGGTCACAAGTTCGCTGACTTTGATTCGCGAAAAAATGAATCACTCGTACAAAATGCGCGAATTCGTGTCCAGACTCTGTGTAGCGTACGCAGATGACCTTTTTCTACTCTTCTACACTCTTCTGGTCACAAGTTCGCTGACTTTGATTCGTGAAAAATTGAATCACTCGTACAAAATGCGCGAATTCGTGTCCAGACTCTGTGTAGCGTACGCAGATGACCTTTTTCTACTTTTCTACACTCTTCTGGTCACAAGTTCGCTGACTTTGATTCGCGAAAAATTGAATCACTCGTACAAAATGCGCGAATTCGTGTCCAGACTCTGTGTAGCATACGCAGATGACCTTTTTCTACTTTTCTACACTCTTCTGGTCACAAGTTCGCTGACTTTGATTCGCGAAAAATTGAATCACTCGTACAAAATGCGCGAATTCGTGTCCAGACACTGTGTAGCGTACGCAGATGACCTTTTTCTACTTTTCTACACTCTTCTGGTCACAAGTTCGCTGACTTTGATTCGCGGAAAATTGAATCACTCGTACAAAATGCGCGAATTCGTGTCCAGACTCTGTGTAGCGTACGCAGATGACCTTTTTCTACTTTTCTACACTCTTCTGGTCACAAGTTCGCTGACTTTGATTCGCGAAAAATTGAATCACTCGTACAAAATGCGCGAATTCGTGTCCAGACTCTGTGTAGCGTACGCAGATGACCTTTTTCTACTTTTCTACAGTCTTCTGGTCACAAGTTCGCTGACTTTGATTCGCGAAAAATTGAATCACTCGTCCAAAATGCGCGAATTCGTGTCCAGAGGCTGTGTAGCGTACGCAGATGACCTTTTTCTACTTTTCTACACTCTTCTGGTCACAAGTTCGCTGACTTTGATTCGCGAAAAATTGAATCACTCGTACAAATGCGCGAATTCGTGTCCAGACACTGTGTAGCGTACGCAGATGACCTTTTTCTACTTTTCTACAATCTTCTGGTCACAAGTTCGCTGACTTTGATTCGCGAAAAATTGAATCACTCGTACAAAATGCGCGAATTCGCGTCCAGACTCTGTGTAGCGTACGCAGATGACCTTTTTCTACTTTTCTACACTCTTCTGGTCACAAGTTCGCTGACTTGGATTCGCGAAAAATTGAATCACTCGTACAAAATGCGCGAATTCGTGTCCAGACTCTGTGTAGCGTACGCAGATGACCTTTTCTACTTTTCTACACTCTTCTGGTCACAAGTTCGCTGACTTTGATTCGCAAAAAATTGAATCACTCGTACAAAATGCGCGAATTCGTGTCCAGACCTCCGTGCATGTACGCAGATGACCTTTTTCTACTTTTCTACACTCTTCTGGTCACAAGTCTGCTGACTTTGGATTCGCGAAAATTGAATCACTTGCACAAATGCGCGAATTCGTGTCCAGACTCTGTGTAGCGTACGCAGATGACCTTTCTACTTTCTACACTCTTCTGGTCATTAAGCCTGCTGACTTTGATTCGCGAAAAATTGAATCACTCGTACCAAATGCGCGAATTCGTGTCCAGACTCTGTGTAGCGTACGCAGATGACCTTTTTCTACTTTTCTACACTCTTCTGGTCACAAGTTCGCTGGCGTTGATTCGCGAAAAATTGAATCACTCGTACAAAATGCGCGAATTCGTGTCCAGACTCTGTGTAGCGTACGCAGATGACCTTTTTCTACTTTTCTACACTCTTCTGGTCACCAGTTCGCTGACTTTGATTCGCGAAAAATTGAATCACTCGTACAAAATGCGCGAATTCGTGTCCAGACACTGTGTAGCGTATGCAGATGACCTTTTTCTACTTTTCTACACTCTTCTGGTCACAAGTTCGCTGACTTTGATTCGCGAAAAATTGAATCACTCGTACAAAATGCGCGAATTCGTGTCCAGACTCTGTGTAGCGTACGCAGATGACCTTTTTCTACTTTTCTACACTCTTCTGGTCACAAGTTCGCTGACTTTGATTCGCGAAAATTAACCTACCAGCCGTGAATTCAAAAACCAGACCTTGTGTAGCGTACGCAGATTATCCTTCACTTTTCACACCTTTCTGGTCATGTCTGCTGACCTTGATTCGCGAAAAATTGAATCACTGTACAAAATGCGAATTCGTGTCCAGACCTGTGTATGTACGCAGATGACCTTTTTCTACTTTTCTACACTCTTCTGGTCACAAGTTCGCTGACTTTGATTCGCGAAAAATTGAATCACTCGTACAAAATGCGCGAATTCGTGTCCAGACTCTGTGTATGTACGCAGATGACCTTTTTCTACTTTTCTACACTCTACTGGTCACAAGTTCGCTGACTTTGATTCGCGAAAAATTGAATCACTCGTACAAAATGCGCGAATTTGTGTCCAGACTCTGTGTAGCGTACGCAGATGACCTTTTTCTACTTTTCTACACTCTTCTGGTCACAAGTTCGCCGACTTTGATTCGCGAAAAATTGAATCACTCGTACAAAATGCGCGAATTCGTGTCCAGACTCTGTGTAGCGCACGCAGATGACCTTTTTCTACTTTTCTACACTCTTCTGGTCACAAGTTCGCTGACTTTGATTCGCGAAAAATTGAATCACTCGTACAAAAATGCGCGAATTCGTGTCCAGACTCTGTGTAGCGTACGCAGATGACCTTTTTCTACTTTTCTACACTCTTCTGGTCACAAGTTCGCTGACTTTGATTCGCGAGAAATTGAATCACTCGTACAAAATGCGCGAATTCGTGTCCAGACTCTGTGTAGCGTACGCAGATGACCTTTTCTACTTTTCTACACTCTTCTGGTCACAAGTTCGCTGACTTTGATTCGCGAAAAATTGAATCACTCGTCCAAAATGCGCGAATTCGTGTCCAGACGCTGTGTAGCGTATGCAGATGACCTTTTTCTACTTTTCTACACTCTTCTGGTCACAAGTTCGCTGACTTTGATTCGCGAAAAATTGAATCACTCGTACAAAATGCGCGAATTCGTGTCCAGACACTGTGTAGCGTACGCAGATGACCTTTTTCTACTTTTCTACACTCTTCTGGTCACAAGTTCGCTGACTTTGATTCGCGAAAATTGAATCACTCGTACAAAATGCGCGAATTCGTGTCCAGACTCTGTGTAGCGTACGCAGATGACCTTTTTCTACTTTTCTACACTCTTCTGGTCACAAGTTCGCTGACTTTGATTCGCGAAAAATTGAATCATTTGTACAAAATGCGCGAATTCGTGTCCAGACACTGTGTAGCGTACGCAGATGACCTTTTTTTACTTTTCTACACTCTTCTGGTCACAAGTTCGCTGACTTTGATTCGCGAAAAATTGAATCACTCGTACAAAATGCGCGAATTCGTGTCCAGACTCTGTGTAGCGTACGCAGATGACCTTTTTCTACTTTTCTACACTCTTCTGGTCACAAGTTCGCTGACTTTGATTCGCGAAAAATTGAATCACTCGTACAAAATGCGCGAATTCGTGTCCAGACTCTGTGTAGCGTACGCAGATGACCTTTTTCTACTTTTCTACACTCTTCTGGTCACAAGTTCGCTGACTTTGATTCGCGAAAAATTGAATCACTCGTACAAAATGCGCGAATTCGTGTCCAGACTCTGTGTAGCGTACGCAGATGACCTTTTTCTACTTTTCTACACTCTTCTGGTCACAAGTTCGCTGACTTTGATTCGCGAAAAATTGAATCACTCGTACAAAATGCGCGAATTCGTGTCCAGACTCTGTGTAGCGTACGCAGATGACCTTTTTCTACTTTTCTACACTCTTCTGGTCACAAGTTCGCTGACTTTGATTCGCGAAAAATTGAATCACTCGTACAAAATGCGCGAATTCGTGTCCAGACACTGTGTAGCGTACGCAGATGACCTTTTTCTACTTTTCTACACTCTTCTGGTCACAAGTTCGCTGACTTTGATTCGCGAAAAATTGAATCACTCGTACAAAATGCGCGAATTCGTGTCCAGACACTGTGTAGCGTACGCAGATGACCTTTTTCTACTTTTCTACACTCTTCTGGTCACAAGTTCGCTGACTTTGATTCGCGAAAAATTGAATCACTCGTACAAAATGCGCGAATTCGTGTCCAGACACTGTGTAGCGTACGCAGATGACCTTTTTCTACTTTTCTACACTCTTCGGGTCACAAGTTCGCTGACTTTGATTCGCGAAAAATTGAATCACTCGTACAAAATGCGCGAATTCGTGTCCAGACACTGTGTAGCGTACGCAGATGACCTTTTCTACTTTTCTACACTCTTCTGGTCACAAGTTCGCTGACTTTGATTCTCGAAAATTAATTACTTGACACTTATATGTAACGTAGATGACCTTTTTTTTATTACACTCTCTGGTCGTATCTTCACCTTTGATTTGCGGGTAATAAATTCAGGCAAATGCCATAGAATCGTGTCTCACTCTGTAGATAAACAGATGATCTACTTCATTTTCATACTTCAATAGCAGTTCTGACTTGATTCTGCGGCAAACTGAACACTTTTACAAATGCGCGAATTGCGTCCAGACCTGTGTAGCGTCCGCAGATGACCTTTTTCTACTTTTCTACACTCTTCTGGTCACAAGTTCGCTGACTTTGATTCGCGAAAAATTGAATCACTCGTACAAAATGCGCGAATTCGTGTCCAGACTCTGTGTAGCGTACGCAGATGACCTTTTTCTACTTCTCTACACTCTTCTGGTCACAAGTTCGCTGACTTTGATTCGCGAAAAATTGAATCACTCGTACAAAATGCGCGAATTCGTGTCCAGACGCTGTGTAGCGTACGCAGATGACCCTTTTCTACTTTTCTACACTCTTCTGGTCACAAGTTCGCTGACTTTGATTCTCGAAAAATTGAATCACTCGTACAAAATGCGCGAATTCGTGTCCAGACTCTGTGTAGCGTACGCAGATGACCTTTTTCTACTTTTCTACACTCTTCTGGTCACAAGTTCGCTGACTTTGATTCGCGAAAAATTGAATCACTCGTACAAAAAGCGCGAATTCGTGTCCAGACTCTGTGTAGCGTACGCAGATGACCTTTTTCTACTTTTCTACACTCTTCTGGTCACAAGTTCGCTGACTTTGATTCGCGAAATATTGAATCACTCGTACAAAATGCGCGAATTCGTGTCCAGACTCTGTGTAGCGTACGCAGATGACCTTTTTCTACTTTTCTACACTCTTCTGCTCACAAGTTCGCTGACTTTGATTCGCGAAAAATTGAATCACTCGTACAAAATGCGCGAATTCGTGTCCAGACACTGTGTAGCGTACGCAGATGACCTTTTTCTACTTTTCTACACTCTTCTGGTCACAAGTTCGCTGACTTTGATTCGCGAAAAATTGAATCACTCGTACAAAATGCGCGAATTCGTGTCCAGACATTGTGTAGCGTACGCAGATGACCTGTTTCTACACTCTACTGGTCACAAGTTCGCTGACTTTGATTCGCGAAAAATTGAATCACTCGTACAAAATGCGCGAATTTGTGTCCAGACTCTGTGTAGCGTACGCAGATGACCTTTTTCTACTTTTCTACACTCTTCTGGTCACAAGTTCGCTGACTTTGATTCGCGAAAAATTGAATCACTCGTACAAAATGCGCGAATTCGTGTCCGGACTCTGTGTAGCGTACGCAGATGACCTTTTTCTACTTTTCTACACTCTTCTGGTCACAAGTTCGCTGACTTTGATTCGCGAAAAATTGAATCACTCGTACAAAATGCGCGAATTCGTGTCCACACTCTGTGTAGCGTACGCAGATGACCTTTTTCTACTTTTCTACACTCTTCTGGTCACAAGTTCGCTGACTTTGATTCGCGAAAAATTGAATCACTCGTACAAAATGCGCGAATTCGTGTCCAGACTCTGTGTAGCGTATGCAGATGACCTTTTTCTACTTTTCTACACTCTTCTGGTCACAAGTTCGCTGACTTTGATTCGCGAAAAATTGAATACCTCGTACAAAATGCGCGAATTCGTGTCCAGACTCTGTGTAGCGTACGCAGATGACCTTTTTCTACTTTTCTACACTCTTCTGGTCACAAGTTCGCTGACTTTGATTTGCGAAAAATTGAATCACTCGTACAAAATGCGCGAATTCGTGTCCAGACTCTGTGTAGCGTACGCAGATGACCTTTTTCTACTTTTCTACACTCTTCTGGTCACAAGTTCGCTGACTTTGATTCGCGAAAATTGAATCACTCGTACAAAATGCGCGAATTCGTGTCCAGACTCTGTGTAGCGTACGCAGATGACCTTTTTCTACTTTTCTACACTCTTCTGGTCACAAGTTCGCTGACCTTGATTCGCGAAAAATTGAATCAATCGTACAAAATGCGCGAATTCGTGTCCAGACACTGTGTAGCGTACGCAGATGACCTTTTTCTACTTTTCTACACTCTTCTGGTCACAAGTTCGCTGGACTTTGGATTCGCGAAAAATTGAATCACCTGTACAAAATGCGCAATTCGTGTCCAGACTCTGTGTAGCGTACGCAGATGACCTTTTTCTACTTTTCACACTCTTCTGGCTGTAAGTTCGCTGACTTTGATCTGCGAAAAATTGAAATCACTCGTACAAAATGCGCGAATTCGTGTCCAGACTCTGTGTAGCGTACGCAGATGACCTTTTCTACTTTTCTACACTCTTCTGGTCACAAGTTCGTTGGACTTTGATTCGCGAAAAATTGAATCACTCTGTACAAAAATGCGCGAATGTCCAGACTCTGTGTAGCGTACGCAGATGACCTTTTTCTACACTCTTCTGGTCACAAGTTCGCTGACTTTGATTCGCGAAAAATTGAATCACTCGTACAAAATGCGCGAATTCGTGTCCAGACTCTGTGTAGCGTACGCAGATGACTTTTTTTTCTACTTTTCTACACTCTTCTGGTCACAAGTTCGCTGACTTTGACTCGCGAAAAATTGAATCACTCGTACAAAATGCGCGAATTCGTGTCCAGACTCTGTGTAGCGTACGCAGATGACCTTTTTCTACTTTTCTACACTCTTCTGGTCACAAGTTCGCTGACTTTGATTCGCGAAAAACTGAATCACTCGTACAAAATGCGCGAATTCGTGTCCAGACTCTGTGTAGCGTACGCAGATGACCTTTTTCTACTTTTCTACACTCTTCTGGTCCCAAGTTCGCTGACTTTGATTCGCGAAAAATTGAATCACTCGCACAAAATGCGCGAATTCGTGTCCAGACTCTGTGTAGCGTACGCAGATGACCTTTTTCTACTTTTCTACACTCTTCTGGTCACAAGTTCGCTGACTTTGATTCGCGAGAAATTGAATCACTCGTACAAAATGCGCGAATTCGCGTCCAGACTCTGTGTAGCGTACGCAGACGACCTTTTTCTACTTTTATACACTCTTCTGGTCACAAGTTCGCTGACTTTGATTCGCGAAAAATTGAATCACTCGTACAAAATGCGCGAATTCGTGTCCAGACTCTGTGTAGCGTACGCAGATGACCTTTTTCTACTTTTCTACACTCTTCTGGTCACGAGTTCGCTGACTTTGATTCGCGAAAAATTGAATCACTCGTACAAAATGCGCGAATTCGTGTCCAGATTCTGTGTAGCGTACGCAGATGACCTTTTTCTACTTTTCTACACTCTTCTGGTCACAAGTTCGCTGACTTTGATTCGCGAAAAATTGAATCACTCGTACAAAATGCGCGAATTGGTGTCCAGACTCTGTGTAGCGTACGCAGATGACCTTTTTCTACTTTTCTACACTCTTCTGGTCACAAGTTCGCTGACTTTGATTCGCGAAAAATTAAATCACTCGTCCAAAATGCGCGAGTTCGTGTCCAGAAATGGTTTGCCGTACTCAGATGGCCTTTTCCTACTTTTCTACACTCTTCTGGTCACAAGTTCGCTGACTTTGATTCGCGAAAAATTGAATCACTCGTACAAAATGCGCGAATTCGTGTCCAGGCTCTGTGTAGCGTACGCAGATGACCTTTTTCTACTTTTCTACACTCTTCTGGTCACAAGTTCGCTGACTTTGATTCGCGAAAAATTGAATCACTCGTACAAAATGCGCGAATTCGTGTCCAGACACTGCGTAGCGTACGCAGATGACCTTTTTCTACTTTTCTACACTCTTCTGGTCACAAGTTCGCTGACTTTGATTCGCGAAAAATTGAATCACTCGTAAAAAATGCGCAACTGTGTCCAGACTCTGTATGTACGTGAGATGACTCACTTTTCTACACTCTTCTGGTCACAAAGTTCGCTGGACTTTGGATTCGCGAAAATTGAATCACCGCACAAAATAAAAAGGAATTCGTGTCCAGACTCTGCAGTAGCGTACGTAGATGACCTTTTCTACTTTTCTACACTCTTCTGGTCACAAGTCGCTGACTTTGATTCGCGAAAAATTGAATCACTTCGTACAAATGCGCGAATTCGTGTCCAGACTCTGTAGCGTAATGCAGATGACCCTTTTCTACTTTTCTACACTCTTCTGGTCACAGTTCAGTTGACTTTGATTCGCGAAAAATTGAATCACTCGTACAAAATGCGCGAATTCGTGTCCAGACTCTGTGTAGCGTACGCAGATGACCTTTTTCTACTTTTCTACACTCTTCTGGTCACAAGTTCGCTGACTTTGATTCGCGAAAAATTGAATCACTCGTACAAAATGCGCGAATTCGTGTCCAGACTCTGTGTAGCGTACGCAGATGACCTTTTTCTACTTTTCTACACTCTTCTGGTCACAAGTTCGCTGACTTTGATTCGCGAAAAATTGAATCACTCGTACAAAATGCGCGAATTCGTGTCCAGACTCTGTGTAGCGTACGCAGATGACCTTTTTCTACTTTTCTACACTCTTCTGGTCACAAGTTCGCTGACTTTGATTCGCGAAAAATTGAATCACTCGTACAAAATGCGCGAATTCGTGTCCAGACTCTGTGTAGCGTACGCAGATGACCTTTTTCTACTTTTCTACACTCTTCTGGTCACAAGTTCGCTGACTTTGATTCGCGAAAAATTGAATCACTCGTACAAAATGCGCGAATTCGTGTCCAGACTCTGTGTAGCGTACGCAGATGACCTTTTTCTACTTTTCTACACTCTTCTGGTCACAAGTTCGCTGACTTTGATTCGCGAAAAATTGAATCACTCGTACAAAATGCGCGAATTCGTGTCCAGACTCTGTGTAGCGTACGCAGATGACCTTTTTCTACTTTTCTACACTCTTCTGGTCACAAGTTCGCTGACTTTGATTCGCGAAAAATTGAATCACTCGTACAAAATGCGCGAATTCGTGTCCAGACTCTGTGTAGCGTACGCAGATGACCTTTTTCTACTTTTCTACACTCTTCTGGTCACAAGTTCGCTGACTTTGATTCGCGAAAAATTGAATCACTCGTACAAAATGCGCGAATTCGTGTCCAGACTCTGTGTAGCGTACGCAGATGACCTTTTTCTACTTTTCTACACTCTTCTGGTCACAAGTTCGCTGACTTTGATTCGCGAAAAATTGAATCACTCGTACAAAATGCGCGAATTCGTGTCCAGACTCTGTGTAGCGTACGCAGATGACCTTTTTCTACTTTTCTACACTCTTCTGGTCACAAGTTCGCTGACTTTGATTCGCGAAAAATTGAATCACTCGTACAAAATGCGCGAATTCGTGTCCAGACTCTGTGTAGCGTACGCAGATGACCTTTTTCTACTTTTCTACACTCTTCTGGTCACAAGTTCGCTGACTTTGATTCGCGAAAAATTGAATCACTCGTACAAAATGCGCGAATTCGTGTCCAGACACTGTGTAGCGTACGCAGATGACCTTTTTCTACTTTTCTACACTCTTCTGGTCACAAGTTCGCTGACTTTGATTCGCGAAAAATTGAATCACTCGTACAAAATGCGCGAATTCGTGTCCAGACTCTGTGTAGCGTACGCAGATGACCTTTTTCTACTTTTCTACACTCTTCTGGTCACAAGTTCGCTGACTTTGATTCGCGAAAAATTGAATCACTCGTACAAAATGCGCGAATTCGTGTCCAGACTCTGTGTAGCGTACGCAGATGACCTTTTTCTACTTTTCTACACTCTTCTGGTCACAAGTTCGCTGACTTTGATTCGCGAAAAATTGAATCACTCGTGCAAAATGCGCGAATTCGTGTCCAGACTCTGTGTAGCGTACGCAGATGACCTTGTTCTACTTTTTCTCACACCCGGTCGCAAAATGCCACTTTTCATACCTCTTGAGCGGGCGCAAAACAGATCTTTTCGGCCCTCGGGCGGAAATGTGCTTTGCGCCCGCCTAAAGCGGGCGCAAACGACTCTTTTCCTGCCCTCGGGCGCAAAGTTCCGTTTTGCGCCCGCTCACTCGGTCTGAAAAGAGGCATTTATGCAGACCAGGTGTTGAGAAAAAAATCGTGTGCAACACGGGCGCAAGGCTATCTTGACGAGTGTGATTGCAGTACACTCGCCTTCGGCTCGTACTGCAAATTTCACACTCGAAAAATAGTGTTTTGCGCCCTTGATACACAATGTACTATTCTACACTCTTCTGGTCACAAGTTCACTAGCCTGGGGACACGTCAAAATTTTATGGCCTAACTTTTTCTAACCCTTCACGGAACACCGTCTGTGTTGTATCCGTGTGTGGGTGTGTGTCTCCAGGCGCGTACCTTGGAGACACGTTAAAATTTTGACGGTTCTCGAGCGCTAACGCTGGAGTCACGCGAAATTTTGACGTGACTCGAGCGCAAGCGCTAGCATCACGTCACAGTGACACGTCACTCTGTTAGAGTCACGCGAGATTCTAGCGTGCCTCTAGTATAGTCACGCGTCCGTGTGAATAGCGATAGCGTTTTTTATTTCGAGTCATATTCGAATTTTCAGAAACTTTTGAATAAATTAAAGAAAATCTTGTTTTACATGATTAACAAATGAAAATGTAAATGCTCTTCTGCAGAGAACTAATACATTTTTCATTTCGAATTTTCGGAAACGTTTGAATGAAATAATAAATCTGAAAGAATTATTCATGAATTTTGGTCTAGTACGAATTTGAATTTGCCGCGATCTTCCTCGCAAAAGTCTGCTCCATCTCCATCTGTGTTCTGCATCGAGAACCTGCACCTGTGTACGTGTAATTTCGCGTTATTTTTTATCGCAGCTACATCACTCGGTTAATTTATCAATGGTCAATTCGTCTATAGAGAAGGGTAACTTCACGGCAACCAACTCGCAGGATAAGGTCGGTCGGTTGGTGCAGTGTTACGTCAAAAGCAGAAGAAACGAAACCAGTTCAGGGTTATTTCACGTAAAATTCCAAGTCGTTATAAGAAAAAATCGGTTAATAGGCCAAGCCTGAATACATAGTCGATAATAATGAGGCTAAAATTATTTTAACGGTTTTTCAAGCTCCAAATGTCGTGTTGATGATAACTTCATCCATGTACACGCTCGAGTAGTGACATATCGGTCAGCTGATCTCTGTTTTCGAGTTTCGAGTTTATTAGGAACTAGAACAATTACTATAACAACATCATTGTTACGCCGCGTACCAGGATGTCGTTCGAGGGGAAATACAACGTCAAAAGTCCAGGTAACTCGATTAACGTCAATTTTTATTACCTTCTATTTTTAACACGATAAAAACAAAACATTTTAATATTCGCGTTTTCGTTATCTCTAAAAGCACCTAAATTATAGGAACAGATTTTTACCGTTTCTAATACCTAAAATATTCTATTCAGTACCTAATTTCACATTTTTAGCTTCCTCCAGACGCACAGACGGTATTCGAACATTTTTTTTTTATTCGATCTTCTTTAGTCTACAGCATGTTTTGGCAGTATCGTATCGCGTCATTTGTTTACTCGTTCAGACGTATATTTTATTTTCCGTTCTGTACAGAAACCAGATTACTTACATACGAATGCACAGTCTGCAGACTTTGTATGGAAACTTTTATTTCAAACATTTTAGCCGTTAAGAGGCTCATGCGAGAGGCTCTCGAGCTCCACGAGGCCACCGAAGAATACTGCGCCCATCCTTTGGACGACAATCTGTTCGAATGGCACTTCACCGTCCATGGACCGCCGTCCACAGATTTCGAAGGCGGCGTTTACCACGGAAGAATTTTACTGCCTCCTGAGTACCCCATGAAGCCACCAAACATCATTTTATTAACTGTGAGCATAATCGTCGAGATTTACGAAGCAAACGATTGATTGGCGTTTTATGAATTTTGTGTAAAAAGGTGAATTTATGGACGGAATGTTTTCAGCCCAACGGAAGATTCGAGGTAAATAAGAAAATATGCCTGAGCATTTCGGGACATCATCCGGAAACGTGGCAGCCCTCCTGGAGCATAAGAACCGCGCTTTTGGCGCTTATCGCGTTTATGCCTACGCCAGGAAACGGTACAATTGGATCGCTCGATTACAGCATGGAAGAACGCCAGAAGCTTGCTAAGAGGTGAACCGATTAAAGTCCCCATTTTTGTCAGAGTATAAAAAAATCTGTATCGCTAATTTATTTTTCCATCATTTTGTAACATCTTATATTCACAGATCTTTGAACTGGCAGTGCGAGAGTTGCGGCAAAATCGCTGACCTATTGTCCAAGGATACGGCTAAGACTCCCATCACCGAGGAAGAACAACACATGCTAGACACGATCGCGTTGAAGGTGAAATTTTATTATGCGGTTGAAAACGTGGTTTCAGAATCGACGGATACTTAGTTCACGTCATTTACTTCTGTTGCTATATCTGACGTAAACAGAAAAACAATTATAATTCTTGTGTCAATTCTATTTGAAACTCATACAATCGAACAGAGAAACGATAGAGAGGAGCACAAGAGTACAGAAACTCATTGGCAAAGTAGGTGGATGGTTGGAGTCTATTGAACAGGTTTTTTAGCCCGAACGAAAAAGGCTTTGTTCGAAATACATACATCAATGAATAGGATAACAGTTATTTGAATAAATTTTCTAGTTGATTTCTCCGTGTCGTAACGAAAGCTGCTTACAATATTTATCTTTGAATTGTGCTAATTTGATGATGGTTTTTCTTTCAGGCTGAGGAAGCCTCGACGAACGAACCAGCTTTTACATCTAGTACAGATAATGTTGGCGAAAGTGAGCTGAGACAGCGACGTTTGGATTCCCAACAGACGGAAAATCGTCAAGAAGCTGAGATAATAGTGAATCCCCAAGTTGAAACGATGTCATCGTCGAATGATTTGTTCTGGAGTATTCTGATCGCGACATTATTATTCGCGATTATATTACTTGTTTTGAGGCGATTGTTCCTGGTTTGAAATCTCCAACGGCGATTTTCATACGATTTTGATTCGATCCTACGATGAATGAGTATGTTAACGAGTATGAAATAAATTTTATACACATTTTATGGATAGCGTTTCTATGCTTAGTGTCTAGACTAAGAATCATAAATTTCGATATTATTCAAACTGATTGTGTAACGAATAAGTTTTGTTCTTTCTATGAACGCCGAAACACTGGATAAAAGCTATTCAACTTACATAGTTAGCGGATTACACATTTTTTAACATCGGTATCAATATCGAACGGAATTATTTTTGCTATTGTACAATTTCCGAAAATATATTTAGAAACAATTTTTCACGCTTTAGTATTCTGATTCGTCGCTTTTCTGGCGTAGAATCATCCGCAAACCCTAGCAGTATTAGGTTTGTAGGTAAACCAAATTACAGTCGATGAAATTATATTGTTCATTGGTTCAGTTCAACGAGTCTAGATTCGCCGAAATTCAAAAAATGAGCAGTATACACCGTTTGAACGGAACAATTAACGCTAACAACATATCTTCTTGTACCAAAACTTGTATGTAATTAAATTCCACCGATATTTTGAATGTATGATTCAATGAAAATTGGCTGTACTTGACTATACCTAGTCTTAAACACGCTACGTCACGGACAGTTTCCGTTTCTGACAATTAATAATACTTTAATATGCGTTCTCGATAAATCATCTATTGTACATTTATCGATTGCAACATCTGCATTTATTAGATCGTAATTAACAATCAATGAAATTTATATAAGAAAAAAAAAATGTAGTTGTAATAACTTGATGGATAATTTTATTCTATTCTTGTGTATAATAATTGTAAGTACGAAAATTATTACTATTAGTTATTATTATTATTATTATTAATATTATCATAGACGCTGTGTCAATAAGTTGCAAGTTTGAACCTTAAGATAAACAAATCAGCGTATTGGTCATGATATAAGTCCGAGGTTTATGGCAGCCAATATCAATCTCCAAATTTGTATTCGACTCACAGGCGGGGTCGAGTTTCCCAAAAAATAGCTATATGGACTGAATGAACTTCGTTATCGACGGAATGTAGCAAAGATTGACCAATAAAATGAGCAAAGTTATGAGCAAATTATCATCTCGAACATTTTTATTCACAATATCCCATTTTTGCGACTTGAGTTCAACTACTGGAAATATTGATTTTGGTACCAGGTTCAGGTTCAGGCAGCATTATCTTCAGTTTCATAACTCGAGTATCTACATTGTCAGATGTATGCAAAGAATGCATCATACCCTAGAACAATCAGTGTACTAAGATTTATAACTATTTTTTACAATGGTTTCTATATTGTTCTAAATTTTTCAGAGGAATTCGAACATTGCAGTTTTTCACACTAAAAATGATAAAAACCTATAGATTCTCGCCCAAATTCGTATAATTCCGAGTAATTCCTATACAAAACTACCAGTATCTACCAGTTTTATTTGAAAAAATGATCACGAGCATACATAATATATTTGCAAGTGTTTCACTTTCCGATAAACTCGATCGTTATATTATCAATCTAGTTCAAGCTTCATCTTCGCTAACAATATTCTCAATTCGAATCGTTCTATGGAATTATAAAAAAATTATTTCGAAGTTCGAAGAAATTATTTTATAATAATTACATTCATCCATCATTTCTAAAGTTATATCAGCCAGTTTTATTAATTTTAGGCTGATTTTGGCTTAAATTTCTCTTGTGCTGATCTGGGAATCAAACACCAATCGTAAGTAAATGAAATTGGCAAATTCCCAAATTCTACAATCATCAAACATTTCAAGTGATGAACAGTTTTTAATTTCCTGCGTCGTTCAAAATTCCCGCGTAACGTTGGTCGAGGCATTCGCCTAGTGTGCCGGAACTTCCGTTGCGGTAGTGTAGCGAGTGCCGCTCGAGTCACGTTTCGATCACAACTTGACTGAACGCAGCCTCAAAACTTCTTTTCCAACCGCAACAATGGCGGACACGTAAGTAGAGTTTCTTCTTCATCTATAATCCCGAAACATCTGACGTTTAAACTGTTATAATAATGTCGAAACATGAACCGTCGCGTCCAGTGATGCCCGATCCACCCTTATCCGCATTTATTTTTCCAATTTTACTCGATATAATGACCGAAAACTGGAACCAAAGTGGCAAGCGAGATCGTAGTCTGTCTCGCACATGAACACCCAAAACATGTGTCGAGAGGCGCGGATTCACGATTCCAGCTCCTCTCGACGTTCGCGATTCTCGTGGATAATAAAATTTAGAAAAATACGACTAAAATTCCCATTTTTCATGGACCATTCTCGCCAGTCTGACGTTGTAAACAAAAAACGGTCCGTCTCATGAACCTAACCTTAACCTCAGCCGAAATGGCAAGTGAATTCGAGGTACAAACCCCCGCGTCGCGATTTACCGTAGAATATTTTTATGACTATATATGATTTTAAGTGATTTATTCGCTTGATTCAGGCAAAAGAAACCCGCTGCTCCGGCCAAGAAGCTACCGGCTGTACCCGAGTCGGTACTCAAGAGGAGGAAGCGCCGTGATACCGCCAAGGCTGCTCGCCTTCAAGTTTCCATCAAGGTAAGATTATATATTCTCTAATTGTTCGCTAAATCTTGTGCTACATGAGTAACCGTATTGTGTATTGTCTTTGATTTCCACCTTTGCCACTATTTTCGATTAGTTGCATTTTTTTCCTCGCCATTCGTTCTCTTATATAGATAATCGATAATTATTGATCTTGCTCTTTCAACTGTGAAATTGTTCCTCGGTATCTAGATTCGGAGCATGATTTTTCACTCCGTTAGCATGTAAACGTTCTTTACCGCATCAACACAATTTTTCTATCCTCTTATTGAGAGCGTAACGAAGTCAATATGGAAACTGAGTCCGTTGGATAATGGAAAAATTGTTCTTATTGACTCGATTTAATCTATGTAGTGTCTCAACGTTTTTCTCGCTGAACCAGATATCTTGCTCTGGACTCTAGTATATTTGTATTCATTTGTTATTACACGAGTACAATGAGATTTTACAAGCAAGGATACAATTTACTTGTCCGCATCTAGATTTTGAAAAGTTTCCGACTTCCCAATATCTTACAAGTTGTTTTAAGAATCGTGAGAGTTGATACGATTTTCATTTGCCAATCTAGCGCCGTGTGGAACACTACAAAAAGAGGAAAGACATCTTCAAGAGGGCGGAACAGTATGTCAAGGAGTACAGAGCAAAGGAAAGGGACGAGATCAGGCTGATGAGGCAAGCCAAGAACAGGGGCAACTACTACATCCCCGGAGAAGCTCGTCTCGCTTTCGTCATCCGAATTCGTGGGTGAGTCGCGTTCTTCGAGTCAAAAGTTTTTCCCATATCAACATCGCTGAATAAATAGAGAATTTGACATAGGCATGGCGGTAGAGACTCTAGGCGCTCCATCGCCTCCTACTATGTCAAAGATTAATAAGAGCCCGTCTCAACGCTTGGCAATAGATTGCGTTGCCCAGTTTGGATAACTCAAACAGATATCCGAAAAAATTGAAGCCAGTCTGATAATATTGAGGAGCGATGGTCGAATGTCGTTTGACGATTTTTGTTCAATTGTTTTTCAGTGTGAACCAAGTTGCGCCGAAAGTACGCAAAGTATTGCAACTGTTCCGTTTGAAACAGATCAACAACGGCGTATTCATCAAGCTTAACAAGGCTACGATCAACATGTTGCGTATCGTCGAGCCTTACATCACCTGGGGATACCCGAATTTGAAATCAGTTCGCGAATTGATCTACAAACGCGGATTTGCGAAGATCAACAAACAGCGCATTCCCATCACCAGCAACTCGATCATCGAGAAGGCCCTCAGTGAGTTGTTCTACCTTCTTCGAACAGGTTCCGATGTCGCGGCGACAAGTCCATGGGAGCTGAGAAATTGAATCGCTTCTCCTTTCCATCTTGTCGAAAATAAACCGAGTAGACTCTTGACTGCTTTTCTTTAGCTAATAATCCAGAGCTTGGAGTCGATTCGAACAATCTCAACGAGAATCTATCAAGTAAAAGTAAACTCGCTCTTCGTCGAACATTCAAATAATATTCGATGTACTTTGCTTTCAGGTCGCTCAAGCATCATCTGTACTGAGGATTTGATCCACGAAATCTTCACTGTTGGAAACAAGTTCAAGTACGCCAGCAACTTCCTGTGGCCCTTCAAGGTGCGTTGCACATAATTTGATCACGTACATAGATCACTTTTACCTAATTGACTGATACAGAATTGTTTTTATCCGATACAGCGACATAGGCATGACAATTTAGTAGACTCTGTCCTATATCGTCTCCTACTATGTCGAATAATAATACGGGATGCTTTTCATTAATATTCAGCAATACTCTCATTGCGAGGTTCGCGAAGCATCTCAAACAATTCATTCAGGAACAATTTACGCGGTTGTTAAACCGAATGACTAGAAAATAAAACTGATTGATATGTGATATTAATTTGTTTCGTTTTCGTTTTCTATTTTCTTTAGCTAAACACACCGACCGGTGGATGGCGCAAGAAGACTAACCACTACGTAGAGGGTGGTGACTTCGGAAACCGTGAGGACAAGATCAACGAGCTACTCAGGCGAATGGTTTAGATTTATATCAAACTTGGGAAATAAAGATGTATAAGTCTAAAAAAACTAATCAATGGCCTCACGTTATTTATTTCCTTTAATTTACTTCTACTAAATTTACTGCAGATCTAGATTTTGAGAGGAAAAATTTGAAACAAAACTTGTGGATCTCAGCATCTACTATAAAATTGATTCTATTAAAAAAAAAAAAAACCCGTAATCTCCACTACAACCGGAGATCCAAACAGGTTTAGCTATTCATTCAGAATTGTTGATCTGAGCAACAATTTGTCTCACATCCTTCGTTTCTCTTTCAATTCGGGCTAGTTTCTTCTTACAATTCCGATTACGTTGTCCAAAATCACCTTCTTTCAATGCTCGACAAACAAAATGCTGGTAATGAAAATACAAGTTTATTCCGTTACGTATATAATGATGAATGTATTTATACGTGATTATCACAAAACATTGTAATTATAAGTAATTTCTAAACCTATTTACATTTTTCTCGTTTTTTTTGCGACAGGCTCACTTTCGTCCAGGGTCTGTTCCCGCGAATGGTCTAGAGTCGCACCATTGTCATGAGAAGAAAAACTGTGCGGGCGAACGCTACTGATAATCGCGTGTGCAATGCTCTCTGTTTCCCGTTTATCGTCTAAAACTACGTTATCCAGGAACATCCGCAAAGAATCAGGCACAACTTCTTCATCGACGTTTTCTGAAGATGAATTAGAAGTTTCTACATCGTATTTTTGGGCACGAATGTCTTCAGTTATAATTTTCGCTGCTGCCGTCACTATTTTAATGCGATCCGACTGTTCGTTCTGCGAGCCTTGAAAATCTTCCAATAAAATTTTGTTACGGACGTCCCGTAAATGAATTGTCGGTTCCGAACCCTCGCTTGATGCGATTATGATATCATCGTTAAGCCTTTCGCGCAATTCCTTCTTCAGCCGTTGGTTACTCGCGGATTCACCTTCGTAACTATCGATAACTTCTTTGAGCGAAAAATTACGTTCGTCCGGATGATATTTGACGAATCTTTCGATCAGTTGGATAACGTGCGGAGTGTCTTCCGACGATCGTTCGGCAGCTGACTTGGAACGTGAGTCAAAGAAACGCAGGTGGCAAAAAACGTGGTAACGAGCTTGTGCGGCGATCAGACTCGCGACTGAAGCTACCCGGTCCGAAACTTCGCCGCTCCACTTGTCCGAGCGTTCACCCGCTCTGCGCAGAATAGATTCTTGCAGTTTTTCCCCAGCCACATTGCGCACGGTTTGCCGCTTCGACAAGTTTTTCTTTTTGGCCTGATTCTGTATAAATTTTTTGGAAGCATCTTTGCCACAGAACAGACAATTCTCCTCAAAGTCGAACTCGCTGGGAGTGGAGCGCGTCGACGTTCTCCGGAACTGCGCTTCTTGTCGTGTTCTGCACGCTTTAATGTTGCCTGTGTTGGTGTAAGATTTGTAGCATTTTGAATGAACGGTCACGCATTCCTTGTCCTTCAACTCGTACTTTATGTGCTTTCGTTCGCGTCTCTGTTTGCTGGCGGAGATTAAACTTTGAACAGCTTTCTTTTTTGCGTTGGTCGTTTTTTCATTCTCCTCGAACGGTAGTTCACAGACGAAACAAATGTCTTGAGCCATTTTCAAAATTGTCCGGAAAGAATGTAAAAGTTAGCGACAATTCGGCTACGCCAAGACAGCGAATGCTTCCACTCGCCGGAATGATGGATGTCCAGAGGTTCCAAAATGCGAGTAAAATTCTTCAAAACATTCGCAGTTTCACGTGCAGTCGTCCTGAAATTTACTTTTGTTGTGGTTACTTACATTTTACTTACATTTTACTTGATATCGAATTCACTCCGTAGTCTGACATGTACTTCTATTTTCACCAGCCAATAATATTTCTTACCCATAGCAAAGTAAAGCTAAGGCGCTGCAGATTGTTTGGAGTAGTTTGAACGGACGACTGTCCAACAGGTCCACTGATCTCTATTATACACTTTTCGATTAATCGAGTGTATCGATATTTTTCTCTGAATAATCGATTACTTTTTGTCGATGTTTTTGATAGATAGATAGATATGGCGTTTTCCGCTGGGCTACACCGTCCTGCCACGGAGTAATAATATGGAGGGCCAGCTTGCCCACGATCGGCTGTCATTTGTCATCCACATTCGCGGCCGCTCGGTAATAGTTCGGCCGGCCGCCACTGGACTGCGTTGCGAGCGGAGTCGCTTCAGTTTTGAACGAAAAGCTATGGGATCCAATGGCGAATACACGTGGCGTGATATTCAATGAGCTTATAAAAGTGTTTTATCGTGCTTTAGCACGATTTCGAAAGTCATCAAGTCTTCTCATACATCAGAGACAACTTTGTGATAACATATGCTGTATTCTATTTAGTCGTAGCCGAACGACAGCGTATTTCTCTGTCTATTACTTTTACTACATTTTGCTGGAATTTGTGTCAATCATTATTATTAATATACTGGTAATTTTCTGATGTTTAATTCTATATTTCAGGATACCTAAATGCTTTCGCCTAGTTCTCCCTAATTTCTTTGATATTTCTTGCTTATTCTGAAGATCAATACTTCTGACCGAATCCATTTCAAATCGGGCAGACTGGAAATCGTGTTGTCACGGAATTTTTGCAAATTGAATTATGTTGTTGTTTGACGAAAAAAAAGCGACCCGTATTTTTTGTTTTGAAAAAAAAAATTTGCTACGAAGTTATCACTATTTGAACATCGCGAATTTCTGTGTTATTGCGACCTGTCGAGTGAAACCCTGGAGTACCGAGCGTAGTTGTAGCCTAGAATTTAAGTTATTATTATTTAGTCACGTTTTCTTCATTCTTTAATGACTAGTCTTCTTCCGATCTTCCATTTATTATATTAATTTTGAATTTTGCAATTATTATAAATTTTTAGTATTATCCCGGTAGACTCAGCGAAGTTTGACCGTTTTTCGATTTACTTTATTCTGAATTGTTAATCTGATTAAATGGAGTATTATAATTTTCTTTATAATATCGAGTAAAGTCACATTGTTACCGTATGTCAAACTATTGTTAACTTTTCATTTTCTGATTGACATTCTGGAACGTCTGGCACCTGAAATCCTGATATAGGTATACATATATGTATACATTTGCGTCGTATTTGAGTATAACTCATTCTATTTTTGAGACTATTTGTCACAACCAGAGACTACTTTCTTCCTTTCTACGGAAAACACGTTACATTTCCGAAGAGTATGTTTAAAAAAAAATTGTGAGGCACATTTAATTTTGTATTCAGAAAGGCTTCCGAACAATTCTGATACCTGAGAAATACAAATTATAGAGCATTACGAGACGGAGATAAAAATTTTGTTTGGAATAGAAATTGTTGAACAAATAAGTGATGAAAATACACAAGATTTCAATTGTTTATTTCATTTATTTTATGTACAGAAATATTCAAAACGTAGGTAAAACCTATAAAATTTTACCCGCATATTCGACGGTAGTTTTATAGCCACTGCTTTGGTAATCTGAAAATTAAACATCTTAAAACATTTCAAAAATATATCAGCTTGCTCTCATTTCTTTCACCCAACGTAGATAATAGAATTCACACGATTCTATCGGTTGAAATAGTTTAAATGCGTCAATCGCGCCTATTACAGCCATGTATAATTCACGAATCTGAACGCGACTCCGACGCGAGCGCTGTTGCCGGCCACGCGGTGAATTATTTTCGTCCGGCACCGGTTTGGAGTCAAGCGCAGTAGCGCGGCCGGCCCTCCATATTATTACTCCGTGGTCCTGCACTGCCCTGCACTCCTGCACTGGTGCAAGCTTCAAAATCCGCTCGCAGAGTGCGCTGTGATGCAAGCTTTTTCAAAATACGTGTGTTCAGAGGCGCATTCGCGTTGGGGCTAGAAGTGATTTTCATCATAATGATGAGACAATCTAGCCAATCAGATCATAGCGCCTAACTTCAGTGCGTTGCTATTCGACATCTGATTGGCACATCATTATGATGAAAATCACTTTGATCCCAACGCGAATACGCCTCAGCTCACGATTTCTTTTTTTTCGCATCACAGCGCACTCTGCGAGCGGATTTTGAAGCTTGCACGAGTGCAGCAGTGCAGGGCAGTGCAGGACGGTGTAGCCCAGCGGAAAACGCCATTAAATAGATATTTATTTACGTAGGCGCTTACAACAAGTATACACTAAAAGAAAAACAACACGGGCCCGCAACTACAAAACTTATTTCCTACTTACAACTAACACTAACATATGCAGGAGACAAATTGAAAAGAAAAGAAATTTAAACTTAGTAATGACAAAAGGTAGAATAATATAATAGAAAATAAGAATAAAGAATAAAGAAAACATGTCAAGGTATTAAAACTATAAGGAGGGTTCCAGGGGTGGCACGTAGTCAGTTTGCTGCACTGAGAAAAAAATATGGTTGATTCAAAATAATACTGTTCAACTCAACTAAACGCGGCTGTTACGGGCGGGGAAACGCCGTTTTGGTTAATTCAATCAAATATCTGATTATTAATTGTTATAAAAATTGATTGAATGGAATAGATACCTATTTCCACCGATAATGTAACTTCGTTGAACCGAGTAATGAATGCTCATATCCACCACAAATTTAGTTATTGTAACAGAGCGTGTGCTTGAAGGGAATAGTGCCTACATGCGTATCAAAAACATGTGTGAATGAAATGACTACATCTTTGATTGAGTTGATCGAATTTGTACGAAATGACTGATTTTTTACGTTGAACTGAACTTCAATTTCATTAACAGCTTGTAAAAATTATTTGAACCAACGATATTTTACGTAGTTATTACCACGATTTTTTTTTCATAACCAATAGGTATATGGCTTAACGCCCATTCCCATTTTGCATGATTATATGCATATAATTTGTTCTATGGTACACAATACAAGACCGTCGTTGGGCGGGTCCGATAGGATTGAAAACCTCAGTTTCATGTCCACGTCTTATACTGAGGCTGTACATTCATATCAGCGAGAATTTTCGGTGACCCCATAGTGGCGAATTTGTGAACTCCTCGAGCAGTATTTCGTACCTCACATTTGTTTCAAGCAACATCATCTAGTTTTGGTTGTTTCACCTTTTCCGTGAATTTGACCGAACCAATCTGCTGGTTACAACAAACAACTTTTAATTGGATCAATGAAATACTTGATACACTTGATACAAAGATTTGATCGACCGAACTAATTTCAAGTATTCAATAATCAAATGACGATGTCAAACTGAAATGGTACCTTATTCAATCAAACATTAAATATCTATTCTCTTATGATCAACGCGAAATTTTTTAAACATCTTTCAAATAATTGAGGTGTTTGACGCAACACGACAAAGTGATCATAAAAAGCATGATATGCATTTGTCAGAATTGATATTTTATTGCACCAAACATTTATATATTTCAACAGTTTGCTGATTGTAATCAATAATCAATTGCAGCTAATCAAACGATTATTTGAACTAAATTCATCCTCCTTTGACATGACTTCGTATTTGTTCGGAATACCTACAGGTTTTTCGAGAATCTAGATCAAATTTATCAAACGTACATTTTCGCTCAATCAGATGCAAAACTCCGTTCATTCGATGAATGCGAATATCACAGCTGAATCAAATATGAGGTTGAGATAAATAAATCTATCCATCATTGAGTTCAGGTTTCTTGAAAAAAACGAATGATTGAACCAACTTGATAGTTTTTAGGGTCAACTGAATTCACAATTGTACCAACCATTTATGGGTTAATTGCCCCGACCATTCAAATTTTGGATTACAAGTAGATATGCACTTGAAGCAACTAACATTTAATCAATTCAACTGAATCCTTGCCAACTAAATGAATGAGGTTGATTCGACCGCACTTTTTTCTCAGTGTGGTAAATTGCGCACCAGCCACTGTTTCAATTTGTCACTACGTCTGACATTTAGTGGATCCAAGGTTTTGAGATCCCTAGGCAGTTTATTGAAAGAAAAGGCAGCTGAGTACGCGTAGCATTTTTGCCCCACCGTTTTATGACAACGTGGAAGCGTGCCGTGGTATTTCGGCTAGGTCTACTTGAGCTCGTGAATTCCGTTTTTAAGTAGTGATATCTTTGCGTTAGAGAGATCCAGTGATGTTGTTTATTTGACAGGAGGTTTACAGTCGGCATCATATCAGCTAAGGAACCCTGTTTTCTTCGTTTGCGTATAATTTTCAGAACCCTATTTTGAAGCATTTGAAGTGGTCTTGATGCGTTTATCGATATGTCATTTTTAATAATTTTTTTTAGGTGTGGAAACATCAAGATATGTTCCTGGGCATCCGATTGAGCCGTCAATAAACTAGGTAAAATTTCTGTTCATTCCGACTGGACTGATAATATAGTTTCAAAGTGAAATCAGTGATTAATACTGTTTAGAATCGTAATTCAGCATCGACAGTTTCTATTCGATTCAACAATTGAATTGTTTCTAATTTTAGAATAGATAAAAATTCGAATTCAAAATTATTTTCTTATTGGAGTAGCAAAAGGCGCGCATAGAGCATGCGCGCGCAGCTTTTCGACCGTTGGATGCTGCCATCTTCAGTGACTCCAGTCAAGTTGGTCAATTTTTTGTTTCGCGTAGATCGCACGACGTACACTCCCTGGCGGATGGCAGTCGCGTCTCTGTGTCTGTATACCTACGCGTGTGTGTGTGTGCGGTCTGTACGTAGTAAATATAATTTTCAGTGGTTCAAAACCTCTGATTGAATTTATGAGGTTACTTTTTCACGGTCTCGAATCATCGCTGATACATTATTGAGCCAAAGTTTGCAAATATTCTATATTCCACACCGTCTCCACTTGGCAAATTATATTACAAGACAATCGATCACATGTGTCGTACATAACCCTGAAATATAAACGTGTTGTGTAATTCGTTCGGACTACGTTTCGCCAGGTATAAAACTACTCATTAGCTACTTTTTAAGTCATATTCGTTCTCTATCGCTTCGTTTGACGAATTCATCGAGGTCACTCGTCATGTGTCAGTGCATCTCGAGTCAAAGGGCTTCTCTGCAATTTTGGAGAATGTGGCATGGTCGCTGTTTCATCATCCCCAGATCTCGAGTTCGAATCTCCGGGAATTCACCAAAATTTATTTTTTCCTTTCAACATCAGATTCTATTTATCGTCGTATCCTCGAGTCGCTATCTTTATTCCGATTAACCGTAATTTTTTTCACGTTCGATTTATTACGTCGCGTTACATGACCAAATAGAAAAAAATCGCAATAAAACGACCGACTCTGCACACTCCTTTCATACCTTCCGATTATGCAATATTGACAGACTTTTCATATTCTTCATATCGTTTTTACCTTCTCAGAATTCTCAATTTAGATCCAGATGAACGAAGCTCTCGATTCTGGGACCGGCTTTGAACACATGGCAAATAATCGAAGGACCCTTGCGAATTTGGATGTAGATTTTCTTTGAATACTTCATTCACTTCTGGAGAGCGAAGACGGAGAGAATAACGGTCCCAGTATTTCTGAGAGTCTTAAATCCCCAGAATGTTGAAGACGGTCGAAGATTCAGGATCTGTAGTCGAAAAGCTGGACGGTATAAAAACTCTCGACCCAGGGCAGCCAGTCGAGGGGCTGGAAAAAACCGACAAGCCTGTTCCTACGAGGGTAGAGAGTCTCAAGATACCAGAAGAGCATATTATCCGAAGGGTTCATTTCGCCAAGAGCGACGAGGAGATTCACGGAGTTGATTATTCGGCGATTGCCAGTTCCATCAGGAATGGAATCGCCAGAGCAGACACACCGACTTTAGCTTCTATACTAAAATCGCCAAAGCTCTATCCTTCGGAAAACGGCCCGCTCAATCCTGAACACAGTTCTAGTCCATTTAATGATGATCTAAACCCCAACCGTAAGAGCGTCAGAGCTAGGAGAAGAGGGTCTACGGCGGACCTGAATGGAGGCGAGGTATCGGACTCTCGAAACTCTCCGATGCTCGAAGACAAACGCCCAGAGACTTCCATAGACCAGAGAACAGCCTCTGTGCCTCAACATTTGCACAATACGCGGAGAAGTTCGAGAAGAAGCTTGGAAGAGTCGATAGATCCTGTAGCAGGAATTGAGCCACCTGATTTCGCCAATAACAATGAAATTCTTGAGGGAGATTCCGCGCTCAGTAACGGAACGGTGGGCACAGGCCGAGGTAGAGGCAGGGGTGGAGGAAGAGGAAGAGGAAGAGGACGAGGAAGAGGAAGAGGAAGGCCACGAGGTCGGGGCGGGAGCAGTGCGGACAGAACTGGCGAAGACGGAGGAGATGATTTCGATACAGTCGTTGGAGAAACAGATGCTGACTTTCCTAAGTCAAAGGCACGTCTGAGATTTATAATTTTAATCAGTTTCTGTAATTTGTTTGTTTGAGTTAGTAATTTTAGTGGGCTTTCGAGACACTGATTCATAACAACGGGAACTCGATTCTTATTAGAAAATTAGGAACCTTAGTTTGGTTTTTAGATACATTTGAGTTCTAAGAAAGACAATTTTTCTCCAATCTTCAATCTTCGATACAGCTAACGAGATCCTTGGGGGCTAGTATCCTCTAACTTTGTGATAGGAATCATTGGAATCATCGAATTGCAGTTAATTTTGTATTTTTTGTTCTTGATATTCAGGGAAAGCTTGTGAAATGCGCGAGGTGTGGAGACGAGCTATCGAAGGCTAAATGGCCAGGTCACAATCTGACTCAACATAACAACATGGGTTGGCTAGATTCTGAACCTGCGTTGGTGAGTCAATGGAGTCAAACCTTCGGGTCTTCTGGGTGATGTTAAAACGTTTCATGTCTTTCAGGACCTCGACGATCAGAAACTATTGAATAGAATTCTGATCAACGCGCATAAGAAAAAGAGGGGAATTCTAACTTGCGAAAAATGTGAATCGGTCAAGAAAAGCGTAGTTGGATTTATATCGCACATGCAGTTTTGCGGAAAGACAGTAGAGGTCGGTAAATAACTAAAGAAAAGAAGAAAATTATTGAGACTGCAAATGATGCTTTTATTACACCACTGACAACAAAAGTTACCCATTTTTCGTATCATTTCTGCTGTTTGATAAACATTTTCTCAAATGTACAGGAAAAAAGCGCTCTGCTGATGACGTGTCCTGTATGCCAGCGCACCATGATGCCTTCGTCGATGGAAGTTCATCATCGAGTACACAGAGAGCCAGATCCTGGGAGCTTACCTCCTACTAATGCTTTTGACTCAGCTGTCGTGCCCGGGTCGAAGCGAAAAGCTGCGGAGAGGTGAGTGCTCGATACCTGTTCTCTTAGCTGTGCTGTATCTGCGATACAAGTAATTATACTTGATATTCATCATTTCCAGGGCGATTACGAAAATATCAGAATTCACTGCGCTTGTGAAAGAGGACGACGGCCCTTCTGCTAAGAAGCCGAGAGCAAGTTCACCGACAATTGTAAGATAAACTTTGCCGACAGTTAGAATTCTGTGAATTTTGTCACACGTTGTGTATGACTCCTTGTATTCGTACAGAAAAAAATGATCCAAAGACCGCAGCTCAGGAAAACTATACCAGGTGTTTTAAGAAGTTTGTGGAAAAAAGAAATATCTAACAAAGGCTTGGCGGCGTGTCGGCAGTCTGAGTGCGACAAAACGTTCTCAGACATTGATCTACTCTACGATCATTATTCCAAGTGCAACTTCACTCCGCGAACGGTGAGAATATTCGACGCTATAGATTATCCACAGGCGTCAAATTCTGCGCCAAATTAAATCTATTTCATTATTATATTATTGTAGAATTTTACCTGCAGAGTGTGTAAATTTGCTTCCGAGAGTGAAGCAGAGGTCATGAGACACGTCACCGAACATCATACTTCGGACGGTCTCATCAGCGGGGAATCAGAGTCTGAAGAATACTCGGATGAAGGGTCTGATAATGAGGCAGCTAAAAGAAGACCTCAGCAACAGTCGTCGGGGCGTTTATCTCACCATTGGAGAGGAAGACCTAGTGAGTACGAAGACCCAATGATCTGAAAACACATGAAATGATTATCAATTTGTAACTTGAATTACCTCCTATTATTCAATTTTCCAGAGAGCTGGCACAAAGTACAGTTCTTGTCACAGGAAGACACCTCAAACGTGAATAAACCCTACGCACCGGCTGTAAAATGGACTCTGGAATTGTACGCACTCAAATTTCTTCTATTTTAAACCATAATCTGACTAATTTTTTATTCTAAGGGTCCATATGAAAAAGGAAGAATGTTAAAACTGTTCAAGAACAGATAAAAAATTACTTAGGAGTCACGTTAGGTTTGGAAAAATCTCTATACCACGTATTGTTTTCAGTGAACTAGAAAATTATCGACTGGACCTTTTCTACAATCTTTTGCCAAATACATTCGAGCTACTAGCCAACGAGGAGGCTGATGATTATTGGCCAGAGCTCCAGGTGTCTATGGCTACGCAGACAGTAAACATAAGAAAGCACACCGACAAAGTTCAGACGTCTAACATCAAGTGGAAACGGTGGAATAGATTCGAAAGTAATGTTGAAAATGGTGAGCCGCACTTTCATCCGATGAATGACTCCGTTCAATATCCGGCGTGACTAGCTTAAAATAAAAATGTATCCTTCCAGGAATGCCGATGTTTTTTGTTGGTGGTCCGGTCTGGGCGATGTCTTGGCTTCCGATTCCGACTCCGTTGTTTTCGCACGACGTTGATCAATACCTGGCTATAAGCACGCATCGTACAATGGAGAGTGAATATTCTCTGGGTCGAAGCTACGTTGGGAAAAACGTTATACAAGTCTGGAACGTTGGGAAGCTTGACAATAAGTTAGTGTTCGAATATGGAGCCTCATCATATCCACTACTGAAGAGAATCGTATAAGAAATAGCGATGTAACGGTTCTCTTTCTCTTCATTTTAGAGGCGGTACCGTCGAAGGAGTGCCAAGTTTGGCTTACGCTATTGCTCATACCGGCGGAACAATATGGGCCATGGAATGGTGTCCCTCTGGATGTTATCAGGACAAAGATCTTTCCAATTGTAACAAGAACGGACAGCAGACTAGAATGAGAAGAATGGGACTTTTGGCTGCCGCATGCTCCGATGGATGTGTTCGCATATATTCTATGCCGTTTCCGGAAGGACTGGAATTCTCTCAGCCTAACGAACCCAGGTAATTATTTGGTCAATTTATTTCCCTGAAAGAGTGATAAATCTCACAAGACTTTCAAAGCCGTTGTTTCAGGTCGGTTCATTGATTTATTGTCACGATTCATTTAATTATTACAGACGGCGTATCTTTAAGACTGATCCTGTAGTAACGCTAGTTGTTAATACAATAATATATGACGATGGAAAACAGAATTGGCAGTGTACGAAGCTGAATTGGACCAAAGAACGTGGACACGAGTAAGAAAATTTGAATCTCGACAATTTATGGAAAAAGCAAATTGGATATTACAGAAATATTTCAAGATTTCATATGTTCCGAGGACTATAGAAAGTTATGGAGAGATTAAAAGAAATCGTATCTTCTCAATTTTCACTTTTGAAGTTGTATTTGACTCCTTTTAAATAGTCGCAAGGTGTTAAAGTACATATTAATACGATAATTACGACTTTGAATTAACGTTTCAGTACAATAGTGGCAGGGTTTTCCAATGGCTACGTCGCATTATGGAATCTGACCTCAAAATCATCGTTGTTATTACAAAATCGAGGAAACACAACGTTCCTAAATGCCGCCCAGCACTTCTATGCACACGGTCACGCTGTTACTGGTATCTACATTTTCTTAAAATTTTCCTTTTTTTTAAAATCAAATTCGCCATAGTTATAATTATTGATACAACAATTTTCTCCTTATTAAAAATCTATGTACTTCCACAATTACTCTAATTGAATAATGACTAATAGGTAATAAAAAATGTACGTTCACTTGTTTCAGCTGTATCGCTGGTCCCGTACGGCAACAAGGGATTTCTAGCAACCGCAGGGATGGACAGATGCTACAAATTCTGGAATTTGGACAATACCAACGGGCCTCAGAGCATTTTGAAACGGGGTGTTGCGGTGGATGGGACCTGGTGGACCCATTGGCCCACTGCTGTCAATTGTTTCGACGACGTTCTCGGGTGAATTATAGTCATTATTCTTTGATAAATCGAGCTCACCGTTTTCACCTCGTAATCGCGATTATCTATATTCTATATTCCAGGCTCAATCATACGTGCACGACTCTTTTTGCTGTGAGGGAATATGGATTCAAACTATGCCTTGCGCTGGCCACAAACTCTCCAGTTTATGTGAGAATCATTTATTCGCTTATTATGACGCTAGATATTTTCTGGCTCTATTGATTTAACAGAAATTTCATCTTGACTATCAATTTTAGGGTGTTTCGATATCTGATTACGGAAATGCAATAGCTCACGGGTCATTAGCTGGAGAGGTGCAAATGGCATTTCCTCATCAACTACTAATCGGTATAGACGTGGATAGGACTGTATCGAGAAAGCGTCGTGTGAGTTGAAGAATGATTAGCATAAAACCAAGTCGTACACTGTCGACGAATCTGACCATCCCATTATCAATATTCCAGTTGACTTCCATTGTGAAGATTGTAGATCTTCTCGAGGGTGAAAAAGTCGAAGAAAAATCGTCTAGCAGACAGGAAATGAAGTCGCAAAAACATTCCGAAGAATACAACTACATGCCAGATACTTACGAAGGATGCAAAGATCGCTTTGGACTGATATTCTGCGACGTACCATCCGTCAGTGATTCTTCATACCCTACTTTAACTCATCGTTATCTCGGGATTTTATCACGACTTCTTTACTAATGATAAATTATGTATTCCCTTCAAGGAACACAACGAACCCATCCACACGGAAAGTACAAGGAAAACTTTGCAGAATGAGGAATTACCCATGGTCCCTCTGGAGGCGTATCCATTCACATCGGTGAACAAGGCGAGTGTAAATTCTGTGGAAATCTTTCTCCGATACTTGTAACAGACCTTGAAACTGATCTAACAATTTATTTTAGGTGGCGTGGAATCCAAACGCGTGGAGCTACTTGTGGCTCGCGACAGGATATCAGTGTGGAATGATCAGAATATCCTGTTTCAAACCTATGTACATTCCCTCAACTACGAAGGACTTGTTGCCAAAGTTTGCAGCTAGTATGTTGGAAAAGGAAAACAAACGGGATAGCTAACTAGCTGGATACGTGATCGAGACATCGTGACATGTCACATGACCGGTAGAAACTGTGATTTATCGCTGGTGAAAAGGCTGGCTTGATAGCGTTTTCTCAACTTGACTTGGATACGCGAAATAGACAAACGTGTTTACCAAAGTTTTATAGATATTTAAATAACGTGGGTTGAAGAACTAATCTTTAAATTTGTTATTGTTAAGTTTATTTTTGTAAATCGGAGGAAGATGTTTATTATTTAGGTTGGTGAAATTATTTACGTGAAACATTGAGATACCTGACTTGGATAAGCTGTTATTGATTAACTTAGATTAGTTGGATTCATTCAAAATGCTGAAACTAATTCTTTGATTTTTGCACGGTGTGTTATTCGATCAAATAACGTTTAAAATTGCTGAGTCGGATAAATTGATAAAAAAAATAATGTAACAACGTCAAATCATGGATAGCATAACAAAAATTGCCGAAATTGAAAACCTTTCTATCTAGAACGATCGAAATTCAGATAGACATAAATTGTGCCTCGCGTCTATTTTCGTTAAAACTTTTGCCACTTTTGTACAACTAATATAGACCTATAGGTAATTCTTATATTGAATATTTATTCATCAATTTGGTTCCGCGACACTCTAACTTAAAATTTATGTATACTGAGTGCGAGATCCAATATGGTGCCTTAAATTGTAAGCATCTAAGCATAATAACATGGTTTGAAACATCATTTGTAAAGCATATTTTGTATAAGCTGTAATTTATTGAAAATATTTATTTATATTTTTCTTCTTAGTCATATTGTACAAAATGTATAATCTCCTTAAATAATTGGCATGCGGATTGTAAGCGAAAATACATACTGGCCTAGGAAATAATAAGGAAGCCAGTAATAACGACTAAATAAATTATTCGAACGTTTTATATTTCAATAATCATGATTACAAATTATATGTGAAATGTATATTGAAGAAGAAAGATTCTTTTTCTTTATCTTGCGATTCTGGAATTTCAGAGCAGCTGATTTTCAGAATCAATAAGAATTTAATTCTCGGTAAGAAAAGATTGAAATAGATTTTTAGTACCCCAATATAAATATTTGTATATTCAAATTGAACAGGGTGTGTGCATTGAAGTTAGTCAAATTCTAGTTCTAGATGATCAGTTCGTTCCAGACGGTAAAGCCGTAGCTTCCACCTTCCGTCCAGTGACCAGTAGTTGGTACGTTGTATGCATGATAATTGAACTAGAATTGACCCTACATCCCTGTTTGATAATCATCTCGCATCGTTCTATCAGACTTCTCTTTGAAATTTTTTTATTTTTTTTTTTATATAATATAAAAAATAATCAGCGAATAGAGAATGAAACAAGGGAAAGAAATATTTATCGATTAAGTGCCTAAAATATTTCTACTATTACTATAAATCTATCAGTATTTGAAAATTAATGATTCAATGATCTAGAAATTTGTGAACAAGATGCGCCGTATGCGAATGCGAATGCGATCATCTCTCCCTGGAACATCGTCTGCTACCGCCGATTCGTTTGTACGAAGTGGTAGTGTTAGTGGTAGTGGTGGGACGGGAGTCGGAGTGGGAGGTTCGAGCAATCATTCGGAAAGCCGGAAAGAAGTGGGAGACCGTTGGCGGATGCTGTATTATCAGGTTCGTCTATCGCAGAAGGAGCATCGAACGCTGACTACCGTCGAAGCTACCTCCGATTCGTGTAAAGTTCGAAATATCGGTAAGCTATGAAAACCGTATCTGTACAACTGTAACCAGAAACGGATCCTGAGTATTCAAGAAGCCGAGTAGAAGCTCGACTCACATTTGTTTACGAGTCATCTTCCAGATATTCAATTCTGTCTCATCTTCCGTCGAAACTCTGTCTATAACGTAACTCTTATAATTCGTAGATTTAAATTTTCGAACTTGAAGAACAATTTTCTAAATTTGTAAAAATTAATTCTATTCAAATAAGACAAACATGGGTTGTTTTCGGCGATCTAAAATTTGAGTTAATCGATTGCAGTGAAGAAAAAGACAATATATTTTCAGACATGGGTGTTTTCAATCCGTTGAAATGGAAGATGCGAACGATCGCCTACGTGTCTGTGGGGGTTTTAGCATTCTACGTGTTATTTATTTTCAAAAAAACTCATCACCTATCCTTCGACGGAGTTATCGAAAACACGAAACCTAAGGTCGTTTGGGAATTCGTCGCAGATTTTAGTAACATGGTGAAGCTAAATCCTACGATGTGAGTTACAGAGCTATTTTTCGTTCTATCATCAAGGAATCAAATTTGATATTCGTTCAAACGTGTCTTGGTCAATTTTCGTACAGAGAGAAGTTCGACATCGTAGCCGAGAGTGGGAACTACGAACATTGGAAATACTCGGCCCATTACACCGAGCATTTGAGCCAAATACCGATTATAAAAAACAATGCGAAAAGTCATTTTGCCGTTAAACCAGATGGCGAGAATTTTCTCATAAGCTCGTATCATCAGACTTGTTTTTTCTCATCGCTTGGCTGTTGTGAGTTATCCGTATATCGTAAAAGGCTGACAAATATTATCAGAGACAATAAGAAATGCTCGAAATAATACGTAAATAAACGGCTTTTATTCATTAGAAATGCTTTTTTCGAATCTAGATAAGTCGACGTCGATGAATAGTTCATGAACCACTATTTAAAATACTTTATGTTTATTTCAGTGGATTCTGTATCGGAATTCAAATTCTTTAGCGATGGAGAGAATACGAAATACGTTGAGACTGTTCAATATGAATGCCCGATTTTCTTCTCGACCCTGTGCAACAAGGAAGTCATGTATCAACGCCGGGAGATTATGAAGAATTTGAAAATACATTTTTCAACTGCGAATATCAAAAGTTAATCACGACAAATGGTGATTGATTATACTAAATAACTTTCAAGTCGGGAGTTAAGAAAATTTTGAAAGTGCCTTGATACTAATATTAAGATTATTAATAATCTGTACTTGTGTACTATAGCAAATACCAAAAATTGTACTTATTGCATTTGTACTTCTATAACGTGTGAAATAAACGTAACGTTTTATTTTCATTAAAATTGCTTTTAGCGGTGTTTTATTTCAACGCACTCACGTCAACTATGTCTAATTATTGATAGACCATGACGAATGTGTTCATGTGTCGTAGTCACATTTTATTTCTTGAAGTATTAAAAATAATTCTCTAAAATATTGGTTCCATACTGTACAAAAAGAATATATTTATATATATATACTATTGTATAATTCGACGCCCGATACGAATCAAAGCACGTTTCAAATTCCGGGTGGAAAATTAGAGCACGTTTCATGTTGACTCGAATACTAGCACATTTCGGGTTGACTCGAATACTAGCACATTTCGGGTTGACTCGAATAATAGCACGTTTCGTTAATATTATAATCCGTCTAACAATGGCAATCGGATTATAATATTAATTAAACGTGCTATTATTCGAGTCAACCCGAAACGTGCTAGTATTCGAGTCAACCCGAAATGTGCTAGTATTCGAGTCAACATGAAACGTGCTCTAATTTTCCACCCGGAATTTGAAACGTGCTCTTTTCCACCCGCAATATGAAATGTGCTCTTTTCCACCCGGAATTTGAAACGTGCTCTTTTCCACCCGGAATATGAAATGTGCTCTTTTCCACCCGGAATTTGAAACGTGCTCTTTTCCATCCGGAATTTAAAACGTGCTCTTTTCCACCCGGAATCTGAAACGTGCTTTTATTCGTATCGGGCGTCGATATACTAGGGGGGTTTCGCGCGCCAACCCCCTGATTCAGGTTGATATTATGCAATATCGTTCTAGATAGTGAAAAAAAGTTGAAATAAAAATTAAAAAATATATATGGAATGAAAAAAGAGTGATTTTTTTTCAAAGTCGCCACACTGTGTGCTACGCACGCAAAATAGGATGGCTTGTATAGGGTTTCTAAGGGATTCTCTATATGGGGTTCACATAGGGGTTCGAAGGTATTCTTATGTACGGGGTTCACATGAGGGTTCTGAGGCATTTTTGACATGTACGGGGTTCGCGTGGGGGTTTTGAGGGATTCTTGATACCTACGGGGATCACATGGGGGTTCTGAAGGATTCTTGACATCTACGGGGTTGACATCGGGGTTTTGAGGGATTCTTGACACCTACGGGGTTCACATGGGGGTTCTGAGGGATTCTTGAGAGGAAGGAGAGGGGAGGGGAGGGGTCCTCGATTCCTGAAACAGCGGCGGCGGCGGCGGCAGCGGCGATATATCTTTATAATATAGAACGATATAAAACACAAGTTGCGTTACCCAAGCTTCCACGATCGTTGAATAAACAATCGTCTTCTATATCTTCTCTATCATAAAACAATCGTCCGGATGCTACGTGTATTAGATGATGCTTTAACTTTTCCAACAGTTCCGAACATGATATATTATGTTCTCAAGCTCTATCCTGGAAATAAACGTATAAGAACCTATTTAGATTAAATTCAGAAATTTAAATATTATTTAATGGAATGGAAGATCGAGTCAGAAAATTAACCTAAAAAGTCTTCAATAAGATTAACTTGACTCGAGTAAAATTTGTAGTATTTCCCGCGCTGATTTGAACTCTACTTTTACGCGGGAGATTTGAAAATCATAAAATCCCCATCAGAGGCGTCCTAACACACGTCACGCGCTTACAACGAAGGCTTTCGTGTCAGACTACCTTATACCGAGTTTACAATCTATGGCGATGACACAGACTAAAAATTGAATGACAAAATAGATGATGTTATTGCAGTATTACGATAATCAAACGTGAAACTATAAGTCCGTGAAAGTACGTCGACTGAGATAATCGTGAGTTACAAAAATTACTTCTTCTCCTTCTATCGCTGACTGTCATCGTTGTAAACCGTCAATCATGTTTATTGTTAGTACAACCATGGCAGACTACTTTGATGAAATGAGTTGGACACCGTTGCGAGACGGAGAAGCGCCAAATCATTTTTTACACATGGCTCAATTACTCAGAGATTTTGGGATGTGGGAAGAGTTGGGTCAAGGTCAACGTCTGCCACCCCCGGCTTCAAAAGAATCAGTATCAAATCTGAAGGACGTTAAATGGTCACAAGACGAATCAAAGCAATGTCCAGTATGCCTGAAACCATTCGAACCAGAAAATTCGGTGAAAGCATTACCATGCGATCACTGCTTCCACAAAGAGTGTATAACTCCTTGGCTGGAAAAGGTACAACGAAATCTGAATCGTTGAATGGTCATCATAAAGAAGTTGATTAGAAATTTTTCTGTGTCGCTATTTCAGACCAACTCGTGCCCGTTGTGCAGGCACGAGCTGCCCACCGATGACGAAGACTACGAAATGTACAAAAAGGAGAAAAAACGAGCCGTCCAACGAGAGGAGGATGTCAAATCGTTACACAATTCCATGTTTTCATAATTGTTAATAAACAAAATTTAATCATAAGTTTATCCATAATCATTAAGGGCTGTAATATTATTTTTCAAATATTTATATAGACGGGTAGAGGGACACCTTTCTATCAATATATTTCATAGTTTCATAGAAATAAAGATGAAAATGATCCAACAAAGTAAAAAACAAAAAACTGTATTTTTATTTCTAATTTTCCTAATCGCAAGCAAGTTGAAAAAAAAATAAAAAAAAAACATGGAACATATCAGGGATTTTGGAGAGAATAATTTGAAATCTTGAGGAGTCAGTTTTATTGATGCAGAGAGAGAGAGAGAGAGAGAGAGAGATGTGAGATATTGTTTTATATATTTTATTTATAAAGGTATAGTGAGTATACATCGTATGTTTTTTTTTTTATTTAATTTTATTATAGTTATGGCAGTAATTAACCGACTCTGATTAGCTGCGTGTGAGACATTAACAGTATAAAAGTAGTCTAAAACAGCTGCTAGAGGCAGTGGCGTCGAATATATTTTACTCCTGACAACACCAAACACCATCAGTTAATAATCTATATCCTATCTTACTCGTATTTATATTTATTTATAATTAATCATCATAGTATAGTAGGTATATTGGTGTGTATGTAGAAAATGATTACGCCGTTGTGCATACGTGCATGTGTATGTGCCTCCCAAAGCTTACCCGATTCAAAAATTGATACGTAATATATAAACACATAATTAATATACATATATTATTTATCCATGTATCTATATATTCCAGAGAGAAGGCACTATGCGTTATGAGGAACTTAATAACGCGGGAACTTCAAAACTATAATTTCCAATTCGCACTTTTCTTTATGGATTTTTTTTTTTTGTATAGAAATCCTCTGATTGTGTTCTAAGTAGATGTTTCATTGTGTGATAATAAAGAAATCAATGTATAAAACGTGGATTTACGAGTGGGTCGGTAGAATAATCAATTATCTGTACAATTAGTGATCAAAAACGACCCCAAAATCATAAACTTCATATTTCCGGGAATTATATTTACAATTTGGATATACTTTTAAAAGCTTGGCGATTATAAAAAGACATTTGAATTGATACAGAAATTGATCTGCAACTATTTTTGACGATTGATTTAGAATTATTAATTGAGAGAAAAAGTCCTGAGACGATGTAGAATTTCTTTCGAACAGTTCTCTCTGGCGTGAAGTATTCTTATATCTATGTTCTTGCTCTGATTATCACCCTAATCCTAATAATAATAATAATAATAATAATTACAGATCGTTACAATAATTAATAGTCAGTCGAATATTTGGCTAAGTTTATCAACATTAATGAAAACAAGAAAAGAAACGAAATAATAATAATAATAATAATAAACGATGTGATAAATGTGTAATAAAAAAATCAACAAAAATAACACGTAGCAAAGGAGAGGCACAACAAATTCAACACGATCTGATGATACTAATTATAACGAATCTATTCTATATGAACAGTTGGAAGCAAGCGCTGTCGAAAGCTATATCGTGTGCGAGCTATAAAATAATGTTCATAGTTTCTTAGTTGAGTTTTCAATCCTGTGCCGATCGAAATAATTCGTCTAAGTATTCGGGCAGCTGATGGCAACGTGATACTGTCGTAAGCGCAGTATTCAATCGGTTTAGTAGATTCTCGCAAGCCATTTTTAGTTAATCAAGTCGCGTTTGGAAAAATTATTCACTTGAATTCTATTCGAATCGCCTTGCTAGTCCGAGTCTGTTGATTGCTTAAGCATTTTATAAAATATTGCGATTTTTTGTTTGTCTTTTCTTTAAAGCTTTTCAAGATTCACAGAATCTCTGTAACTATGCTAAAACAAGACCACTGGTTAGATAGCTAGAATCTTTTTTGAGTCGTGGCAATAAGCGACAGATAAACATATTTTCGTATGGAATAAAAGAGGCGAAATATTGTCAGGCGAAAAATGATCTCGATTTCAAATGTGTAAAGAGGCTGCTGAAGTACCACAATAACGTTCCTTTCGCTACCGAACAATGAAGATATTTGTATTTCAGATCGAAGATACGAACGAGTGACCCTTCTAGCTAAAGGTCAACGCAGCTTTGTAGCTTAAAAAGAAGATTGAACGGTGTGTAGCACCAATCACGAGCTAAGTAGAGCAATTTTCAATTTTAAAAACTACGTTTTGGGAAATTCTTTCAACAACACCTCGATTGTGATATGATGGTTGCCCGTTTATTTCCCGTGGATCGCAAAGTCAATCTTTTTCCCACATCTTACCCAGCACTCAAATCTTATATTTTTTTGTCTCGGATTAAAAGAGTTAATCTGTTGAAAATTTTAAAAAGTGATCATCAAATCTAAGAACGGATTCGAGGGATGAGAAGTGTAAAGAAAAAGAGAGTTATTTCTCTTTGAAGCCTTCTGAAATATCTACGTAGCCACGTGTGCGAGTGTATTCGCAATGAATTAGTCATTGAATATAATCCCGTCCGATGAAGAAGTGTGTATCGAGTAAGAACTGAAATACCGTGTGATAATACCTAGTATCCTAAAATCTATTACAACAGTGTTTACAACTGTTTATCAAATACGTTAACTTAATTATGATTACTATTTACATATGAATCGTGATGCAGCAGGAAGATATCGCTTACACGCCTCATGATAAATTGCTTCTCGTCAATTAGTTATACAAAATAGACACCCCACCTACGTCTACTAAGAATCTCGTATTATTTCAATCATTTCATTGAACCAATTATCCCCCAAGCAACAATATACACATACGCGTTATAACACCTACTCTGCGGCTATGTAAATTATATTGCGTGAAATTATTTTACCCGGGACTTACGGAGCCCACGATAAGATTCAAAACAAGATTCAAGTTATTTTTTCACCGTTGGATAATCAAAAACAGCAAAATAAATCCATGACACATAGGCACTAACGTTTCTCGCCTGTTACGCAATGTGACTTAAATCTCTTGGTCACGATGGGAGTCGAAATGTTGCACAAACTACGGTAAGACACGGATCGACGACAGGCAATGGTAGGTGGTGTGGTTCTAGCTACATAAACCGGAAGGATCTACTAATCCACGGGCGATAAGTTCGGCGGTAGCTGAATCAGCACCTTGTTTACCACTAGAGTGCTGGGATGGAGCGGGTTGCGAATGAGGTTCGAAGTGCGAACGCACATGGAACATAAATTCAGCTTTGTCAGTGAAATCCGTGCGGCACATCAGACAAAAATGCCGTTCAGCAGCGTACGGCTGCGGCGGTGCTGCACTGGCTGGGAAATACGGAGCCGCGTGCTGCGGGGGTGCCGAAGCCTCCAAGTGAGACCTGAAATTAATTATATATTGGAATCTCATTAGTCCCACACAAAATTTTCAAGTTAATAAAAGTTTTTTACTCATATTAGTTGCATTATTTGTTTTCTTATTCCGTTATTCGATTATATTGCCTTTTTCAATACAAAATTGTGTGTTGAACCGGCGAAATTGATCTTCCGTTAATCGATATTACCTCGCATGCTGCATCCATTCCTCTCTAGTCGCATGAGCCCTCCCGCAAAGTTCGCACGCCCAACTGACGGGTTCAATTTTCGGTTTCTGGATGGAATCCTGTCGATTTTGGTGCTGTTGTTGTTGTTGTTGTTGCTGCTGTTGCTGCTGTTGTTGTTGTTGCTGCTGTTGTTGTTGTTGCTGCTGCTGTTGTTGCTGCTGTTGCTGCTGCTGGTCAGAGCTTGGCGCAGTAGGAGTTGAAAGCGGAGTTACACCAGGTCTGTGTCTCAGTTTGTTCATATGGATTACTAGTTTATCTCGTCTCGCAAATGCTTTGCCTGAAACAATAAACAATGTAAAAACAGAGGTTTAAACATAATTTGCATCAAAAACCATTCCGAGTTCCTTATTTTGGACCATTTTTTCAATTAAATTTGGGCCAAAAGATTAAATTTGAAGACTAAATGGATTTTGAAAAAAAGAGCTAGAAATATAATAGAACTGACGAATTCTGGAAAATACATGGCTTTGAATCTGAGTATGTAATATTCTTTTGAATTTTTTGAATTTCTAATCATCTGTTATGTATTTTGACGTATCATTGTTATCATTCTTCACTGTTATTTGAATATTACGCGTCCGATACTCACCGCATACTTCGCAGGAATAAGGTTTTTCACCCGTGTGAATACGCATGTGAATAACGAGTTTATCTTTGCGGGCGAGACCCTTTCCACACACTGTACAAGCGAACGCTTTCACCGTTGGCTCTCCTGTATTAGTAGCTTTGGATGCAAAGCCAGGTCGTGGACGGGGCGCCTGATTAACGGTCGGTCCTCTAGAAAATTGCTGTTCCGTAGCCGTGGGAAATGCGGGCATCACTCCTCCTGGTCTCATTGCTGCGGAATAATCTGGCGACCTGTTCAAAAATTATGAAAAACTGAACACTGCTCGTCTTTCCATCACCTCGATATATCAAACTTAATTTTTATTAAAAGTGATATAAATTTTTTCAAAAAGTATTCGTAATATTACCAAGTTCCAATAGAGCGGAGGACCCGGACTCCGTCGTCGTAACCGAGTCCATCATCTGGGATGGTAAAGGTGGGATTTGGGGGCTGTGGAGCAGCGGGAGGGCCCGGACCTGCGAGTCTTGCTTGAGCCGCTTGCTGGGCCATGTGCTGCTGTACTGCGGCGTGAGCAACCGCGTGCGCCTCAACGTACGCGGTGCGTTGTTGCTGCTGCTGCTGTTGGCTACCACCAGACATCTTATCTTTCTCCGTTACCTACGATGACGAATATTATCAAATTTGAATTCACGATCTTTTAATTTTTTCATCATTTTAATAAGCCCGTCAAATTTTCTGAAATTTGATGAATCTAGAACGCAAAGAAAAAAGTGCTCGAGCCCTTGCAATTATCGGTATGTAAATTGAATAAACTATTTGGTAGTTTGAGATGCATAAGTTCTGAGTTATTATCATTATTATTATCTAGAGCTTGGGACTGCGCGCAGCAATTAAGTTTGCTAACAATAAGATGCAAGCCATTTTACTATATGAATGAAAATGAGGTAATCGTAAAACTTGAGTCTGAATAAATTTCAATATCGATACACTGCAATTCATCAATGAGCGAAGAATATTGATATTCATATTCTGAGTAATAATCTGGAACCAAAAAAAATTTCGGGATTGAGAAAAAGGTTTGAAACGAACATTGAATTTAATTTTTCGACGGATCACGATAATTCTTTCTCTGATTGCACGCATCAGATCTCGCACATGTACGTCGATGTCGCGCGAGTTTCACATTGTATAAAAATACGAACTAGAAAACCAACACCGCGGTGCGAATGACGAGGACAAAGAAAAGCGGTATGAGGCGGAGCCGTCGGTCGCTCGGCATGAACGAGAATCACACCCATGACTCGAATCACGTTAACCGAAACGCCGCTTCTGGGGCTTCTGTTTACGGCTGCACAGTGTGAGTGTATTCAGAATGGACAGAAATTTCGCGTACGGGAATCGCGACGTAGTTAACACACGTGCGGTCATTCCTCCTCTAAAGTAAACAAATCGCGGACTTCCAAAATCGGAATATAACGAGTAGGAAAAAAAAATGGTTTCTGAAAAATTGAAGGGAAAACAAAGTTGATGAAATCAATTTATATTCATAAGCGTAATGGTTAATGAACATTCAAACGAATGTATTGATTCATAAAAAAAGTTATCAGAGACCTTGTCTTTTGTTTCATTCATTCATTCATGTATTCATTTTGTGTCTCGTAAATGTCGGAAAGAAAAAAGTGCTTCGAACTCCTTCGAAATATATTGCATGTAAATTTATACTGGAATTTCCGTTAAATTATTGTTACCAGTCTAGAGAAAAGCTGTGCGGAAAAGTAACTACGCCGCAATGAAATCAGAGAAAAAATCGTTCCCTCCCACCCTCCACACCGAATGGGGCAAGCCTGATCTATCCTCCTTCACTTTTCTCGATCCATCTCTTTCTCCAGTGTCCCCCTATAGCTACAGACTCCCGAGGAGAATTCCCCCGAATTCTCGCTCATAATGGCTTACCGAAAATGACTCGGACCCCGGCGCGCCGGTCGCATATCGTCAAGATGGTTGTCGATATTTAACTATAAAATTCACGGCCAATTATTCTAACAGCTTGGAAAGTGCGACATTCTGAAAATTTTCAGCGCATCATCGACGCAAAAGGGGACCCGCAACGAATAAAAAAATAATAACAATAATCATGAAAATACGTATTTATGGAATAAAAAAGAAAATCGTTTATCGCCGGTTGATCGGCTCAGCGGAATGCACCGTGGCCCTGGGCCCGGCTCGGTGCTGGTCGTGAACTCGAAAGCGGGCGGCGAGGCTCGCCTCGATAGTGCGTCGGCCGGCCGACCTTGACACTGACATTGAGCTCGGAACGCGAGAGACAGGAGCGAAGGACCAGGACCGGGAGCTCGATTGTGGATAGACTGACCGAGTCGCGGTGCGACCGCACTTACTGTCTAGCGCGAGGTCTACGATGAGTACTGCACTGCGCAGCCGAGGCTCTCTCAATCACATGCGATCGCACGTACGTGTGTGTCGCGTAGCAGGAAGAAGCACGTGAAGAATGAGGATCGAGGGTCGTCGATGACAAAGAGACGCGAGAAGCCGAGCGTGAATAAAATGAGAAACTGGTTTTCTGCGGGCGTAAAGCGACGCGATAGGCCTGCACCTGTGCTCGGAGACTCGGGAAACGGTTTACCTGACACTATGCACCTACCACGCGTTATTTATCCCGCGCACGACACACTTCGTCCTGCACTCAACTGCGTTGCGCTGCACCGCGCACTGCATACTGGTGCAGAGTCGGTGGTAGGTACGGCACGCTCGAGACGGAGACTAGCGATAGAAAGGGGGCTGGGGGCTGGGAGACGGACTTTACGGACACGAATGAGACTACTACTTTCGCTTTCTATACGACGCAGGCTCAACACGAGTCCGATCAATACCACCGCGACGCTCGCTCTCCTTCCACTCCAACCAGAGGTTTAGCACCCCGATGAGAATGTGTGAGGCGAGGGTGGAATCATTCTCACCGACTCGAGCATTCTTCCCCCCCTGTCCCTCTTACTACGAGTGGGGGAGAAAATATCACGCGAATCGACAATATTTTACCGAACGCGTACCGTTGTGACAATTGCAAAAGAGCCACACGTGCGTTTCGCTATGTAGATTACGTGATTCATCCCGAGGACTGACTGCACTATCGTATTGTGTCTGGAGTATGGAGTGTGGGTATCAGTTTTCGGAGATATTGATACTCAGACGCGATTCGTTGGAATAATAATATTGTCATTGGGGGCTATATCCTATATATTACTTCGCGTACTTGATACTTTATTATATATCGAGTAGATAGTCTAAACAGGATCAGCTGTTACCTCCGCAATTTCAAACGCTTAATGCTTACAATTAGTGTAATGCTTGAACATACGAACCTGGTTATTCACGGAAGCAGCTAGCTGCTTCAAACTGTCCGCGTAATTTTTTAAGACAGTGTCTGTGGTCATGCAGCTAGCTCGGAATTCGTAGAACATATCCAATTTGTAGAGGCAACGTTGGCAGATATTTTTCGGTAGTGCATCTTCTTTGGTTATCTAAAAATAGCATTTAAAACATTTTCTTTTTTTTCTTCTCCTTTTTTCGCCCTTTCAGTCTCCTCCCATTCCTTTTTTTTGTTCTCGTCTCTCGATCGCTAAGATCGGATCAAAAACAAGTTTCTAACGATCCTAAATACTCAGACTAGTCACTGGGCAGTAGATCGATGAATATATTTAATTATACGTACAGATTATTATTATTATTATCATTATTTTTTTGTATACAAATATTGTTCTAAAAAAAAAAAGAATAAATGAATCGAAGAAACTAGAGTGCTTTTATTTGATTCATCTTACTGCCTACGTTTTATTATTGAAATAAACGTTGACGCAGTTTTTTCCTTCTAGGAAGTTAAAGAGATCGAAAACGGTAACTAAGGTCCTGTGTACACAATTTTTTTGTACACTGTATACATTCTGAACATTGAATACATAAATGAAAGTTGAAGTATTAATCGAGGAGCTGAGGGACAGAAGATCGAGTAATCGAGTAATAAAAGCTCAGGGAACCGCGCGGTGTGTTTTGTTATAATAAAGAGCCCTGGGTGTGGATCTGTAAGGAGTTGAGGACGGTCTGCGTTAATAATCTTGATTAAAACTCACCACAGCTGGTATGCAGGACCGAATTTTAAAAAGAAGCTGCCGCTGTTCGCCCTCCTTGTCGAATATTTGAAGATTGTTGCTTTTTAACGAACAGAGCCGACAGAGTTCGGCGAAATTGAAATCCTCATTCATTGTCATTGTTCGGGGCAAGAGGTAGGTAGGCACCTCGAATAGGTTAACCCCGCACGCAGAGCACACCGTCCAGAGGTCTCACTATCGATGCACAGTATTTAGAGAGACGAACCGAGGCCCCGACGCGCGAGCGGAGATTGTATCGCAGCGCTACAGGCCCGCGCCGTTGTTTTTATTCTTACTTAATACTCTTAGCGATCTTATTACGGCTAGGAAATACATAACTAAAAGTCTTATTTCAAATGGGAAGAGTTAAACGCCGCCATTAGTCGCTTCTTTCTCTACCCCCACTGTTGTAGAACAAAACGATAAATATCTTCTGTTCGTCTATCGATGTTCACCGAATCGATTCATGTATCGAAACTACGACATCTGGCGGTCGAGCTTCGTACTCGGACTTCGAAGGGCGCCAAATTTGAATTGGAACAATGAATAAGATTCTTTTTCAAATTATTTATTAGCGCAATATAATTTTAATGATTTGTTAGAATTTCTTGAAAATTATCAAAACTTGATACAATTCGCTGAATTTCTATGAAGTTGCTTTGACGACAATCTTTGCTTTTTTGTGTATAAAAAATCAAGGAATTTGAGGTCAGAGTTAGACTGGATTGGAAAAAAAGTGGCATTGAAGAAACATGAATAAATTTTATCCTTTCCTTTTTTTGTCTTTACAACTTGTATTTATTTTCGTTATTATCACAGTAATATTTTATTAATTTGATAATAGATTTTTTTCCCGCTGATCCATTGAGAAACCTATTTTCTAAATAAGATTAGAAAAATTATTAATTAATAACAAACGCAGACGATATTAATTATCCCGAACGTCATGCGCCATTGATTAACAGTAAAATATACTAACTGGCTACAATAATATGTGGGTATTGCTCAAGTTAAAATAACTAAAAATTATGTGAGGAATTTTATTTGCAGCAAATTATAATGGCTACAGATTGAATAGAGGGAAACAGTTTCGTAATATAGGTTTAAAAAAAAAGGACTAAAAAAAAAGGAAAGAAATACTTGGTCGTCTCTCAGTATCGTTAATTTCAACAATATAAACATAGTTACACCTGTATAAAGGTTTCAGATTATCTGTATGTATATTTTCCTCGAGATACTTAGCCGATCGAACTAATCCTGTCAGTATAGCCGATACGCGTTGTTCGTAAAATATGGTATTTATAGTGGAAAGTTTTTACAAAACCTTGACGATATCCTTAAAACGTATTGTAATTATTAAATTTATCAAGCTTTGCGAATTCTCTTATACTGATGGCGCCGGAGTCATCTTCCATACTTTCGTTTGGCAATGCTCAAGGACCTGGAACAACAGAAACGACAGTTAATGCATGCTCTTGCAATTTTTCTCGACTCCAATTGAGAAAAATAGACAATGAAAAAAAAATGAAGAGTAGTTTCGAAAGTGTAGAATAATTTTCATCATCTTTTCATTACATTGCATTCAACGGCATTGGCCATAGACATACACGAGTATTCGACTCCCCATGTACAGCGCTTCGAACCAAGATCAGAAGTCTCGATGTTGCGCCTCATCCTAGGTCCTGCCAGTACCAGGTAATCGAGATTGGAACAGAGTGCCAATTTCGAGCAGACCTTCTTGGGGTCGGCAACGGCGTACATAAGGTTTATGATACTCTGTCCATACACTTCGATCATCTCGTTGCACTGAAAGGAATTCAAAACAGGAAATTAAGATAGAAAATCGACATCAACATTGTTTTTGACTCCAAACTGCGAACTCACCTTCTTCTGCTTTCCGGATGGCACGAATTTACAGACTTTCTCAACAGTGTGCTCTATCTCGTGGTCCACCACCGGATCGTGCAACTCCTTTTCGATCACTGATATTACGGCATGGCACAATGCGCATTCGGATACGGAAGCTGAAACAATGATTATTTCGTCAGTGAATGGTTTTTCTTCATCCATTCAAGTTGTGGAATTTTCTAGCGACGATATATACCCTGGACTTCTTCGATTCGCTGCCCACAGATAGAGATAGCGGTGCAAATATCCTTAGGGCTGACCTCTGCGACGAGCATGTCGATAACTAAGTCTGCGTATTTGTTAACAAATCCGTCGCATTGCTGTTTGATTGTCTTAGGCAAGTAGTGGCACGCTCCGTGAACGATATTCTCTATTTCGGCTTTGCTGTTCTTCCCTTTCATAGATTCTTCCAAGTGTTTCATTAGGAATTCGCAGACCACACATTCCGCGTTATCGACAACCGGGCCTTGCTTCGCAACGGGATAAACAGGGAAGTCTGGGATCTCGTTCGAAACTGAAAGACAATTACAATTACAGTTCATTCCCCTAATTAACTAATCGCTCAATTCAATCCAATCGACTCACTGATTTCACCGTCTTTGTCAGTAGCGAATGAATTAACATAGAATGGAACGGGGCTCTCGGTAGCATCGCACAATTTAATGTAGACGCAGACTTCCTGCGGGGTGAGATCAGCGATAATCAAATGGACCAGTTCCTTGCTGTAGATTTTCACAAGGTCTGAACACTCCTGTTTCAGATTTTTAGGGAGGTGACGGCACAGTGATTCCAGCGCTGCTTCGATGCTTGCCTGTTCATTCACAGATCAAAACCCGTTAACATAAATCATTCAACACAATCCATTTTCACTATCTCTGAATCTCATTCAGCTCATCTTGTCTCTGTTCGATATGAGTCAAAATGAAACGTCTGAAAAGCAGGTGCCGATGAATTTTATCAGTCACGGAAATAATGATTGCGGATCAGACTCATCGATATCGAAGATAGGATAAGGACAAGCTTGTTATTTCTATACAGCAACAATCAAATGATATGCGAATGTGAGCTGACCTCGGTCTTGTTGTCCTTAACGACGCTGTACAGCTGAGTAACGGCAAGGAGACACAACGGACAGCTTGGTTTCTCTTCAACGTCGCTGACGAGCATCAATTCCTTTGGAATTGATTGCCAAGTATCGATCAATTGCTCGGATGGGCACAAACGGAGGATCGGGCAAGCCTGCGGATTGCGTAATTGATTAATCAAAGTGATTCCTCTAATTTCAGTGACTTAAGCAATCGAGTTTCTACTCAGATTCCTACTGACCTGAGAAGGATCGATTTCTTGGGCGAGGATAGCTACCAACGCGGATCCGTAAACGTCGACGAATTGATTGCACTCGTTCTCCACGCTGCTCGGTAATTTCTTGCAAACCTTGCCGATCTCGCGTTTCAGTTCATCCTGTTGAGCAACAGTAAAAGGTTTAACAATATAGAATATAAAAGGGAAGAAATATCAGCGACTTGATATTTGAATTCAACGCACTTCGGTAGTAGGATCAGTGATCGCTTGCTGAAGGTAGTGCAAAAAGTATTCGCACAGTGCGCAAGTTTCTTTATTTCCTCCTCCTAGGACAGGGAACATGAGCGCGGTAGAAGGTACCATCCTTTCGAGCGGTAGCTGCATTTCCTCGGCCTCGGGTCTCCTGTAGGCTTGTCTAATTCCTGCTCCATTTTCACCCAAGTTGTGTTTCTTCATGGCTACCATCCTCTCGCCGATTCTTGCCGATTTTTCAGGGAGGAGGGGCCAGATCGGTCCACTCTGAAAATATTACACGTTCTTGAAGCTGCACGTTTACAAAATTAGGGGAATTTTTTATACAGCTAGATACTCACGCTCACAGATTTTCCTGGCGCGGGACACACCCCGGCCATTTGGCAAACCTCATTTCCGTTCAGGTTTTTAGTCAGATAAAAGTAAATCTCGGGATAATATTGGTCGACGATTGCTATGCACTGTAAAATAAAAATTTTAAATGAAAAGTGAAATGGAAATAACGACTTAACGGTATGAAGAGTAAATTACCTCGGTTTCAAAGGACTTTGTTTGTTTGCAAAGACCTTCAAGTACTTTTTCGAATTCCAGTTCCGTGGTATTGGCTACCAGAAGATCACGAAGGTGTCCAACGAGCTGTTCGCAAAGTTTGCAAGGCAGATCGTCTCCGACTTCGACCATTCCGACGGTGGAAAGGGGACGAACTTCGACCTCCACTATCTGTAAGCACGAATAAATCACGTACAGCGTTACTCTAAAATAGAGACAAACACGTCAACAGGGAAAAAAATTCTGAGCGATAACCGATACCTCCTCTCCGTCGGTTTCATCGTGTTTGTGGAACCTCGAGCTGCACTGGCCAGAAAGATGGCAGATGTTCTCAGCCTTGAACTCGGTATCTAGTTGATGGTAAATCGAGTCGAAGTACGTGAGAATAATGGAGGAACAGGCGTCGCTAAACGAGCTGAACTGTCCACACAGATTGAGCATGTTGTCCAGAACCTGGTCCCTCGATTGTCCGTTTAATTTCTCTTCCAGGTGCGTAGCGACGGTGTAGCATCTCGAGCATTCGTCAGGCTCCAGCATATCATTGTACAAAGACTTGGACACGATTTCATCATCCTGAAAGCGAGTATCGCGAATAAAAATATTTGCTTAGGTGTTGGCGTTGTCATAGGCCACAGGAGATCGGTCTCATACCCCGGACATTTGCTGGTGATAGTCGAGAAGGAGCTCGTCGATGTGTTTCGAGTTGCAGAGTCCAGATACGGAGCACACGACCGACGGATCCATCTGAGAAGCCAGAGTCTCAACCAGTTCAGGTATAAACTGGTCGACTAGTCGGGTGCATTCATTGACTATAACTTTGACGTGAATCAAAGCACAGCTGCCTTCAAAAACAGCCTTCAGGTCTTCCTGGGTCTGGTTGCTCTCCAGCTGATCCCTAGCCTGCTTGACCATGTCCTTGCAAATATCGCAAACGGTGTCGTGGTCCTCTTCGACCTCCATCTTTTCCCATTTTGACTCGATACAGTGACTCGTTGCTTTGCATCCTGCGGCGGTACTGTTATAGAAATTAAGATACAGTCGGTGTGTAACATTCATACACGGGTCAGAGAAAAAACAAGCATCGACAAAGCTCATTATCTCCGTTCATTTATCAATTATCGTCGGAATTCAAAACCAACACAGAAAATACGCTAATTGACGTTGATTGGGTGCTTAACGACTATTGAATGCCTTGAGATTACTGAGGGGATACGTTGCTGACAATACAGTCAGTTTGAAACACAAAAATGTTCAATAAAGTCTCCTGTTAGAAGTCGGTAGAGCGTTTCATAGCAATTCCAGAGTGCTTTGCAGGTTGATTCTCAATCCTTTAGGAATTGAGTAAACATTATTGAACCGAAACTCGAGTCTGAGTCACCCGTTTGAATAATCAATCTCGAATCATTCTCCTTGACCTGTCGAACGCCTAATATTTACAGAGTAAACAAGTGGATGTGGAACTCGTACGATACTATGTAGTCACAAGTTCGGCTAATGCCAGAAATTTGTTATTTATAATTCATGTACGTAGTTGCGTGCTTCTCAGCTACGTCAGAAGAAATTTCATATAGTGTTTTCTTTTAGATGTACGCGTGCATCGCGTGTGCGAAAATAGAACAAATAAAAAATACGTTATCGTTGAGCAGAGGTGGAAGAGAAAAAATAAGCAATAGAATTGGAAAGAGAACAAGAAAGTTGTGGATGTTAATCTCTAAGCGTATCGCCACGGTTAATTTTTCCTGTCTTTTATCTAAAGCGTGAGAATGGAACAAAGCATCGTCATGTGACAGAGATGATTCATCCGAGAGTACCAAAGGGCAAGCTGAGAAATCAAATCTTGTAACATAAGTCGACTGATAACAACATCAGCCAAGATGGGCGGTGCTGATGTTTATGTGTTCCAAAAGTGGCCCAACTCAGGATGTGATAGAGTGTAGTGGGAGGGGGGGGTGGCATCTCAGCTGATAAGATATTCAGCCAACAACAATATCTCGGCTCGATTATTCAGGAATTGTAACTCACGTCAAATTTTGGCACCAGTAAGACGGTCCCCAAGTGCATTCTGAACCCCCGAGAAGATGCGGTCTGTCCTGAGCATTGCCTCCGAGCAAAACTCTGGCGTTGGTGACTAAAACGGTGATAAATGATGATTCAGGATTGAGTTTGATGGTCGAATAACGACCATATCCGGTTTTTAATTCTATTGAATCATCGGCGACCGGTGTTGATGCTGATAAAGTACCAGTATCCCCGGTTTATGACTAATGACGATGATTCGCTTGGGTGCACGTTAGGCTATAATCTGACGAATCGATCTTTCCAGTAATCTTGTGCATAATGTGAAAGCGGAAAATAAGGATTCGGGCGTTGTGAATTGTTATAGAATGGTACGTGGCTCGAATGACCTATCGTCATTCGACATTTTGAAGTTCTTCAATCATCTTCAATGTCAAATGACTCGGTTTATCATTTTTTTCAAGTAGTTACCGATACACGGTACTCTTTTAGACAACGGAGTTGCCGCAATTAGAATCAAGAGTTCGTAGATTAACTGGCATGTAATTATAACGAATAAAAATCGGGGAGGTAAACATTGGTATTCTAATTACGTCGTAAGTCAAAGACACAAAGAGAATGTCTACGTCGTGCCGAAGCGATTGACTCGTTATTCGAACGATGGAAACTCACCAGCCAGCAGAGCGCAGAGCGCTAGTAATGTGCCCTTCATGTCTTATCCACTACGGATGTTCGTCTGGTGTTTGAAACTTTGGTAAAAGTAAAATAATAAAGCAAAATTAATTCGCGCACTCTTTTTCGTAACGTCAACTAGTGTTTGACCAGGCTCGGCTCAACTCTGAAGATGACTGGCTATCTGCTCGGCGGTCTGCCTCTCGTACCGAAGTTCAGCGATAGATGGGACTTTCGGCTCACGAAACTCCCCTTCCAACGATTACGTAGACGCTATTGGCTAACTAGGAGAAAAACTCTGCTATTAGAGAGATTGTTCTACTATTATTGGTATTTGAAATTATTTTCAACTTGAAATGTGTTTATAGGAATGTTTGATACATTTATTTGTTACACTTGTTGATTTTTTATTCATATTCAGATTTTGAACGGGGATCCGCTGCCTCACATTTTGTCGCTAGGGGCGCCACTTGCGTAAATTACTTTGAAATATGCGGCTTATTTACCTGTTTGACAATAAACATTCATGCAGTTCTTTACCAATGAGAGATGCAGTGAAAAAAATTTATTGAAAGACCCTGAGCGCAAAAATTCATATCTTGTAGAGTGTACTGATGATGTTCAGATGCATTTGAAGGTCTCGGCTGGTGCTGCCACCTACGCGAAGCCTCTCAATATTTATTCTCTCAAGACCACGGACGTATATTTAGAGGACTGGCAACTCCCCTATGTCAACCGTGCTAGAGTTGCGCTGACTTTTCATCCGGTAGTTCCGCATTGTACCGTCGTTATGATTGCGGGGCGCTGGCAGTCACTGCCTAGGCTGAATTTTCATTGGGAGTATTTTGAGGCGGGGTAAAATACTGCCAATGAAAATCAAACCGAGGCCTCAGTGACTGCCAGCGCCCCGCAGTCATAACGACGGTACAATGCGGAAATAGCGGAGGAAAAGTCGGCGCGATATTGCCGGGAGTTGCCAGTCCTCTAATACATATACGTCCGTGCTCAAAACTTTGTTCAATCACATTAGGAGTATACACAAAATGACCAATGGGGAGCCTCTACATCAGTTTCAAGCGCGCTTGTGTGTAAGTGGATAGGATGTTCAAGCTAACCTCATGCGCGGCGGTTCGAACTCGAGAATAGCGCGCGTAAAATTTGAAGGTTGAACGCATTTTGTTAGGCGGAACGAAACGGAAGGACAAGAAGAACGAATTCTGCTCGTGCAGGAATTATTTTGCGAATATTAACCAACAATGTAATTTTGATATTAGGCGCTCTATTCAAGAAAATTAGTGAATCGTGTTAATATTTGTTGCCTCAACGTGCTCGACGATACAATCAAGGCGCAGGAAAGCAGGTTTCCGGAGTCAAGTCCTTCGATTTAACGGCTATTGTCGGCGACTAGAGCGCTCAGCGCGTGGAAATATTAAACCTCCCACGAGAGTTCGTGACGCATTCTGCTTTATCGACAAGACAGCAAATTCACTCAACAAGTTCGCTGTGAGTTTTTTCGCTTCTTTAAGACCTGGACGGGGTTTGAACCCGGAACGCTCGCAGCTGTTCGTATATTACTAGTGGCACGCTTCATTTTTTCCTTGTCACGATCGCCAACATATGTGTGTCATCTCGCAGGCTTGTATTGAAAATTATACTCTTTATCCCTGCGCGATGAGTACGAACTGATGAAACTGTTCAAGCTTTGATATTTTGTTTGCAAATTTCTGTTCGCCGTTCATCAACTCGCACCGAATCTCTGCCGTATTCTTGTTAACTTGAACTTGAACCTATCTTGCGGTTTGATTATTCAAGTTTTTTTTTTGGCAAAGTTGGTTGGAGAAAAACAACACCGATCGTAGAAACGATAATAACTGACTACCAAGCGGTGGCTTGTGGTGTGAATAATTAATAACAGGTCAACGCTTTTTACAACCCAGTTGTTTAAATTTTGTTGGGGCCTCTCGGATTCCATAGAAAAGTTCTTCAATTTCATATTATACAGCAGAAATTGGATCATGGCTAGCATTAGCTCGTGAACATCCAGTTTTTTTACAGACAGAAAAGAATCCGATCGAAGAAGTGTCCAAGAAAATCTACTGGAACCTTGTGTGTTCGTTTCATCACTCACCATTTCAATACAAGAATAAGATGAAAATTCAATTGGACTTCCACTGTTCTCTGTTTCGTTTCAGGAGTACGTGGAGCTTGTTCTTCGTCAACTTTATATGATTGAAAATATTATAGGATATGTGAAACAGTTTTGAGGTTCTAATCACAGTGTATACATTTTACAAGCATATATTTTATTCGTTTATGGAAAAACGTACGATTTTTTTGAACTTATAATGAAAGAAATGATAAATTTTCACAGGCTGAATCCTCAGGATTTCCCATTTCAACTCTTGTGGTGGCATGGTGTCACCAGGGACACGTTATAATTTCTTAGGCACATTGAACGTTTTGGGTATACACACAGCCTCTTCTCCGTTGATTAGAGCCCATAACCAGTAGTAAAGTACCTCTTTTGCCTTCAGGGTAACCGAGGAGTTCCTGTAAATCCATTTACCGTCTTCTTGGCTGTCTACAAGTCCTTGGATAGTCCCATTTTCGCCAACTGGATCAGAGACATTTCGTTAGTTAAAAATTTCGTCGGAAAGTGACGAGCGCAATGGCCAGTTAGATCATTTGTATGTCTTTACCTAAAATCCGCTTGTTGACCTTTCCATGAAACTTGAAAGCCTGCATGTGGGGATGGTTCACGACTGTTACTTGGAATCCTCCAGAAGCCATGATTTCGACCTGAGATGGAATTGGAATGACACGTGTAACTCCCTCCACACCCACGAAAATATTCGCAGTGGATACCACGGCAAGCAAAATAACTATTATAACTATTTTCATCGTTGAAACTTGTCGCGTATATAAAGTAGACTGATGAAGAAAATATAGAGTTAAGAGGCAACTAGTTTGCGTTGATTCAGTCGAGTGATGAAGGCACCAAAATGGAGCAGCTTTTATACAAAAAGTGAGCGGATGCGTGGCGGAGTTTGGAATCTTCGAGAAACGGACGTCGACACGTATTGGTCGTAGCGATACCGTTCGTAGAGGCAATAGGATGTGCGGTTGTTCGAAATCTATCATGGTCAATGATAACTGCTCGTAGACCAATCAGGAGGTTCGAAATTGCACGAGAAACAGCCGTTAACACGCAGTAGATAACAATAGCTGCTCACAGAATCGAGTGATAGATTAGGTATGGTGGGAGCATCCGGTTGTTGGGCAATTTGCACGACCCGATGCGTTTATGATCACGAAATAGACTCTGGTTTATTTTAGGTATAAAACAAATACAAAAGCGAAATAAGTTCGTAGGTAGAACTTTGAGTGAATCGATAACTTTAGATTTGAATCTTTATTCAAATCGATTTTCAATCAAGTGAATTTTGGGTCCTTATTCGGATACCCGGTGTAACCAATGTTCAATTAATTCTATTTGAATGATCACATTTCGAAGATGTACAATTGTGCACGAGCCTCGTCGGAATGAATGTTCTTATAACACTCACATGAAAAGGGGAATCGCCTACTAGTTTAGCGGAACGAAAGCTGGCGAATAAATTTATTTTCACATCATTCATCAATGATCCAAATTGCTGGCGTTGCCATCTCGGAGCCGGAATTACCTCTTCGAGGTAGAAATTTTACACTTTCGAGTGGCTTATACCATTTCTGGACAGAGATTTCCTCATTTCGGAGTGCAAAAATGGTATCACTTGTCCAGAAGGAGGGAATTTCTGCCCGGTGCTGGTATAGCGTACTGAAATGACCTTTTTCTGGCGGCCCATATCATTCTGGGCAAATATTTTCCTATATTTGGCGCGTCTACCAAATTTGGTCTGAAATTACCTTTCTCTGGGAGTGATAAACTCCAACCAGGTTCAACTTCCAAGGGTCATGGTTTTTGTAGATTGAAAAAAAATATGGCGTGTGACTAGGGACGATTGTTGATTTGCCGCTCCTGTGATTGCTGACAAGCTTCGTACTCGTCTCAATCCCAAAGTTTCGTCCATTAATTGTTACACGATATTATACAATTCATCGAATTTCGACGGCGAAAATATCCCAATGGCACATGATTTTGCCAGCCGCATGTTTGATGGCCAAAAGTATATTTTTCATTGGTAAATATAATCGGGGAAGATTGCATCGTGTATTTGTTCAGCGGTGGGCCAGACCAGCTTCTTGTTTCAATATGAGAATATACAGACACGGCCGGCGATCCCCCTATGATTTGGGTGGAGTACTCCATACCTTAGAATTAAGCTGGTATGGAAATCCATACCTCAGAATCTTGGCTCACTTTCCATAAAAATAAAATGTACAAGTGGACGTGGCAACCAATCGCCACGACAATACATTATTCCACAACTTTGTTCCATATCCTGTTTGTTATCAGTTATGTATTCCAAAGAATTCCGCGCAAAACACTCTTACAGCAGTTCCTATATGCACTTTTATGTGCATCTCACGTGGCGTCGAAGTGACTTTTAATGCCTTTTCATCAATAAATATTTTTTACGGCACAGGCATTAAACGGCACTTGACGGCACGAAAAGAGACGTTTCAAAGATGTCGTCCATTAATTGTTACACGATATACAATTCATCGAATTTCGACGGCGAAAATAGCCCAAACGCACATGATTTTGCCAGCCGCATGTTTGATGGCCAAAAGTATATTTTTCATTGGTAAATGATAATCGGGGAAGATTGCATCGTGTATTTATTCAGCGGTGGGCCAGACCAGCTTCTTGTTTCAATATGAGAATATACAGACACGGCCGGCGATCCCCCTATGGTTTGGGTGGAGTACTCCATACCTTAGAATTAAGCTGGTATGGAAATCCATACCTCAGAATCTTGGCTCATTTTCCATAAAAATAAAATGTACAAGTGGACGTGGCAACCAATCGCCACGACAATACATTATTCCACAACTTTGTTCCGTATCCTGTTTGTTATCAGTTATGTATTCCAAAGAATACCGCGCAAAACACGGAAAGTGATTAAACCGCAGTTTACAGCTACGATTTACAGCAGTTCCTATATGCACTTTAATGTGCATCTCACGCGGCGTCGAAGTGACTTTTAATGCTTTCGCATCAATAAATATTTTTTACGGCACAGGAATTAAAACGGCACTTGACGGCACGAAAAGAGACGTTTCAAAGATGTCGTCCATTAATTGTTACACGATATACAATTCATCGAATTTCGACGGCGAAAATATCCCAAAGGCACATGATTTTGCCAGCCGCATATTTGATGGCCAATAGTATATTTTTCATTCGTAAATAATAATCGGGGAAGATTGCATCGTGTATTTATTCAGCGGTGGGCCAGACCAGCTTCTTGTTTCAATATGAGAATATACAGACAGGGCCGGCGATCCCCCATGGTTTTGGTGGAGTATACCATACCTTAGAATTGAGCAGGTATGGAATTCCATACCTCAGAATCTTGGCTCACTTTCCATAAAAATAAAATGTACAAGTGGACGTGGCAACCAATCGCCACGACGATACATTATTCCACAACCTTGTTCCATATCCTGTTTGTTATCAGTTATGTATTCCAAAGAATTCTGCAAACACTGAAAGTGATTAAACCGCAGTTTACAGCTACGATTTACAGCAGTTCCTATATGCACGTTCTTGTGCATCTCACGACTCTCACGTGGCGTCGAAGTGACTTTTAATGCCTTTTCATCAATAAATATTTTTTACGGCACAGGCATTAAAAGGCACTTGACGGCACGAAAAGAGACGTTTCAAAGATGTCGTCCATTAATTGTTACACGATATACACCATCGAATTTTTGACGGCGAAAATAGCCCAAACGCACATGATTTGCTGCCGCATGTTTGATGGGCCAAAAGTATATTTTTCATTGGTAAATGATAATCGGGGGAAGATTGCATCGTGTATTATTCAGCGGTGGGCCAGACCAGCTTCTTGTTTCACACATAGAAGATACAGAGACAGTTTGATATCCTATGGTCAGTGGAGTACTCCATACCTTAGAAGTAAGCAGGTATGGAAATCCATACCTCAGAATCTTGGCTCACTCTCCATAAAAATAAAATCTACAAGTGGACGTGGCAACCAATCGCCACGACAATACATTATTCCACAACTTTGTTCCATATCCTGTTTGTTATCAGTTATGTATTCCAAAGAATCACGCGCAAAACACTGGAAGTGATTAAACCGCAGTTTACAGCTACGATTTACAGCAGTTCCTATCTGCAAGTTCATGTGCATCTCACGACTCTCACGTGGCGTCTAGGTGGATTTGAATGCCTTTTCCTCAATAAATATTTTTTACGGCACAGGCATTAAACGGCACTTGACGGCACGAAAAGAGACGTTTCAAAGATGTCGTCCATTAATTGTTACACGATATACAATTCATCGAATTTCGACGGCGAAAATATCCCAAAGGCACATGATTTTGCCAGCCGCATATTTGATGGCCAATAGTATATTTTTCATTCGTAAATAATAATCGGCGAAGATTGCAGCGTGTATTCATTCAGCGGTGGGCCAGACCAGCTCCTTGTTTCAATATGAGAATATGCAGACAGGGCCGGCTATCCCCCTATGGTTTTGGTGGAGTACTCCATACCTTCGAATTAAGCAGGTATGGAAATCCATACCTCAGAATCTTGGCTGACTTTCCATGAAAATAAAATGTACAAGTGGACGTGGCAACCAATCGCCACGACGATACATTATTCCACAACCTTGTTCCATATCCTGTTTGTTATCAGTTATGTTTTCCAAAGAATCACGCGCAAAACACTGAAAGTGATTAAACCGCAGTTTACAGCTACGATTTACAGCAGTTCCTATCTGCACGTTCATGTGCATCTCACGACTCCCACGTGGCGTCGAAGTGACTTTTAATGCCTTTTTATCAATCAATATTTTTTACGACACAGGCATTAAACGGCACTTGACGGCACGAAAAGAGACGTTTGAAAGATTTCGTCCATTAATTGTTACGCGATATACAATTCATCGAATTTCGACGCCGAAAATATCCCAAAGGCACATGATTTTGCCAGCCGCATACTTGATGGCCAATCGTATATTTTTCATTCGTAAATAATAATCAGGGAAGATTGCTGCATCGTCTATTTATTCAGCGGTGGGCCAGACCAGCTTCTTGTTCCAATATGAGAATATACAGACAGGGCCGGCGATCCCCCTATGGTTTTGGTGGAGTACTCCATACCTTAGAATTAAGCAGGTATGAAAATTCATATCTCAGAATCTTGGCTCACTCTCCATAGAAATAAAATGTACAAGTGGACGTGGCAACCAATCGCCAGGACGATACATTATTCCACAATCTTGTTCCATAGCCTGTTTGTTATCAGTTATGTATTCCAAAGCATCACGCGCAAAACACTGAAAGTGATTAAACCGCAGTTTACAGCTACGATTTACAGCAGTTCCTATCTGCAAGTTCATGTGGGGGGTTCCATGGCATTTCACCTAATCGGTGATGGTCACCGACGCCGATCTTGATGTCAATTTTTTTCTCAATTCGTCCATCGGAAAAAGTGAACACGTGTTCGGCCGTTTTTTGATTCAGCCACGTTTTCTATTTTTTTTTAACTTTCCACTTTTTCATCTTTTTCGCAAACGGACTTTTTTCAACTGGCTCTAACTTCAAGAGCTTTGACTTTTTTCGAAAAATGATAAGGATATAAAATGTGCCAAAAGGACCGAGCTTTTCGAAAAAAAATTGCAACGTCTTTTCCAACTACACAGTTCTGGGATATTTTTGATAGTATAGAAAAAATCAACATATTATCCATTTGGACATCTTCGATTTTCCTGAAAATTTTTACCTAAAATCAACCACTTACAATCAAGTTATCCTCCAAAGGAAATTATGGGCCTCGGATTTGTTCGGAAGTTACGCCATCGTAGGTGCTAAAAAATCGGACAAATCGCAAGAAATCTCAGGGAAATCAATTTTAATTTTGACAAGAAAAGCGTATTTGATGAAAAATTGAATATTGGTGATGGAAATGATTGAATCTGAACTATTTAACTATTTCGATATTATACTGTTATTAGTTGAACTATTTCACTAGTCGCTTTGTTTATCGGATGATTAATTGAAATTTCGAGATCTCAGCATTACGGTTGAGTTATTCAGTATACAAGGTAGTATATTTTGTCGTGAGCTTGAGTTCTGAATGAGTACTACCGCAGCTCGCTCTTCTGTTCGCTACAACCGTCGGTGAAGTCAACGTTGACGTATGCTTGAAGTTGTATTTTGAATCTCGCGAATGTAGAACTCATTTTATGATCGGAACCAGGTGAAAACTTAGTATCTACATTGATAAATGTTGTACGTGAAAATATAGTTGGCACTTCAAAAAAATTATAATCTCGTTTTTGTTCGTGGCGTCGGGTATTTTTTTTTAAATTTCATTTTTCAGCAAACACTCAGTTTTGGAACATGAAAACTTGTCTGCTCAAAGTTAAGATTGATTTCCCTGAGATTTCTTGCGATTTGTCCGATTTTTTGGCACCTATGATGGTGTGACTTCCGAACGAATCCGAGGCCCATAATTTCCTTTGGAGGATAACTTGATTGTAAGTGGTTGATTTCAGGTGAAAAGTTTCTGGAAAATTGAAGGTGTCCAAATGAATAATATATTGATTTTTTCTCTACTATCAAAAATGTCCCAAAACTGTGTAGTTGGAAAAGATTGTGCAATTTTTTTTCGAAAAGCTTAGTCTTTTTGGCACATTTTATGTCCTTATCATTTTTCGAAAAAAGTCAAAGCTCTTGAAGTTAGAGCCAGTTAAAAACAATCCGTTTGCGAAAAGGATGAAGAATTGCAAAATTCAAAAAAATAGAAAACGTGGCTGAATCGAAAAACGGCCGAACACGTGTTCACTTTTTTCGATGGACGAATTGAGAACAAAATTGACATTAAGATCGGCGTCGGTGACCTTCACCGATTAGGTGAAATGCCATGGAACCCCCCATGTGCATCTCACGACTCTCACGTGGCGTCTAGGTGGATTTGAATGCCTTTTCCTCAATAAATATTTTTTACGGCACAGGCATTAAACGGCACTTGACGGCACGAAAAGAGCCGTTTCAAAGATGTCGGCCATTAATTGTTACACGATATACAATTCATCGAATTTCCACAGCGAAAATATCCCAAAGGCACATGATTTTGCCAGCCGCATATTTGATGGCCAATAGTATATTTTTCATTCGTAAATAATAATCGGAGAAGATTGCATCGGGTATTCATTCAGCGGTGGGCCTGACCAGCTTCGTGTTTCAATATGAGAATATGTATACAGACAGGGCCGGCGATCCCCCTAGGGTTTTGGTGGAGTACTCCATACCTTAGAAGTAAGCAGGTATGGAAATCCATACCTCAGAATCTTGGCTCACTCTCGATAAAAATAAAATCTACAAGTGGACGTGGCAACCAATCGCCACGACAATACATTATTCCACAACTTTGTTCCATATCCTGTTTGTTATCAGTTATGTATTTCAAAGAATGACGCGCAAGACACTGAAAGTGATTAAACCGCAGTTTACAGCTACGATTTACAGCAGTTCCTATCTGCACGTTCATGTGCATCTCACGACTCTCACGTGGCGTCGAAGTGACTTTTAATGCCTTTTCATCAATAAATATTTTTTACGGCACAGGCATTAAACGGCAATTCTGACGGCACGAAAGAGACGTTCTCAAAGATGTGATTAATAATTTCAGCACTCTGGTACCGTCGCCAGTACATGAATGTGGTTCAAAATTACCATCAAAGTCTTTCTTCAAAATAGCTCAACAAAATGTTCACAAAAAAGTCCTTCCTTCCAAATACCTAATAGAATGTGCTCTCAAAACATTTTTCTATAAAGACGGAAATCAGATACAACTGGCCAAGCACAAGAAATTCAGTGCTGCCCAGCCACTGATTGGTTTCCTGAATAATTTGTGATGTCAAAAAATTTGGGGGAAAATTTTGAAAAAACAAATTTAGGGAGTGGTACTTGGCGGGCCAGGTATGAACTTTTCAAAATTTTCCCCCAAATTTTTTTGACATCACAAATTATTCGAAAAACCAATCGAGTGAGCGAGCGCAACGCCAGTTGGTGGAATTTCATTTTTATTTCTTGTACTTGGTAGTTGTATCTGATTTCAAATCTTTTATAGAAAAAATGTTTTGAAAGACGGATTCTGTTGGAAGGTATTTTGGAGGAAAGACTTTTTGTGAAAGACGAATTTTTGTTGGTGGGTATTTTTGAAGAAAGACTTTTTGTTGGTAGATTTTTTTTTGAGACCACATTCATGTACTTGGCGACGGTTTTTGCACCAGAGGTGCTTTTTTGGGGGATATCACTACTTTTTGTAAAATTTCGCTGAACCACCTAATTTTGCTCGTTTGCTACGCTCACTTGGTTTGATTTTCGTAGTTTCATGCCCATTATATCCGCTCGCTTGTTTATTTACAATATATTTCGCATAACGAATCGCTGTTATCAACGGAACACGAGTCAGTGTTATGATGTTTTAGCAATGCCGTGAACATGAAACTAATATAAATATTACGCAATGTTAACTTTTATTCATATCATAATCTAAATCCAAATTCATCCTCTTCTTAACGTTCTCATATAGAAACAGGGGGTAAGGAATTTATAATGAGTGAGAACGAAGATACTCACTCTAGACTAGTTTCCAGATCCGATTTTTTTTTCATCAAATAATCAATACATTAATAATAAAATAAATAAACTTGTCAGTAGACCAGCAGCAACCAGTTAAAGTCAACGACAATTGTCTCTTCCTTACACTACCTTTCATTGTTGAAAAGTAACGAGAAACTGAGGCGTTGCAATGCGAACCGGTTCAACCGATGCAGGACTTGCACCTCTTGCTTGAGCAAGCAATGACGTTCTGTTTTCCTGCTTCCCAAGTAATCCCTCGGCCCAATGACGAATTGGGTGTACAAGACTCTGTCATCCACATTGGCTGCCTCCCTAATCATAGTCGGCCAACGCAGTCAATTGGTCCTTTTCTTTTCAGTAGATCAGACCATGGTCGATAGGCCCTCATAGCTATCGCAGTACTTGTTTCGCCGCACTACAATGCACCTTCTCAGAATTCAAATAAAACTGGCTGATGGTGTAAATATTGTCCTTGCGAGTAGAGACAGCAAGGTACATAAATGAGCCTATCAATGGTTGGTAGGGGATTTATGTGATTTTCTGTGCTTTTGTCTTCCTTCGGTATAGCGTTCCATGTCCGCTCAGCCCGTGCCCCTGTTGACGGGCGTTGCCATCTGTTCGACTCGTTCGTGATGGGTATATTTATTCTGAGGAATTATTACTAATTTAGTCGGCGGGGCCTAAAAGAATTTAGATTCAAGACACTAACAGAGAGCACCTACATCCTCCATCTGGGATTTACTTGATAAGTCTTCTTTCAGTATTATTATCAGTCTTTGGTGTACGTCGTACCTGTTGGCTGTGAGTTGCGACGATGAGCTAATTACTTGAATTGATTTGATTAAATTTCACGTATTTCTAATAAGTTCGTTGCACATCGTGAACCATTGTTAATTATGTAAACGATTAATATAGTAAGGCTTTGCCATCGGTCAAACAAGTTAAGCAACCTAACCTGAAAACTTGATTTTCCGAATAAACTGACTCTCAATTCCCATAAGATGAAGCCGAATATGTAAATTCAGTTAAAAATTCCATCTTCATTTCACTTTTTTGGGTAATGTTTCTCATATATCGCATCATACCCACATTATAATATCACGTAGCGATAGCGAGCGGAATAAAATGTTTTCGTAGCGACGCGACGAGCTGTCATCTGTAGCAGCCGATCCTTGGGAGCCGAGATGCTCTTACGAGTCTTACGACAACCAATCACAACCGACTTGGCCGCCATAGACTACGTTGTATGTTCCCAGACGACCTAGACCGGCGGACTCTCTCAGTTTGGTTGCCCGCGTAACTTGCCTATAAATCGACCGACTCTCTACATCATTATATACTCAGAATTTAGAAATCTGAACAGGACGACGACGATATTCTGAGGATAATTCTGAGAATTAAATCAATCGCATAATTCGAACCTCAGCTCTCCGTGCACCTACGGCATTCAAATTGGGCTTAAATGAAAGATAAAAAATAATAAACGCTAAAATAAATCATTGAGTCCCTGACATGTAGCCGACCGAGAGATAATTAGAGTTAACGGTCGCCGCATAGCCCCGTAGAGCTCCCGTTCGGGTAAATAGACTCGGCGAGTCTACGCGCAGCGTATTGAGAAACTTTTTTTTCATGTACTTGGCGCGAGACTCTACCGAGTCTCTTGATAGAGTGATTTAGAATTCGTGACGAATCTTCGAGGGTTATTCTCGGGGGTTCAAAGCAGAAATCGGCCAAAATGATAGTTCCAAGGACATCTTGGTAATCATATATCCACCCACAAAATTTACCAACCAAATTCTTTCACACAAAATCTGTCTTGAAAAATAACCACCAACAAAAATTCGTCTTCCACAAAAAGTCTTCTTCCAAAAATTCTTTTTCAACAAAAGTCGTCCTTCAAAAAAATCTCTGTAAAAGGATTGAGTACCAAGTACAAAGAAAAGAAAAATCAAACCATATACCGTTGTGCTCGTTCGCTCGCTACGCTCGCTCACTCGATTGGGTTTTCATAATTTGTGAGGAGAAAAATTGGCAGCATGAGTTTCGAGAAGAGAAAATTTTCGAAAGAAAAAATTGAGGGAGTGGTACTTGCGGGCCAGGTGTGAGTGAGTGGAAGAGTGACCACTGAGGTCTACAAGTCACATTTTTTTATCTCGCTATGAAGGCCCGCCAAGTACCACTCCCTCAATTTTTTCTTTCGAAAATTTTCTCTTCTCGAAACTCATGCTCCCAATTTTTCTCCTCACAAATTATGAAAACCCAATCGAGTGAGCGAGCGTAGCGAGCGAACGAGCACAACGGTATATGGTTTGATTTTTCTTTTTTTTGTACTTGGTACTTGTGTTTGATATCAATCCTTTTACAGAGATTTTTTTGAAGGACGACTTTTGTTGAAAACAAATTTTTGGAAGAAGACTTTTTGTGGAAGACGAATTTTTGTTGGTGGATATTTTTGAAGACAGATTTTGTGTGAAAGAATTTGGTTGGTAAATTTTGTGGGTGGACCACATTAATGTACTTGGCGAAAGGTTTTTGCACCAGAGGTGCTTTTGGGGGATATCAATGCTTTTTGCAGAATTTCGATTCACTAGCTGTTAATTAGTCTCGTACGCTACGCTCACTCGATAGGGTTTCTGATGTTCCTCGCTCGCCACACTAATTCCGTTGTCAGTATTTTTACATTCATTTTTATGAATATCACTTAGTACGTAGAACCATTCTACCGGAACACAAACGCTGTACTTTACTGTACCAACATTCTATCGTTGCGCAGAATACTTGTATCAGTGTTTGATTTCGGGTGTACTATGGAAAACTTGTACTGAGAATGCGATAATAATTGAGGTAATACTGAAGTTCTCGTTTTTAAGGGGAGACTTCGATGAAATTTTGGGCAAAAATAGGTTTTTTAGTTCTTGAAATATTGAAAAGAGGTGTATAAAAAAGTCCGTCCAGTACTTTTGAAATTATGGCAGTATGGGGTGCGGGAAAGAAAATGCAAGCTTCCTGCGGTGAAAGTGTAGACGCAAGGAATTTTGGCAGCGGTGAGCAAAATCTTCTTCACAAGGTTTCTTGCGCTTAGGACACCTTACATGCGCTTCCTTACACCTCCATCGCAGAACGCTGAACTTTTTTTTCACAGTCTATACCAGCATTACTCAAAAACTGCTGGAAAGATTTTTTTTCATACGACATCTGATAGCGATTTTCAAAATTTCAGCGAAGTCTCCCCTTAAGGGGAGAGATGCGTTTAGAATACGTTTAGAATTGTCCAACGACGAACTTCAGCATAAGTGGAAATCCGTATCCTGCCATGCTCCAGTATAATGTTTTCATGATCTCCTACAAAAATAATAATAGTGTGCAAATATATCAAAATCAATGAATAACTGCAGTAGAACCTCGTTTATCCGGCCTTCGGTCATCCGAGGCTCCGCGTTATCCGAGACAACGGACGCATCCGAGCACTCCGCATTATTCGAGGTGTACCCTGGTGGAAATAATTTCTACGCCAAAGTACGACAGAAATGAAAATTATAGAAAATCGTAGAAATTAGTCAAACAATGTGAAAAATAGTTTAAAAATTCCGAAATTCGTGAAAATCGGTAGAAGATCGCAGAAAAGAGGTATTTTTTTCGTAGAAAAATACGGATTTCTACAATCTATGACGAAAGTTTACAATTCTTGATCAACAACTTTAAAAAAATTAAAAGTTGATGATGGAATTTATTTTTTTTCGTAGAATGTCATAGACTTTTAATGCGACTCTACGATTTTTAATGACAAACTATTTCAGTTAAGGAATGCAAAACAACTACATCTTTCTGAAATACAACTTCTGACGAAATATTATGAAAATATACAGTTATGTCTTTAATTAAATGAAATCTACGGCACGATGAGGTAGAATTTTTTTCGGTAGAAATTTCGTGACCTTTCGTACAGAACTACGAACTTCTATAACAAATTATGAACATCAACGTCTTTTTTCATGAAAATATCTTTCATTTTCGACACCACCTTTTATTTCGCGTCGGTTCTCGTAGATATTCGTAGAACCTACGTGAATTTTACCAATATCCACGAAAAAGTACGAACAAAGTAATGACATTTATTGGCCCAGAGCCAATAATTTTCATACATAATACAGCTTCATTAATAATAATAGTAATTTATGACTCGAACGAACGTCAACTGTTTGTTGCCTACATTAGCGTAAACTTCTACGAAAAACTATAAAAATATTTGTAGGATTGTATAATAAACTCCAGTCTACGATGTTGGAATAATTAGAAAAAATAAGAAATGAAAAATGTAGGCTCATCAAATTTCGTTGAATGTTGCATAATTGCGTACCATTCTACAAGAAACTCCAATTATTCCCGATTTCTCAAGAAATATGAAGAAGAAGTATAAAGAAAAAATATTTAAATCAAAATAAGGAAATTCAAGCTAGAATCTTATATATTAAAGTACAGAAATGGATGTCTGCAGTTTCCATTTCTACCGCCAGGGGCCGCCACATGCGGCTACGAGCCTCAGCACACACCACGCGGGCCACGCGCCCCAGGTCGACTCCTCCGCGAATTCCCGACCCCTTAAGGTCGCGATACGCGGTTCACGCGCCTCAGGCCGACTCCTCCGTGAATTGCTGACCCCTGAAGGTCGCGATACGCGGCTTACGCGCCTCTGGCCGACTCCTCCGTGAATTCCTGACCCCTGAAGGTCGCGATACGCGGTTTACGCGCCCCAGGCAGACTCCTCCGCGAATTCCTGATTCCTGGACGTCGTGCCACGCGGTTTCAGAGTCGTACCATGCGCACTGGTATTTGCCAAATATACTGACTCAATACGCACATCAGTGATGGCGCACGTATGAAGGACATGACTGCGCAATAGTTGAGATGACGGATGTGCAGGAAGGTAGTTCGATTGATTACGATGATGTTAATGAATACATATCAACACGGTACGTTTGGCCGCCCGAGGCAATGCATCGATTATTCGAATATCCCATGAATGAACAATCGCATGCTATTTACAGATTGGCGGTTCATGTCGAAAATGAACATGTAGTGTACTTTGAGGAGGGTAACGAGAAAACAGCGGTAGAAAGAAATAAAGAATCGACATTGCTCGCGTGGTTGAAATTGAATGAGACTGATGTAGAAGCACATAAGTATTTGTACTGCGAAATACCAAATTATTACGTATTCAATCAAAAAAATACAGTGTGGACGAAACGTACGAAATTTTTCAAACCAGTCTTAAGTAGGATGTATTTTGTGAGTCCGAGGGAAACTGAGCGTTATTATTTGAGATTGTTATTACTGCATGTTCGAGGAGCGAAATCATTTAATGATATCAAAACTTATGAAGGTATAAAGTATTCAACCTTTCCAGAAGCGGCTGTAGCACGTAAGTTAGTTACCGACGACGAAGAATGGGATAAATGTTTGGCAGAGGGATCAAAACTTAAATTTCCCAAAGAAATGTGTCGGTTGCTTACATATGTGTTTTTGGTATGCCGATCAACGCCCGTGAATTGTTTGACAAGTACAAATACGAATTCGTCCACCAGAGTGATTGTAACGACCAAAATGAACAAAAGGCCTTGAGAGTGATCAACGAAATACTCATATTTCATGGATTTAGCTTGCAAGATTTTAAGTTACCAAATATCAGAGATGGTTGCGAATTATTTTGTACCACGGACGAAGTTGAAAACATTATTAACTTGAAAGATGCCGTTCCAACCTCAGTAAGTACGTTAACGAGACATCAACGAATTGTGTTTGATACAGTTGGCTGCTGTTCGGGGAGAATCATCCGAGAAGTGCATTTATTTGGATGGCCCCGGGGGTAGCGGGAAAAGTTATCTACATAATACCATTATAACTGCACTAAAGAGTTTGGAAATCATTGTGCTGTCCGTTGCATGGACCGGTATTGCAGCAAATTTGTTGAGAGGTGGCAGAACCGCCCAATCAACATTTAAATTACCGTTTCTCCTAAATGAACGATCAACCTGTAATATTAGACCAAATTCGAAACAGGGACTACATATCCGAGACGCCAAGGTCATAATTTGGGATGAAATAACAATGGCATCTAAGTATGCGCTGGAGGCTGTCGATCGGATGTTGAAAGACGTATCTCACTGTAACGAACCATTTGGAGGTAAAATAATTATAGTGTCCGGTGATTTTCGGCAGACTTTACCTGTTGTACGGCATGGGAGTAGAACACAAATTTCAGAGGCTTGCGTTAAAAGGAGCAGCTTATGGAATCGTTTCATATATATGTCACTAACAGACAATATACGTGTTGCAGACGGACAAACTGATTTCAAACAATGGCTTTTGAAAATTGGCGACGGTGTATTTGCCAATTCCTTCGAACGTAATAACGAAGTTGCAACTATTCCTTCTGAGATTCTGTCGAAAGGTAATATCGTGCACGAAATATTTGGAGAAAGTGTTGATCCACAAGATCCATCAAATTATGGTAAGGTGATATTAGCTCCAACCAATGTTGACGTTGTAGCAATCAATAACGAAATATTGTCAAAAATCAAAGGAGTTGGTATAGATTATCTTAGTGTGGATTCAGGCGAAGATGAGGAAAATACAGATATGAATAATATATTATCGATCGAATTCATGAATTCATTGATGCCGAATGGTCTTCCACCTCATAAATTAACGTTGAAGGTGGGAAGTATCGTTATTTTGTTACGTAATCTTAATCTGTCACAAGGATTATGTAATGGCACGAGATTGGTGGTGAAAGCGTTGAATCAATATCTGATCTGTACCGAAATAATCTGTGGAAATTTTGCGGGAGAAACTGTATTGATACCACGGATAGATATGTCACCGAACGAAGAGGACGTACCCTTTAAAATGGTGAGAAGACAGTTTCCTATCAGACTAGGCTGCGCGATGACAATTAATAAATCGCAAGGACAATCGTTCGATAGCGTCGGAGTATACTTACCAAATCCAGTATTTGCTCATGGTCAATTGTACGTTGCTTTGTCCAGAGTCAAGTCGCAATACAACTTGAAAGTGTTGTTAACAAAAAAATCTGTCACCATTAATCGAGACAATTCAAATCATAGGCTGTGCACAAGAAATATAGTTTACAAAGAAATTCTAGGCGCATCACGAAGTAATTGATGGTTCTACGAGTAGACCTTTGAAAGTCATATGTGGGGCACAGCTGTGGATTCCATTAATGTGACCGCCAAAATTCAGCTGCTGACATATCAATTCAGACTTAAGCGCTACTAAAACTCAGCTGCTGATCTTTCATTCAGAAAGCGCTACAAAAAGAGCTGCTCACACTTTAATTCAGATATATATACAAGCGCTAATGAAACTCAGCTGCTACTACTCCATCCAAATACAAGCGCTATCAAAACACCTATTTATGTTTCTTATGTCATCGAGCACTACAACGATAAGTCGCTGAGTTGAATAATATACAAGATATAATGTAAATTAAACATTTCTATTGGCAACCTACACTGACCTTTCCCTGTAGCTGAGCAACGTTTGAGGTACACCTTCATTTTCAGAGATACGAATTGTAACAATGACTATGTGGATAATAAACAAATAACTACATCCGTAAACATGTGCCTTGTTATTAATGATGACATTCGATGCAAAGTGATTGTTGTCGTACCTTGACTTGCTACTGAATGTTCGTAGACGGGATTAATAAGTATGTGGCAAAGGAAAATTTCAAATGGACATCAGTAATACCCGATGCGTAACAATCTATATATTTTTGAAATACCTGAAAGCGCAGTGAACCGTTTAATGATGAATACTGTTACGAAATTTACACTAGCGAGCGAGGAGCAATCCTCAACCAATTCGAATTGCATAGCGTGATAGTACGTTATACTCCCCAAATATTTGTAATACCACTGACAACCAGCGAACAACTGAACAATGAAACTGAAGTATTTAAAACGTAAAGTGTGTAACAATATCAATTTGTTCCTGAAATATTTGAAATACCAATGACAACCGAGCGAGCGAAGCGAGCGAAGAACAACGCCACCCCCGACCGAGTGAGCGAGCGAAGCGAGGGAACGAGGAACAACGGCTTCTAGTTTCATAGGATGTCGTAGAATTTTGTAGAATCCTACAACAAACTCCAATAATTATTCACAATTTTCCATGAATTATCTAAAAATAAATTGTATTCGAAACGATAAAACTTCTACGTCAAACTACGATCAAATTCAAGCCTAAAAATGTGCAGAAAATCGTGATTTTCGTAGTAATTCGAAATTCCGTGTAGTTTTCCGTATTTTTTCCATGGATATTCGTAGATATGATACTTCCGTTATTTGAAGACTGTAGATTTTCGTAATTTTTCCTTCCAAGACTACAAAAAATTATTCAGCTTTACATCGATTGTCGATCTTCGTAGATATTCGTAGAACTGATATTCTATTGGTTTGAAGACTACGATTTTAGCAGTAGAAAACTACTCATTTTTATGAGAATTTTCGAAATTCTACTTTCTTCAAGCAATGGAATATTAGTTCCACGAGTAACCACGACAATGTTCTAAAATCTGCAAATGGGATGAGGCGGAATGTTCTTTCGTGGAGAATCGTTAGTATTCTCCGAAAAATTCTGTTAATTCACATTTTTCTACTACAGAAGTGAAGCCCAACAGCGAAAATAGTATCGAACACTATTTTTTATAACAAACGCATGAAAAAGTTCCCTAACCTAACAACCTACCATCAGAGTTCGGAAACAAACGAGCTTTGACAGACGACTGTGCGTGGCATCGGGGTCCAGGGGCGAAGCCCCTGGTGGGGTTCGGCCGAAGGCCCCCCCGACAATAAACAATTCAAATTCATATTTCATAAAAAAAAATATGTAAAAAAAAAAATAATTGAAAACTGACAAAAAAAAACAGAAAATGTATGTTAACGATGAAAAAGACTACAGTTAACCGACTTTTTTCATTTAGAGGACCCAGAATGAGAAATATTTGAAATACTTATAAAATTTTTATTCAATTAGAACATAGATGGGAAATAGCAAATAGTATTTTATATTTATTTTTAATGTTATTTTCGCCACGTTTGCCGTTTGAAAATACATAACATTAATATATACTTTATATGTTTAGTGATATATAAGGTACATAACATTATTATATATTTCATATGTTTAGTAATATAAAAGGTACGTTCTTTCTTTTACTTCATTAACAAGAATCGGTGGTAACTTTCCTTGCGTTTCTAGTTTAAAAATACATAACATTAGCATATGGATATGTTATACTTGTTGATCAATATGTGAGATAACTATAAGATAATATTATATAGGTTTGTTCAGTGATATATAAGTTTTTTTTCTTTTACTCCATCTACATGAATCGGTAGTGATTCTTTGAATTGCTTTTTCGCAACTGAGTGTGCCTTTCAAATTATCACTCTTCCTTTTTGTTGATGAACTGGAAAGTGCAGTTAGAACAGTTTTGGATCTGAATTTGCCCATCTTTAGGCACAGCGAGCTGGGCTGGAACATCTTGAACTACTCTCTCAGAAAGATTGGTTACCGTTGAAGTCGATGTTGGAACCGGTGTACACGATGCGGATGGCGATGTCAACGAATTGGACATCGAAGTCGCTTTTACGTTCATAGAGCTCGTTATCCGACCGTAAATTTTTCTTTTTTCGTTCCTCGAGCTTTCGACGTAACCTTCTGCAACACTGTCCGATCGCCAGCCGCCATGTCGTTTCAAGGTTGTCATGTCCGCTCCGCCTTCAACAAGCAACGTTGCCGATGTTCGACGCCAAGCATGTCCAGTGTAACTATCAGGTCGATCGAGATTCAAAAACCTGGCAACTTTTTTAGGCATTTCGCCGAATGAATTTATACCGATGACTTGATTTACACATTTGCCATTTTGGAACCTCAGGAAGAAATCTTTCCCTCCCTTTGCTGCCGCTGACCTCTGTACTAAATATTTTTGGTATATCTTGTAATATTCGCCTTCGAGAGTGAAAGATCTTGGCTTGTACGTTTTCGTTTTCGGAATCCTCACATGCAGCGTAGGATTTTTTCTTTCTTTGTCACCGTCCGGATAGTAAAGCTCAAGATTATCAGTCGTTACGTTTCTCAATTCTTCTCTTCGGCAAGCCCCAAGAAACCCAAATATTGCAGCCACCTGAACATTACAAAGTTATATATTATTTAATACATTGTCTGTGATTTGATTTAGAATCCATTTATTTATTTATTTATTCATTCATATATTCCAGATTAATTCATAGTTTTTTACCTTTATCGCCAACCATTCATCGTCTGGGGCTGTATTTAGAAATCGTTCGACGTCGTTCGATGAGAATGTGCTAGCTTTCTTGGTGTCGTTAGCAGCGTCCTTATCCAACTTCTTCAAAAACCGTTTCAAATCCGGGTAATTGATGTCAATTTGATGGTTGTGTTGGATCATCGTCTTTAGCTTTGAAAACTCACTCCACAGAGTTGCCGGCTTCCATGTTTTCGAAATCTCGTTGAAATATGCGAGGAGAACTCTTTGCGAGAAAGATTCGACTTTACTAACCTCTCTCCACGCCATGAACTTATCGTAACTTTTTTTGTAAGTTTTGGTTGATTTGGCTGGCAATAATTTTCCAGCCACCTCTTTACTCGCTTCACAAACGTTGGGCGGAGTATTGGGATTCTCATAATCGTCGTCCGAGTTCATTTTATGTCTGGTTAAATGCTTTTCTTTCGAGAGACGACGTTAATAACACGAGGTACACGCACGGACTGTTGCCGATGTAAACAACCAAAATGGCTGACCCACTTGAAGCCTCGGTTAGCGCGCCAAACGAAGTGTACGCTGCGTACCAAAAACATCGAGTCGATTCAGGATGCCAAGCAATATGCACGGAGATGGCGCGTCGTCAGCGATAAATGGGCCTTGTTTGCACGCCGTGCGCGACAAGAATCTTGTTGAGCACGCTGGATATGCGCAGAACCTAGTGCGCATGGCCAGCGTCAAACGTCAGAAAAGTGCCAGATTATGGCCGCACGGCAGGCACAAACAAGCAACTTTTTCATGCATGCGTTATAAAAAAATGTATCAAACTTATTCACCATCTCCGTGCATAAGTACGATCTTCTACGTCAAATTACGATAATGTATCATTTTAATCGAAAAGCTGCTAGAAGATGAAACTATGCCATTAAACACGCGATATTAATCACGATGAAGAGATTGAGACGAGAGAAATAACAGAAGAAGAATGGTAACGAAGAAATTATAAATAGATAGATAAATTAGCTATTATCATTATTGGACTATTATACTTAATTTTATTGTTAGTCAAGAATATTATAATCATTCCTGGCGTATTGAAATTATTATTGTGAAAATTTGTATGGAATAATTTTTTTACGTTACACGTTGTGTTTATAATATTTTCAACAGCAAAAGATACGAATATTACAAATTTCTCTAAAATCTCTTTGTGGTAGACTATTTTGAATATTGCTTGTTCGTTTATAGGAAATCTTAATAACTGACCCTGGAACCTTTTTGTAAGCTATTCAATCGAAAGGTACGACGCGAAGTACCTAATTTATAATTATTAAAAAATAAGTATCCCAAAATTCGATAATATGCGGATTTCCGGTTTGAAACTTCCCGCCCGATCTTCGTGGCCTTTCTTACGTGGCGCCGAACGATCACGAGTCCATTGAAATTTGAATTGTATTCCCGCTCATAAGTTGTTTGAGTTTTGTTGGGGCCTCTGGGATTCCATAGAAAAGTTCCTCAATTTCGTATTATACAGCGGAAATTGGATCATGGCTAGCATTATCTCGTGAACATCCAGTATTTTACAGACCGAAAAGAATCCGATCGAAGAAGTGTCCAAGAAAATCTATCGGAACCTTGTGTGTCCGTTTCATCACTCACCATTTCAACACAAGAACAAGATGAAAATTCAATTGGACTGCCACTGTTCTCTGTTTTGTTTCTGGAGTACGTGGAGCTTGTTCTCCGTCAACGACGTCAACTTTATACGATCGTAAATATTATAGGATATGTAATTTGAGAATAATAAAATTCGTATTACGTACAATTTTTCTGAACTTTTAATGGAAGAAATAATAATTTTTCACAGGCTCAATCCTCGGGATTTCCCATTTCACCTCTTGTGGTGGCATGCTGTCACCAGGGACACGTTATTTGCCTACTGCAGGCACAGTGTAGTTGTTGGGATTCATCTGATGATCTTCCCCGCTGATTCGAATATTGAACCAGTAGGAAACTATGTCTTTTGGCTTCAGTTTAGTGAAGGGGTTCCAGTAAATCCATTCACCGTTTTGTTTTCCGAATACAGTTGCGTTGATACTCCCAGATTCGCCAGCTGGATCGGGGACATTTCGTTAGTTAAAAATTTCGTCGGCAAGTGACGAGCGCAATGGCCAGTTAAATCATTTGTATGTCTTTACTTTGAATCGGCTTGTTTATGTTTGCATGAAACTCGAAACGCTCGATATTGGTGATGTTCAGTACTTTTACTTCGAGTCCTCCAGAATCCACCAGTTGGATACGACTTGTAAATTTCACTTCAGCGGCACCCTCAACACCCACGAAAATATTCGCAGCGGATACCGCAGCAAGGAAAATAACTATTTTCATCATTGAAGTTTGTCGCGTATATAAAGTAGACTGATGAAGAAAATATAGAGTTAAGAGGCAACTAGTTCGCGTTGATTCGGTCGAGTGATGAAGGCACCAAAATGGCGCAGCTTTTAAACCCAAAGTGTGTGCATACGCGGGGGAGTTTGGAATCTGCCATGGTCAATGATAACTGCTCGTAGACCAATCAGGAGGTTCGGAATCGCACGACAAAGAGCCGTTATCACGTAGTGGATAACAATAGCTGCGGTGAGCATCCGGTTGTTGGGCACGATTTGCACGACCCGATGCGTTTATGATCACGAAATAAACTCTGGTTTATTGTAGGTATAAAACAAATACGAAAAGCGAAATAAGTCCGTCGGTAGAACTTTGAGTGAATCGATAACTTTGGATTTTAATCTTTATTCGAATCGATAATTTCAATCAAGTGAATTTTGGGTCCTTATTCGGATACCCGGTGTAACCAATGTTCAATTAATTCTATTTGAATGATCACATTTCGAAGATGTATAATTGTGAACAGTGAACGAGCGTCGTCGAAATCAATCTTCTTATAACACTCACATGAAAAGAGGAATCGCCTAGTAGTTTACCGGGACGAAAGCTGCCGAATAAATTTATATTCACATCATTGATCAATGATCCGAATTGCTTGCGTTGCCATCTCGGAGCCGGAATTACCTCTTGGAGGTAGAAATTTTACACTTTTGAGCGGGTTTTACAATTTCTGGACGGAGATTTCCTCATTTCGGAGTGCAAAAATGGTATCACTCGTCCAGAAGGAGGGAATTTCTGCCCGGTGCTGGTATAGCGTTGTCACATCCGGCAGATTAACTGCGGATTGACCGCCCAACACTTTTTATATTTATTATATTAATCATATTTTAGTCTTAGATACAGCGGGTAATACAGATCCCGAAGGACCTTCTCTATAACAGCTGATAATATCAGAGTCGGTGAAGACACTCCCTCGCTTCCACTTAGCGCTCTCTCGAAGGACGGTAATACCCGCACACTTATATACGGAGACGCACTGATTCGCCACGCAGACTTACGATTAGATGCATGCGGTGACTCGGCGCGCTCGATTCGAATAGAGATGCTGAATAATCATCAGTAGTTAGAAAGAGGGACACACTAAGGGAGAAGTTATATAGGGCAGATCAGAGGTCCGCTCTTGGCAGTACAGTTTTAGTCTTGATCCGAACTCTTTTCTTAATCTCACTCTCTGGAGTCAGCAGCCGATCACTTTAAACTTATTGATATCTGTGGTTAGGAAATATTCTGGCTTAGCGCACGGGATTCTTTAACCCTAGGGCTGTAACGATTCAAATAGCCCGCTAGAGATCAAAACAAGGACTAATACATAAATTTGATTATTGAGGTAAACTCGTATGGTGTCGAGGCTTCGTACACGGTTCGTGGCAAGGACAATCGTTTCCGCTCGCTCTCTTCTCTCCAGGACGTCGAATAGACAAGACGTGTTTTCACATTCCATTAAGTACTTATAAATTAAACTTTCAATAAGAACATAACCAGTTCATAATTTAACATCAAACATCGATTATGAGGACATAATTCGTGAACAAAGTATCAACGAATCTCTGCAAAGCACCAGTTATCGTAACTCTCCTTGAAAGACAAATCTTCAAAGAAGAAAACGAGGATATTCCATGGACGAAAGGACGAGGCAATACTACAAAACGGATGCTGAGAATCTACGAACAGATTAATAAAAGATAAGTGTTAATATTGAAAGAAAACGACGAAACATGAAAGAATAAAAGAAAGTTTAAAAGAATGACACGTAAATGAAAGAGAACAATTTGAACAATACTGAAACAAACAGAGAATTATACTCGAGACTTTTTGTTAATTTATTTTGGAGAGAGAGACGCATTTTAAACAAAGAAAGATAATTTGAAGTCTAGAAAGAATTTACACATTATACAATTTTAAAATTATACACTGAACAATATCAATTGGATCACCCGATATTTAATTTTGTTAGTAATTTATTATATACACGGATTTTATGTAATGGTATGGATGAATGGAAGGATGAATGAATTGGATTTTTAAATTATTATATTCATTATTATACACGTAAAGATTACAAACGAAACAAAGAAAAGGAAAATATACACAAACTTATCATTGATTTCCTCAATTAAATCGATTATGTTTATTTCATTCGAATTCTATTTGTACCCTTTCCTATTTTCACCATTTTAGGCTATCTATCTATACATTTATCATAAAAAAGGAAAGTAATATTACAGGGCGTAAAGAACACGCTTACACTTTTATTGTAGTTATTTGACTATATTGTAGTTATAGACTATCGGCGTTACGAATACAAAATTTGAGAGTTATCGGAATGAATATGAACATGACTATTCGCGTACCAATGCAATTACTGGTCAATAAGTTCCAATCGTTCACGAATATCCGCGAACATTAAAGTAATTGAATCGGAAAAAACAATTTGGATTCTAATAGTTTTCAATACGTACTGAGCACATGCAGTCATGAAGTGGTGCGAATTGTAAAATATCAATTGAACACCAGTTGGATCGAATGGGTGTCTTCTGAAAACCAAGCCCAATCGGATTCAATTTGAAAATGACTATCGGCGTTACGAATACAAAATTTGAGAGTTATTGGAATGAATATGAACATGACTATTCGCGTACCAATGCAATTACTGGTCAATAAGTTCCAATCGTTCACGGATATCCGCGACCATTAAAGTAATTGAATCGGAAAAAACAATTTGGATCCGAATCAAAATGCATTCCTAAACTCAATCGAAATCGATGAAAAATATTATTTCCATTTCAGATTTAAATAGAAGTCCAATTACTCACTTTCAATATCAAGCGAGTTGTAAGAAGTTTAAAAACAGGTTCGAACCGAAGAAATACGGTGAATCTCGAATAAAATTGAATCAGCTTTGTAAGAACGGGAGAAGGATATGATGATTGAGATTTGACGAAATAAAATATATAACACAGTGTATGACTGAACTTTTTTTATTGTACTTCTTGTACTCTGTTTCGAAGCTTGCATACATAAAATTCCGTAGGGAGCTTAAGGAGTAAAATTTTTGACACTACATCGGTTATTCGTACAATGATGGGGTCATTAGATATTGACAATATTTTCAAAATATGTTCCACTGAAGAAAACCGTCGGTCCCGAGCAGTGGTCATTTCAGAAGCTCGCAAGTAGCACATACCATTTCTGTTAATGATTTCCAAAATTTTGACGATTTTTCCTGATTTTAGTTCAATGACAGTATCATTCGTTTTTTGGCACGAGTATAGGCGACGCTGTGATAAACACGACCTACGTATATACATTTCTGATATACTTTGCTATCTGTACTGTCAGGATATTTGGAAACATCACTCTCCCCAATGAATGTACAAGTATTATTACCGCACTCTACTTGTTCGTACAATGTTGTAAGATGTTTGTGGGAAAATATATCAGTACAATACTGTTCTGCACGGAGTGATGTACACATACTTGATGCTTGCGTTTTGTATGCCAACACTTGCAGAGATTTTCGAACCATCTGTTGCTCTATTCCTTTAGGGCCATTGACATATTTTTTCAAATAGTACATATTGCTTTAATACGGAAATGTTGATGTTGCCCATAATGGGCCGCTAGAACGAACAGATTATACTAAGTGCAAAGGACTGTGCATGTTAAAAGTCATTTCTCCTTTTCCATACATAATTTCGAAGGTTCCTACAAACTTCAAAAGATCTATTTCACATTGATTCAACTCAGATTCAGTTATCTGACTTTTCAGTAGGGCATTAACACTTTTCACTAACAATTCATATAATTTTAGAGCCTCATCATTCAAAATCCCAGCTAAGCACGGTAGACTATAACAGAGTAACCAAAATTTCCACTCAGAAGCCCTCCACTTGATTTTTGACGTCTGCAGTGGTCGCGGTAATCTATGGACTTCTTGAGTCGGCGCAACATTCGATAATCGACTGTTAATCAGTTTTATATCACTGGCAGCGAGTCCTCCGACAGCACCTAGTTTGACCCACAGTTTCCAAATTTGACGTACAACACCCAATAGAATCGCATGTAAGTAGTCTATAGGAAATATAAATGTCACTAAGATGTTCAACGTCCTGGCGCAAATTACAAGAGTTGGAATGGCCGACAATACTACACATTTCACGAAGCAATCTTTTGTAATGAGAAGGTTCTTGAGCTAAAACACAAGAATTATCATAATCAAATCGATGGTCAAAATCAACTCAATGTCTAGTCAGCGCAGTGTAAAACTCATTTTCATCAAAGATGTTCTTTTTGTGTTCATTAATTCTAGTGTGTAGGTAGTTGTCTCCTGTAGTTACAGTCTTTGCATGGTATTTCATAAACAATATTTAAATGATTATCTAACGGTAACACATCTTTGCCGGTATCAAACACAGAACTCAAATCTCGATTATACTTCTGGTCTCGTCCTCAAGATCACTATGTAGTACCACTGCTCCGACCTACTAAATGCCACGATTTTAAAGTTCAAAATTAAGCGGAAGTGCGCCCTTACAACTAGGGGGCGCTGTCCCCCCGATCTAATCATAACATTTCTTCGTGCCGAAGACGCCACGTACCGAAGAATCGCTCGTAAGTATTTTACAGCATTCTGAGTTTCAGATTACGAGACAAGCGGAGGAAAAGCGATGCCGACACTCAACGAGCCCCGGCGAAGAGGATGGACGGATCACGAAGAAGCTGAAACAGCCGGAGGAATCAAGAAACGGTCCAATACAACCTAACCTCAATTCCAATACCTCCAGCCATGGGTAACGGAGGGTTCGCACTCGTGAGACAAAGGTCTAACTGACGAGGGGAGGCTCAGATAGGTTCATCGAGTTAGGGGTACGGACTTCGCGTGGTTATAGTGTGGACAGGTACTAAGAAAAACCCACAAGAGACAGCCGCCAACTCGGCCCGGTTGCCGAGAAATCGCGGGTTGAAAATTTCGAACTAATTTTTTAATTTTTTTTTTCTTCAAATTTCTAATTTAATATTACTTCTAATTCTTTTAGTATTATTCTAAGTCAAAAATTACCAATTTTTGTATTATTAGCGAATACGTGAGCCACAATTTTACGATTTACTTTCGTTTTTCCTTGAATGGAGTGACGTGTAGGAAGTGTTTCAATGGAGTACCAGGAAATATATGTTGACAGTAAATACAAGAATTTGCTTTATTATTCGAAAATCGGGATACTTTATGAATGTACCACGAAATTAGTTCACGTAAACCACGTGTTCATATTTCATGGAAGTTTTTGGACAAGATAATAACAAATTTATACCTGCCGATCCGATTGGGACATTGATTCGCCGAAATTGACGGAGGGTCCGCGAAATCGTAAAATTGTGGCTCACGTATTCGCTAATAATACAAAAATTGGTAATTTTTTTATTAGAATAATACTAAAAGAATTAGAAGTAATATTAAATTGGAAATTTGAAGAAAAAAAAAAAAAAAAAATTAGTTCGAAATTTTCAACCCGCGATTTCTCGGCAACCGGGCCGAGTTGGCGGCTGTCTCTTGTGGGTTTTTCTTAGGACCTGTCCACACTATAACCACGTGAAGTCCGTACCCCTAACTCGATGAACCTATCTGAGCCTCCCCTCGTGAGTAAGAGTTATTACTGGACCAGGAGCGGAAAATCGCAGGTCGCTCGTTGGACAAGTACCAAGCGAGTAAAGGTTAAAACACTTGGACCAGGAGCAGACGATCATAGGTCGCTCGCTGGGCAAGGCCCGAGCGAGTAAAAGTTATTATCAGTCGGACCAGGAGCGGACATCCGGAGGCTGCTCGTTGGGCAAGGCCCAAACGAGTAAGAATTATTATCACTCTGACCAGGAGCGGACAACCGGAAGTCACTCGTCGGGCAAGGCCCGAACGAGTAAGAGTTATTATCACTCGGACCAGGAGCGGACAACCGGAGGTCGCTCGTCGGGCAAGGGCCGAACGAGTAAGAGTTATTATCACTCGGACCAGGAGCGGACAACCGGAGGTCGCTCGTCGGGCAAGGCCCGAGCGAATAAGAGTTATCACTCGGACCAAGAATGGGCAACCATAGGTGGCTCCTTGGGTAAGGCCTAAGCGAGAAAGTATAATCTCTCAGACGAGGAGCAGACAACTAGGTCGCTCGTCGGGCAAGACTCAACCGACTAAGAGCTTTCACTCTCACCAGGAGCGGAACACGTTAGGCCGCTCGTTGGATAAGATCTAGCGAGTAACAGTTATCATTTGGGCCAGGGGCAGAAAATGGCAGGCACCTGATTGGGCAAAGCTCAATGAAGTATGAGTTTTATTCAGACCAGGATCGGACAACGAAAGGTCCGGTCAATGCTCACTGGGTCCTAACCAAACCATCACAAGTGTGTACACTTAACACTCAGACCAGGGTAGTTTCAATAGAGAGAAAAATCTATCTCTCCACCCTGGAAAGTTATCACTTTCAGATACTCACTGGGGCGCTAACCCGAATGAATCTGAGTGGCTACTTGAATTCAGAAAGACAAATTCTTCAAGTCCTCAATCGTTGACGCATAGGAATCTTCAATTTTCACTGCTGCGCTCAAACTATCACCAAGACTGAGCCAGTGCTTCAAAAACAAGTAAAGTAAGCCCTTAGTTGTTGGTTCACAAGACGGATCATATCTCTCAACGCTACGCTCACTCTAGTGCTAGAGTAGCACTGAGACTCTTGTTTCCCATAAGAGTAGCCCTTAATGGTTTGCCAAGATATCCAATCAATCTTCAAGACTACGCTGAGACGCAGCCGACGCTCTGGTTCCCAACGATGGAAATCCTCAATCGATGGTCCTCACGACCAATCGATTTTTCAGGAGGTGTCCGCACAACCACTAAAGCATGTCCGATGCTGTGTTCTCAACTAGGGAAACCCTCAAATGACTGCCAAGAAGACAGATTTAACACATGGCTATGCCTACTCAAGGGGTAAAACAGAACCACAGCCTTTCATTCCTTATCAGGAAAACCCAGCGTATAAGTTGTGTTCTTGTGCATCATGGCACATATACTGTTGACCAGAATTCACACCCAGGGTTATATTCATGGTTACAGTCCTGGTGTCCTCTAGGAAAACCAAGAAGAACGGTTCTTAAAGGAGCAATTAATACTTGTTCCGGACGCTACTTCTATGGAAGGAAAAATAGCTAAACTCTTCAGTTAGGGGTATAGCAATCGCAAAGAGTACGATGAGCTCTTACATCCGATTTGACCTAAGTGTCATCGACACCATAAAAACAAAATGTTGAGGTTCAAAACCTTCACGGACCTAGAAAAGGGTCATTCTTTCAAAGAAACGAGTTTTGCAGCGGTTTCTGACTCTTGACAACCTAAATTCTCAACTGGAGATGATCAATAAAAAATAAAAGCTACCGTAAATCCCTCCGTGATTCAAAAGCTAACCGCTATGGGGTTCATGATCTGTCGAGAACAGGTGAACATAGATTGAACCCATGAAGGATGCTAGTAGACTCATAAAAGGCTTCGCAGCCCTCTTCGGGGCTGCACCGTAGTCAAACCTGGTCCCGTTAACCAAGAAACTTGGAAATTAGGCAAGATCGAGATTCAGTCACTCAGTTGGGGAGCTACTTGGAATGAAAAATTACTTTTGTTAAGTAATACCTTTCATCGAACAGAGAGTATACAATTTTCAAACCCAGTTTTACAACAGTTCTTTTCCCCGGAAACCTTGGTTTTCAATTGGAGATGGCTAATAGAGTCTTACGGATCAATGGAAATTTTCTCTATCCTCCAAAGCCGTGCTGGTGAGGAAATCTTGTTCCGTAGAAGCCATGTCGACACGAATTTCAAGCTAGAAGGACAACGGTAGACCTAAGAGAGGCTTCGCAGTTCTCCTCGGTGCAACACCGTGGTCAAGTTGAGTCTTATGAACCGAGTAATTTGGAGAATAAGCACAATCAGGTTTCAATTACTCAAACAAGTAGCAAATTGAAGCAAAAGATTACTTTGGCGAAGTCTCTGTACTAATGGAGCAAGAAGCTCACACACAGTTATTGAAAATAGGCCTATAGGCTGATGCTATGTGTACATATTTGGAGTTATTATATATACACAACATTGACGTACTGTTCTGTCAAATTTCTTTCTGTTTTTCAAAACTAGAAAGTAAAAAAGAGATTCATAATATTAATCTGAGGAATCTGATCAGTCTGAGACGCTTGAGGATAACCTGTAAACTTGGATTTCATCTAGTTTCTAGCTGAATACCGTAGACCTTGAAATAAACAAACTCAATCATTGGATTTGAGATTAGACTGCAGGTTCGGATGTTGCTCAGTCCCTATCATAGATACTTTGAGAAGCTCAATGAAATATCTTTCCTCAGAATTACTGGACAGTAATATAGCAGGTGGAGGATGGAATTGCATAAGAAAACTCCACATAAGATGCGCTGCATCAGATTTTTAGTGTGAGACACTCTCTTGGAGTTAAAAACTCGGCAACAATAGCGTATACGCGCATAATGTATATTAATGAAATGAATAACTTTATCTAGGAAATTGATGTTGGAATTCTAAATGAATGCAACAACTTCTTCAAAATCTCCTTTAGAGAAATTGCTTTTAGCGTCATATATTGTTGGAAACCTTCTTCACTGAATCATCTGTTGCGAATCACGAAAAGTAATGGGATGGAATTGCGGTGCCAAAGGACTCATATAAGACAGTACCAAGGAGTAAAACCCCTTTCAACAGAAATCAAATACCTACACGGAAAGAAATCTGTTGCGAATATCGCATGGGACGCTATTGCTATTTTCGCATTGGAGTGTTCAATGCGAAAAAGGTACGAGAATATTGCCATTATCGCATGATAACCATGCTACTTTAGCATGACACGATGCGATTTTAGTATGAAAGTGTCCCATGCGAGAATGGCATGCACCGATGCGATTATCGCACGAGAGCGATGTACTGAACGCACGAGAGCGATGCGCTGAACGCACGAGAGCGATGCGCTGAACGCACGAGAGCGATGCGCTGAACGCACGGTTACCTCCGTACTATAAACGCACGGAGGTCCATGCGAAAAGAGCACGGGTCCCGAGCGTTTCGAAGATTTACGAACTGCGCATGCTTACGGCAACCTTTACCTATACCTATATATAAGGTATAGGTATAGGCAGGGGTATAGGTTGCCGTGAGCATATAGGTATAGGTATAGGTATAGGTTGCCGTGAGCATGCGCAGTTCGTAAATCTTCGAAACGCTCGGGACCCGTGCTCTTTTCGCATGGACCTCCGTGCGTTTATAGTACGGAGGTAACCGTGCGTTCAGCGCATCGCTCTCGTGCGTGCAGCGCATCGCTCTCGTGCATTCAGCGCATCGCTCTCGTGCGTTCAGCACATCGCTCTCGTGCGATAATCGCATCGGTGCATGCCTTTCTCGCATGGGACACTTTCATACTAAAATCGCATCGAGTCATGCTAAAGTAGTATGAATCGATACGATTTTAGTATGGCACCCCTGTTGCGAATATCGCATGGTACATTCCCATGCGATATTCGCAACAGATTTCTTTCCGTGTAGATTCATTACCAATGCGACACGTTCTGACAGGGTATGTTCCTGGATCACTTTTCAACGAAAAATGAGGAGAGCAGATTATGAACCACGCTTAACACTGGGAAAAACCAAAGAGCTAAGCTTTTCAGCCACCGTACTGTACCATAAAGTTGACAGTATTACACACGATTATCATTATAAGAGACACTGTTGTGGCTCGATCTGATTGGTGTTCGCAGGCCTGGACGTCTTTATGTATTTACGAAGCACCCGTTAAGGACGTTGCCTACCCCCGCGCATACAGGCTCTCACTATATTGAATTTATCTACGATGTCATTAAAGATATCGCAATTCTCTTTGAATCATTTTGAAGACAAAAGAAGGATCTATGTCGTGACGTAGGCCGATTTTTGAACTTCGTTTTAAATTTTCCAAAAAACGTTGTCGAAAGTAGGCATATTTTGCGACATGCTACAGCAAAGACTAGACATTTATTGGAAAATCGGGCTACGTCACGACATACATGCACCCTTTACCTTCAATTTGAGCCCAAAATCAATACAATCGTACATAAGACTAGCGAGAAAACTAGTATGAGCCGAGGCAGAAATCGCGATTTTTCCGCCCAGAGCAGCCAATCCCGAGCGCCTATCCCTACTCCGTCGTAGCCCCGGGAGTCGGTCCCAACCGTTATCCCCTCCACTTTCGCGCGGGAAGCCGAATTCTCCCGCGCTGGCTCACTAGGCAACGTCCTTAATATACTTTTCCCTTTTCCCTCCACATGGTGAAGGTGAACTCAAACAACTTTCAGTTACCATACCCAAATCTTTATACGAAAACTGCTGATAAATTCGTTCATTTCAATGAATAATTTAAAAAAAAAAAAAAAAAACAGCACGTTAGAATTCAATGATACCCAAAGATGAATTTAATTCTCATCGTTACGTCGGCTTCTGCCTTGTATCAAGCACTCCGAAGGGTTGCTTTGGTCTATCACACCTAAAACCGTCTTGATGAATTGCAACAGCCATATCACATTCGATTCATACGTATACAGACAGTTTCAACCGAAATTGCTTCGTACGCTTTGAACATCTACATAGTGATCTTGAGGACGAGACCCGAAGTATAATTAAACGATTAAACGAACTTACCTGTAAGTGAAGTTCTATCGTAATTATACGAGAGGGTCTCGTCCGAGAGATCACACACCCACCCTAACGAACTTGTCTGCCCAAAAGATTTCGAAGAAATTCTTTCACCCAATCTGGTACTACAATTCTCGGGTACCCTAGTAGCGTTGTCTTCACTCTCCAGAAGTTGCGAAGTCTCTAGGAAGTCTGCCTATAGAGACGGTGCAGAATTCCTACAGGCAACTACGACTGCTTGCAATTTGGCAGCAGACTCAGGCAAGACTTCAAATGGTCCAAATTTTGAAATCAGCCCCACATACGAATGTGGCGATAGCGACTGGCTATCTGTAGCTGCAGCCTGCAGACAGAATCGTTTTGCTACTAGGGTGTACTTTAAAATTATGATTAGATCGGGGGGACAGCGCCCCCTAGTTGTAAGGGCGCACTTCCGCTTAATTTTTAACTTTAAAATCGTGGCATTTAGTAGGTCGGAGCAGTGGTACTACATAGTGATCTCTAGGACGAGACCCTCTCGTATAATTACGATAGAACTTCACTTACAGGTAAGATCGTTTAATCGTTTAATTATTTTGGCCAACAAATTTGATGTTATATTTGTCAAAAATTCGATTTAGTGATTCGAAAAGGCCAGCCACATACGGAATTTAAACAAATTTTTTCCTAGGAGTGTTGTTAGCGTCAAATCGAGGTGTCATTGTTGTTATTAGGATCTTTGCCGTTAACAATTTCTTTGTGTTTAATTGAAATGTGTTTTTTAAGTAAAGAGATTGGATAATCATTCAAGCGCAGGACGTCAAAGATGAGATTCAAGTTTTTTTCATGAAATTCTGGACTGGACAATCTAATACCACGATCAACAAAATTGAGGATTGTGCCTATTTTGTAAGATTTAGGATGGTGTGAATGATAATTTAGGTACCGTTGTGACCAAGTGTCTTTGTGATACCAATCAGTCTTAAGGACAGAATTGTTGTTGAAGATTTTAACATCAAGGAAACTTATGTGACCATCCCGTTCCGTTTCGCACGTGATGTGGAGTCTAGGGTGAAAGTTGTTAAAGACATGTAACAAGTGGATTATTGAATCCCTAGGAGCCGCAGTTAGAATGTCATCTACATAGCGGTAGAAGAACGGAAGATCAAAATCAAGTTGACTAATGCAAGACTGTTCAAGGTCATCCATAACCAAATCTGACGAAATAGGTGATAGCGGAGATCCCATCGGTAAACCAAATTGTTGAGCGTAGGTTACATAGTTAAACTTAAACCTAGCCGCTTTGAAGCAGATGTTTAATGATTTGGTGAGTTCGTTAAGAGGAATAGGAATATTGTCCGATACTATAATTCTGTCCTGAAAAAAAATATGGCGTATGACTAGGGACGATTGCTGATTTGCCACTCGTGTGATTGCTGACAGCTTCGTACTCGTCTCAATCCCAAAGATTCGTCCATTAATTGTTACACGATATACAATTCATCGAATTTCGACGACGAAACTATCCCAAAGGCACATGATTTTGCCAGCCGCATATTCAATAGCCAATAGTATATTTTTCATTCGTCAATAATAATCGGGGAAGATTGCATCGTGTATTTATTCAGCGGTGGGCCAGACCAGCTCCTTGTTTCAATATGAGAATATACAGACAGGGCCGGCGATCCCCCTATGGTTTTGGTGGAGTACTCCATACCTTCGAATTAAGCAGGTATGGAAATCCATACCTCAGAATCTTGGCTGACTTTCCATGAAAATAAAATGTACAAGTGGACGTGGCAACCAATCGCCACGACGATACATTATTCCACAATCTTGTTCCATATCCTGTTTGTTATCAGTTATGTATTCCAAAGCATCACGCGCAAAACACTGAAAGTGATTAAACCGCAGTTTACAGCTACGATTTACAGCAGTTCCTATCTGCACGTTCATGTGCATCTCACGACTCTCACGTGGCGTCGAAGTGACTTTCAATGCCTTTTCATCAATAAATATTTTTTACGGCACAGGCATTAAACGGCACTTGACGGCACGAAAAGAGACGTTTCAAAGATGTCGTCCATTAATTGTTACACGATATACAATTCATCGAATTTCGACGGCGAAAATATCCCAAAGGCACATGATTTTGCCAGCCGCATATTTGATGGCCAATAGTATATTTTTCATTCGTAAATAATAATCGGGGAAGATTGCTGAATCGTCTATTTATTCAGCGGTGGGCCAGACCAGCTTCTTGTTTCAATATGAGAATATACAGACAGGGCCGGCGATCCCCCTATGGTTTTGGTGGAGTACTCCATACCTTCGAATTAAGCAGGTATGGAAATCCATACCTCAGAATCTTGGCTGACTTTCCATGAAAATAAAATGTACAAGTGGACGTGGCAACCAATCGCCACGACGATACATTATTCCACAACCTTGTTCCATATCCTGTTTGTTATCAGTTATGTATTCCAAAGAATCACGCGCAAAACACTGAAAGTGATTAAACCGCAGTTTACAGCTACGATTTACAGCAGTTCCTATCTGCACGTTCATGTGCATCTCACGACTCTCACGTGGCATCGAAGTGACTTTCAATACCTTTTCATCAATAAATATTTTTTACGGCACAGGCATTAAACGGCACTTGACGGCACGAAAAGAGCCGTTTCAAAGATGTCGTCCATTAATTGTTACACGATATACAATTCATCGAATTTCGACGGCGAAAATATCCCAAAGGCACATGATTTTGCCAGCCGCATATTTGATGGCCAATAGTATATTTTTCATTCGTAAATAATAATCGGGGAAGATTGCAGCGTGTATTCATTCAGCGGTGGGCCAGACCAGCTCCTTGTTTCAATATGAGAATATGCAGACAGGGCCGGCTATCCCCCTATGGTTTTGGTGGAGTACTCCATACCTTCGAATTAAGCAGGTATGGAAATCCATACCTCAGAATCTTGGCTGACTTTCCATGAAAATAAAATGTACAAGTGGACGTGGCAACCAATCGCCACGACGATACATTATTCCACAACATTGTTTCATATCCTGTTTTGTTATCAGTTATGTATTCCACAGAATCACGCGCAAAACACTGAAAGTGATTAAACCACAGTTTACAGCTACGATTTACAGCAGTTCCTATCTGCACGTTCATGTGCATCTCACGACTCCCACGTGGCGTCGAAGTGACTTTTAATGCCTTTTCATCAATCAATATTTTTCACGGCACAGGCATTACACGGCACTTGACGGCACGAAAAGAGACGTTTGAATGATGTCATTAATATAGAGTGATTTAGCATTCGTGACGAATCTTCGAGGGTCATTTTCGGGGGGTTCAAAGCAGAAATCGGCCAAAATGATAATTCCAAGGACATCTTGGTTATACATTATCAATTGTTTTGGAGCTCGCAAATATTGTTTGATAGAATTGGAAATATTGTTCCAATTAATATTGGTGCAGCATACAAATATTTATGATTCAATAATGTTATTTACAGCGTTGATAATTCGGTAATAAGCCGAAAATCTGTAAATTGAAATTATATGGTGAATGATGAATTTCTTTCGTCGAATCTCCCATTGTTACGATTAACGCCGGTAACTGCGACAGATAGTCAGTGGATAAGTCTGTGGAAGGTGCAGCGGGTTAAATAAACTGATTCGAGCGAATTTGTAATATTCAGAATAGTATAATAGCGTTTATTTGTAATTGAGCCGTTCGCTGCAACAACAACTTAAGTCGACTTAAGTTTTGGCCGACAATAAGCGATTGAAGATTTGACGGTAAGTATTTCAATTTTACCGAGGCCTTTTGCGAGTAACAAATTTTTTTCACATAGGTGGCGTACCCAAAGGTAATATGAGAATATAAAACAATCGAATATATTTCGCAGTACGGTGAGATAGATAAAGGTTTGGAGTGAGACTTAAGGTATTTTTCCATAGAACGACTTCTTCTTTATAGAAACATACTTCTTCTTCATTTTAATAATATACAAAGGGTAGAAAAATGTTATAACTGAATCAGTTTATATAAAAGGAGGTGTTTCCTTTCGCTATTATCGTATCATATACAAAGATAGGTAGATCACCAAATCACTTTCAGAAAATGGTATCTTTCCGGCTCAGTCCGAATCTACTCGTTGTATACATGTACGTCGTTGCAGTACATTTTTGTACAATTCCCTGTTCACCGGTTCGAAAGAAGGAATTAAAGACAGCACATAATTTTTCTTTCAGCTACCTTAAATCCAGGCCGGCTAAGGCCTGTTGAGGCTGTATCATGGCTGTACATTCTCAATCAAAAGTGACTTTCGTCGACGCACTATTGAATAGTTTGAGATGAGATAAAAATCGGAAAAAAATTAACCATAATCGAGATGATGAGAGTATCAATTTTATGTATCAATAATTCCCTAAAGTTATTAAAAAATTGTTTGAACAAAAGATTTGTTAAACAACAAATTTTGAGGTAACATTTATTTTATTCGTGTGACATGAATTCATTGATTTTTCTGTATGCACATGAATTTATAGTAAGGATTTTTTTTTTCTTTTTAAATTCCCGTTTTTTATCTTATCTGAAAGTATTCAATATTGTCGACGCAAGTCACTTTTCGTTGAGAATGTACAGCCAATACATCCTTAAGAGCATGCTGGAGTCAGGCTTTACCGACCGTACCCGGTTTTCACTTGTTTTCACTGATAGCCAAGCCTACGCGTCACGAACGCGAAAAAGGAATTAATAGCGCAATTCTATATTGAATTCCGAAGATTTATATTTCAAAACTTCTTTATTTCACTGCACTAATCGAGACAGGAAATGGTTTTCTGCAATTGTCGATATCGACAATTATCATTTTGTGCAGAAAACCATTTCCTGTCTCGATTAGTGCATGAAATGAAGAAGTTTTGCAATATAAATCTTCGGAATTCAATATAGAATTGCGCTATTAATTCCTTTTTCGCGTTCGTGACGCGTAGGCTTTGCTATCAATGAAAACAAGTGAAAACCGGGTACGGTCGGTAAAGCCTGACTCCAGCATGCTCTTAAAGCAAGTTCAGTATTTTGGCTGACAGAAGCGTTTGATTTGAAAAGGTCGAATGTTTGCGGGGCACCATTGTGATCCGTGGAAACAGACATGATACCTGGCGGCTCATAAGACAGCTTTACGTACTTTTGAAGAGTACATTATTTCTCTTCAGCTTTTGGAACTTCTAGAAAATACGGATTCAAAGGCTTATTCCATTCTTTTAATAAATGGGCACTCATCTCCACTTCGAAGGGTTTTGGTTTGCACGTAACCGCGCCACAGCGACTACCGACTAGCTCAAGCACGGTGCGCGCGCCGCTTGTTATGGTCATTGTGGCATCAAAAGTCGACAGAAACATCCGAAATTTACAGGTCATATAGCTAACAGTGTACGGAACACCGAGATGAGCGTCTCTAAAAAAATCACTTAACAAGTCGACTTAAGTTGTTGTTGCAGCAACGGCTCAATTGTAGTGATACAGTCGTGGCGCGTACGGTAAGCGTGTACGCTTAACGCAAGCTAGTGCGATACTGATAGGTTTTGGCAGGGGGGAAGGGGGGGACGAGGTTTAGGACGTCTCGTTGTCTATTGTCGCCAAGAGAGCGCCTTTAGCGTGAACACCCATTTTCACAAAATCAATCAATTAGGTAGAAGTATATTTTCAATTTTCCCAAAAATGTCACTCACTAGAAAGAGAATCATTAATTGTCCGAAAAATGGCCAATTAGTAAAGAGTCATTTGCTGATTATTCGATAAATTAGTACTGTGAGAGTATAAATTGCTAATTATTCAAGGAATAATCGCTCTGAAAGTCTAAATCTCTAGAGATCAAGAGATTAAATCGCGACCGACGATGAAGAAGACGAAACTAAATCACAGATAAATTCGTTTCGACTGTGACTGCGTTGATAAAGTCAAATTCGGCAGTTCTACTTCGTCGGTTCAACGCACTGTATAATCAATTTTGAATAAAAAATTATTTCGATCTTCCCCGGATATACAAAAAGAAATAAAATAGGTTGATTTTCAGTGTCCTGCCTTCTTGCATTACATGTGAAGTCTGTAAATATTTTTCTAAAGTTTCATTTTATCCGTCACTAACTGTCCATTTTTTCGGAAAATTAGCATTTTATTCGTCACTAATTGTCCATTTTCTAAAAAATGAGAAATTTATTTCAAACCCATTATCAAATGACCCGATATATAGTATTATATACTTACGGCACAGGCATTAAAAAGTCACTTTTTGACGCCTGTTTTCGTTCCGGCTTCCTGCTTTCCTGCGCCAGTCGAAAGTTGCCTCTCGTAGGAACATGCACGCGACGCCTCGCTGCACAGTTTTGTCGGCGCTCGACAAAATAGTGTGTAACTTGAGAACGACGTCTCCGATTTTTATTTTCCAAAACGGAAAATGTTAATCAAGTTATGCTAACGGTAGCCGTGATTTTCATAATTTTTCGCTTTTTTTTTAATACATTTGTGAGCAACAAAAAAATGTTAACACATTTCAACGATGGCATTGACGGAGACATGTTCGTTGAAGTATCTTTTATGGAATTTACACAAATCAGCTTGCCGAAATTTGCCCATTTGGAATAATATCAATTTTACTGTTGTCGTGCGCGTTGTAGATATTTTCTATCTCTTTGCAAGTATCCTGGAGGTATACAATGTATTCAGCTTTTCACATTTTAACAGGAGATACGCGAAAAGCAATAATTTGTACACGCCGTGAAATATTCTTGGCACTACAGAATGAATGGAGTTCGAACTTTGCTAGACAAATAGCAGTTCTCGAAGGAAAATTTACTGATTCGGAAGGATGTCCTTTCACAATTTCAAACGATGGAAGGAAATTTTTTAGGAATCTTCTATTTGCTATGAAAAAAAAAAATGGCAGCATAGCCACAGAATTCTGGAGCGCTTTGACGCTGCTCATGGAGAATGGCTTGACACGGACGTAATTATTACGGTTTGTCTATTTTCCTGTTTCATATACCATTAAAATTTTTCATTTCAACGTTTTTTTTCACTTTCGAGCTGACGTTATTGCGATTTGTTGTAGAATGCTGATTTCGAAACCATGGATGTACCCACTTCGAATTCGGACACATCAGGATCCACTGAAAGCGTCAAATTTGGTAGACCCTCATTAGACTTTTCATCATGCAGCGTACGGAGTAAGCGCCGAAAAGTCAATGATCCTCGGTGCCTTACCAATCGGACAACTTTCCGAAGACGCGCAAGAAGCTAGGAACAAAGACAACCGTCGGTACCGCGAAAATTTTGCTCGAAAATGTGCGCGACAGAAGACAATGTCTGACGTTTTTCGTCGGCTTCTTGCATCCTGGGACTCATGCATAACAAGTCTGCAAAAATTAAAAATGAAGAATAGTGCACCATTACCTTCTGATGTAATAACACTTCAAATAGAACCACCAGAAGATAATCTCAAAAGCAGTATCTCACCGGTAGAAACCGATACATGTACGTCTGATCTATATGACCTGGATTTTGGTTTTTAATAATATATTTTATGTAATTATGTACGTGTGATACAATAAACATTTACATATGCTACAAAATTATTTTTCATTTTGGAATTTCAAATGTCTTTAATCTAATATCAAATTCGTAATCAGCGACCCTGAAAACCTTATAGAGGAAATTTTCGGACCGATAAAGTAATTTATTTTTCGAAAATGTCCGCATTTTTGATCCGCCATTTTGAATTTCGTAATTTTGATATTAAATTCGTAATCAGCGGCCCCGAAAACCTAATAGCGGAAATTTTCGAATTATTATTCTTACTTTTTGGCTTTTGGCCGGGGATTAGGCCGTTTTGAACCATCGCGAGGCGCAGTGTAGCTGTCGGGTATCGTCGGATAATCACGTCCGTTGCGTTGAACCGATAACCAGTAGTTAATTGTGTGTTCTGGCGCCAGGTAAGTGTGGTTGTCCTTGTAAATCCATTGACCGTCTTCTTGTTTGTATCCAGGTCCGTTCAACACCCCGCGTTCGCCAGCTGGATCAGAGACATTTCGTTAGTTAAAAATTTCGTCGGAAAGTGACGAGCGCAATGGCCAGTTAAATCGTTTGTATGCCTTAGGGGGCGTCCATAAATTACGTGAGGCGTTTAGTGGGGGGTGGGGGTCGAGCCGAATCTCTCTCAATCTCACGTGGGGGGAGGGTAGGGGGTCGAAAAATCGCCTCACGTAATTTATGGATGCCTCCTTACCTCTAATATTCTCGTTTATTTTTCCATTAAACTCAAAACCCTGGATCCCGGTAATGTTCACGAGTGTTAGTTGGAATCCATACGGCTTTATCAGTTGGAAGTGAGGTATAATTACAGTTGGAGCGAGAGTTCTACGGCCACCCTCAACACCCACGAAAATATTCGCAGCGGATACCGCAGCAAGGAAAATAACGATTTTCATCGTTCAAGTTTGTCAAGTATATCAAGTACACTGTTGAAGAAAATATAGAGTTAAGAGCCTAACTAGTTCGCGTTGGTTCAGGCGAGTGATGAAGGCACCAGAATGGAGCAGCTTTTATACAAAAGGTGGGTGGATGCGCGGGGGAGTTTGGCATCTATCATGGTCAATGATAACTGCTCGTAGACCAATCAGGAGGTTCGGAATCGCACGACAAACAGCCGTTATCACGTAGTGGATAACAATAGCTGCGGTGAGCATCCGGTTGTGGGGCACGATTTGCACGACCCGATGCGTTTATGATCACGGAATAAACTCTGGTTTATTGTAGGTATAAAACAAATATGAAAAGCGAAATAAGTTCGTAGGTAGAACTTTGAGTGAATCGATAACTTTGGATTTTAATCTTTATTCAAATCGATAGTTTCAATCAAGTGAATTTTGGATCCTTATTCGGATACCCGGTGTAACCGATGTTGAATCTATTCTATTTGAATGGTCACATTTCGAAGATGGATAATTGTGAACGAGCGTCGTCGGAATGAATGTTCTTATAACACTCACATGAAAAGAGGAATCGCCTAGTAGTTTAGCGGGACGAAAGCTGCCGAATAAATTTATTTTCACATCATTGATCAATGATCCAAATTGCTGGCGTTACCATCTCGGAGCCGGAATTACCTTTCCGACGTAGAAATTTTACACTTTTGAGCGGGTTTTACCATTTCTGGACGGAGATTTCCTCATTTCGGAATGAAAAAATGGTATCACCCGTCCAGAAGGAAGGAATTTCTGCCCGGTGCTGGTATAGCGTACTGAAATAACCTTTTTCTGGCGCGCCATTTAATTCTGGGCAAATATTTCCCTATTTTTGGCGCGTCATACCAAATCTGGTCTGAAATTACCTTTCTTTGGGAGTGAAAAACTCCAACCGGGTTCAACTTCCAAGGGTCATGGTTTTTTAGATTGAGAAAAAATATGGCGTGTGACTAGGGACGGTTGCTGATTTGCCACTCGTGTGATTGCTGACAAGCTTCGTACTCGTCTCAATCCCAAAGTTTCCTCCATTAATTGTTACACAATTTCGACGGCGAAAATATCCCAAAGGCACATGACTTTGCCAGCCGCATACCTACTTGATGGCCAATAGTATATTTTTCATTCGTAAATAATAATCGGGGAAGATTGCATCGTGTATTCATTCAGCGATGGGCCAGACCAGCTTCTTGTTTCAATATGAGAAAATATAGACAGGGCCGGCGATCCCCCTATGGTTTTGGTGGATTACTCCATACCTTAGAATTAAGCCGGTATGGATATCCGTACTTCAGAATCTTGGCTCACTTTCCATAAAAATGAAATGTACAAGTGGACGTGCCAACCAATCGCCACGACGATACATTATACCTCAACTTTGTTCCATATCCTGTTTGTTATCAGTTATGTATTCCAAAGAATCACGCGCAAAACACTGAAAGTGATTAAACCGCAGTTTACAGCTACGATTTACAGCAGTTCCTATCTGCACGTTCATGTGCATCTCACGACTCTCACGTGGCGTCGAAGTGACTTTTAATGCCTTTTCATCAATAAATCAAGAGACTCGGTAGAGTCTCGCGCCAAGTACATTAAAAAAAAATTTTAATACGCCCCGTGAGACTCGGACCGAGTCTCTTTACCCGAACGGGAGCTATTCGGGTGGGGAGAATTAAAATCTCTCTTCTGTTTCGCCTCGCTACATATACGGGATTGAAAGATTTATCCTAGGACATGGGCATGAAAATCTTACGTTTGAGTCGTATTTCGATGTAATCGGTGCCCGGAGAGCTCAGATATGATTTTTGAAAGTTTCCGAGGACCCGTTTTCATCGTCAGAATTTTGTTCTCCTTCACCGCCTTCAGCTAAAACCTATTTTCATAAAAATCTTGCGCTTGTGACGGCACTGTGAGAACCACGGGTTGACCAAAGAGGATGGCGGGAGACCGTGGGTTAGATCGAATCGAAGTAAACAAGCCGCCGTCTTTAAACGTAACAGATCGAGAATCGATTGACCGAGGGTATGTTACTTTTTTCACTGCCAGTACTGGCAGTGCTGCGAATCCGTTCCGAAATGCAGCCGCAGTGCGCTGTGGAGCTTCGATGACGTCACGAAATCCGTCCATTTGATGACGTAGTAAGTGCTGTGACTGCTGCCCACGGTCGTATACACAGGTCGGGCAACGGGGTACCCATCGCTGTGATGCCAGGAGTCTCTGTTACAGGCATGGTTTTTCTTTCTGCTCGCCGCCACATGTGTCGCTGCTATCGAGGGATCGTGGGGTAGATTCAACGGCGCATGCGCTTCTCGCACATCCCTCGATAGCAGTGGCCCGTAGTGGCTGAAAATGTAAATACTCGTGACTCCTCTAACGGGGGCTACCCCCACCACGTCCGCCACGTTGCCCGACCTGTGTATACGACCGTGCTGCTGCCCCCAAGACCCATAGGCAGTTGCAGCGAAACCAATATGGCGTCAGAAGAAGCCGAAGAAGGGGAGATTTGGCGGTCAAATTTCGCGGGATATGGCGCGTTGGCTGACTCATAACCTCAATTTCTTTCCGTTATTCTGTTATTATGGACAAATTCGAAGAATTAATCCTCATTACGATTATTATTATTATCATTATTATTAATTAATTAATTAATTATTTATTTATCTCAAGTCATGTCTTTACCGTACTCAACTTTATTAATTATTTACATTTGAGGTTAGTTGAAGCTGAAAAAGCGAACTGCAAACTGTTCCGTTTTACAGTGCGGCAATCGCTGAAATCTATTTCGGAACGATCTGCGCAGCGCGCTTTGACGCCCCCATATTGAAGTACTGGCAGTGAAAAAAGGAACGTGTTCGCGTCGGCTGCTTGGCTTTGACAGATTTTCGCTAAACGAAGACAATTCATTCCGCTCGTTATCACTACGTGATATTGAGATAAATGATGTGATATGAGAATCATTACCGAGAAAGTGAAACAAGATGGGCTTTGAAGTTTATATATTCGGCTCTACATCGTATGGAAATTGCGAGTCAGTTTCATGGAAAAATAAAGTTATGAGGTTATCAGAGTCAACCAGTTAGATTAATCAATTGGTCGTTTGTATAATTATTAACAGTTCAGTATGCGAAACATAATCATTGAAAATATGTGAAATATGTTATGTGTCAGATGAAATTGGTCTCGACCAGCTTATAATACTTTGTTCTCCATTTATGGCTAACCATCTGATAGTATATTTAGCTCGGTGAAAAAATTCTTACGATGTAGAATAACACGCTTTATTGGTTATATGTTCATGATTCAGGTGCTGAATATCAAGGGACTCGATAGAGTATCGAGGCAAGTACATTAAAAACAAAAAAATTGCATGGGCCTTAAAGAGTCTATATACCTGAGTGGTTTAGTTCCGGTGAGACTATTTCGTGGATTATTGTTACCGCTGGACATATGATAATGTGACGTTATTTACGACTTATTTATGAGAGGATACGAAACAATGAAATTTATGATTCTCCACTAAATTGGATCTATGACTTCTAAGAGAATGCGACAGTCATTGAAATTTGAAATTTGGTACATAACCAGACGGGATTGATCGTGCTATATTGTAATTGAAATCGAATAATACTATACGATGTTGAACGTTCGTATCATGCTCTGTCTTGTATGAAAATATTCGACGAGTCCTAAAGAATAACAGACGTATACATATATCTCGGTGGACAGTCTAGAGCAGACGAAACTCAGAATACGCTTTAAACACCTAAGAATGACCCTCGAAGATTCGTCACGAATTCAGAATCACTCTATATTAATGACATCTTTGAAACGTCTCTTTTCGTGCTGTAAAGTGCCGTTTTAATGCCTGTGCCGTAAAAAATATTTATTGATGAAAAGGCATTAAAAGTCACTTCGACGCCACGTGAGAGTCGTGAGATGCACATGAAAGTGCATATAGGAACTGCTGTAAATCGTAGCTGTAAACTGCGGTTTAATCACTTTCAGTGTTTTGCGCGTGATTCTTTGGAATACATAACTGATAACAAACAGGATATGGAACAAAGTTGTGGAATAATGTATCGTCGTGGCGATTGGTTGCCACGTCCACTTGTACATTTTATTTTCATGGAAATAAAAGTGAGCCAAGATTCTGAGGTATGGATTTCCATACCTGCTTAATTCTAAGGTATGGAGTACTCCACCAAAACCATAGGGGGATCGCCGGCCCTGTCTGTATATTCTCATATTGAAACGAGAAGCTGGTCTGGCCCACCGCTGAATGAATACACGATGCAATCTTCCCCGATTATTATTTACGAATGAAAAATATACTATTGGCCATCAAATATGCGGCTGGCAAAATCATGTGCCTTTGGGATATTTTCGCCGTCGAAATTCGATGAATTGTATATCGTCAATTAATGGACGAAACTTTGGGATTGAGACGAGTACGAAGCTTGTCAGCAATCACACGAGTGGCAAATCAACAATCGTCCCTAGTCACACGCCATATTGTTTTTCAATCTAAAAAAACCATGACCCTTGGAAGTTGAACCCGGTTGGAGTTTTTCACTCCCAGAGAAAGGTAATTTCAGACCAGATGGTTGACGCGCCAAAAATAGGGAAATATTTTCCCAGAATGATACGGCGCGCCAGAAAAAGGTAATTTCAGTACGCCATACCAGAACCGGGCAGAAATTTCCTTCTTCTGGACGAGTGATACCATTTTTGCACTCCGAAATGAGGAAATGTCTGTCCAGAAATGATACAGCCCGCTCAAAAGTGTAAAATTTCTACCTCGAAGAGGTAATTCCGGCTCTGAGATGGCAACGCCAGCAATTTGGAGCATTGATAAATGATGTGAAAATAAATTTATTCGGCAGCTTTCGTCCCGCTAAACTACTAGGCGATTCCCCTTTTCATGTGAGTGTTATTCTTATATAGAACATTCATTCCGACGACGCTCGTTCACAATTATACATCTTCGATATATGATCATTCAAATAGAATTAATTGAACATTGGTTACACCGGGTATCCGAATAAGGACCCAAAATTCACTTGATTGAAAATCGATTTGAATAAAGATTCAAATTTAAAGTTATCGATTCTCTCAAAGTTCTACCTACGAACTTATTTCGCTTTGCGTATTTGTTTTATACCTACAATAAACCAGAGTTTATTTCGTGATCATAAACGCATCGGGTCGTGCAAATCGTGCCCAACAACCGGATGCTCACCGCAGCTATTGTTATGCACTACGTGATAACGGCTGTTTGTCGTGCGATTCCGAACCTCCTGATTGGTCTACGAGCAGTTATCATTGACCATGATAGATTCCAAACTCCCCCGCACGTCCACCCACTTTTTGTACAGAAGCTGCTCCATTTTGGTGCCTTCTTCACTCGACTGAATCAACGCGAACTAGTTGCCTCTTAACTCTATATTTTCTTCATCAGTCTACTTGACATACGCGACAAACTTCAACGATGAAAATAGTTATTTTCCTTGCTGCGGTATCCGCTGCGAATATTTTCGTGGGTGTTGAGGGTGGTGACCGTGGTGGTACCCCATTTGTACTTCCAACTCAGTGCTTCAACCCCCGTACTCCATTTCTAATTCTAACTCAGGTCCAAACGGTGCGTTCAAGAGTCCAAGTAACATTCCTGAACCCTCTCGAGATTCCGATTCTCATGTTTCATGGAATTATAAACACGACGATTGTAGGTAAAGACATACATACAAATGATTTAACTGGCCATTGCGCTCGTCACTTTCCGACGAAATTTTTAACTAACGAAATGTCTCTGATCCAGCTGGCGCACCTCGGAGTATCGAAGGACCTGTATTCAAACATCGACAAGGTGAATGGACCCACACAGCACTTTATATTTCAGAAATATTTCAGGTATGATTCATCTGAAACATGTTATATTTCATTGAAATGTTTCGGAAACATTTCAGAAATGTGTAAATGTCCGCGATATAACCAACTTTACACTTCTGACACATTTCTGAAATATTTCTTGAATATTTCATAAATATCTCAGTAACATATCCGAAATCTTTCTGCCATGTATCCCGGTTATACTTCAGTTATATGCCTGAAATATTTCTTTGATCTTTTCCACTGTTTCTGACACATTTCTGAAATGTTTCCACACATATTTCAGACATGTTTCTAACATATTTCTGAAATATTTTCGGACATCTTTCAGACATGTTTCTGATATGTATCGACAACGTAACATTCCTAAATGTCGATAACATAACAATTCTATGTTTCAGCGATATGATATGATACTCACATTTGTCGACGACATTGCATTAGTACCGAGGATATAAAAAAATATTCTGTTTGAATTATTATTCTGTTTTTTTTTTTTAATTTGAATTCTCTGACGGTTTTTCCGTAGAATCCAATATAAAACAAAACTGATCGTGAGTATAACCCACGATGAGATATAGCGATCAACTTCGATCGCATAAGAAGCTACCCAACACTGCCCAACAGTCGCCTACCTATTATAACACCGGGCACATTTCACTTGCGAGAATAGTGCGCCGCTATGTGGCGATACTTCGAACTTGTTGTTACGTAACAGATATGTATCAGATACATGAATGAGACATCACAATGTTATGTAGACTTAGAATCAATCGACATATTTCCGTAACACTTCAGAAATAGTGACGATGTTATATTGCATCCGAAATGTTACAGAAACATTGCGAAAATTATGAAAATGTGCGTTCCAACAGACATATTTCCGCAACGTTTCAGAAATATAAAAAATGTAATATCGCATCTGTAATGTTTCGGAAAAATGGCAAAAATCATGAAAATGTGTGTTCCAATCGACATATTTCAGCAACGTTCCAGCAACATACAAAACGTTATGTCGCATCCGAAATATTGCGGAAATATTGCAAAAATTATGGAAATGTGCGTTTCAACCGACATATTTCCACAACGTTTCAGTAACATGAAATAGTATATTGCGATACAAGTGCGAGAAAGCGGAGATTTGACGAAGGTTATGAAGTTGACTGCACTCGGTTCCGGCTCGTGCTGCGCACTCGCCTCCACCTCGTGCAGTCACCCTCATAACCTTCGTCAAAACTTACCGCTTATCTTCGCACGTGTATCGCATACTATTTTTTGTAATAAGTGCATCAAAGTCCCCCATTTGGTGGCTCTGAAATGTTCGAACCGCAATCCCGACATGACAACTGGCACGACTTCGATTTGATTCTCGGCCGCTAGACGGCGCGTCGGAGACGCGTGAAAAGGTTACTAGAGTGTTATAAATACGGAACTAGAGTGCTATAAATACTCGTATATTGGGAACTAGCGCGAAAATGAAGATCTGCGCATGCGCTGCTCAAACCCTACTGTAAAACACCACTTCTCGCACTTTTCAGAGGCACGAAATGGGGGACATTTGATGCACGTATTACAAAAAATGTTATATGGCCATTGACATCTGTCAGGAACGTTTCTGAAATAATTAAAATGTTATGTTACATCTGGAATATTTCCGCAACGTTTCAGAAATATAAAAAATGTAATATCGCATCTGTAATGTTTCGGAAAAATGGCAAAAATCATGAAAATGTGTGTTCCAATCGACATATTTCAGCAACGTTCCAGCAACATACAAAACGTTATGTCGCATCCGAAATATTGCGGAAATATTGCAAAAATTATGGCAATGTGCGTTTCAACCGACATATTTCCACAACGTTTCAGTAACATGAAAAATGTTATATGGCTATTGACATCTGTCAGGAACGTTTCTGAAATAATGAAAATGTTATGTTACATCTGGAATATTGCGGAAACATTTCGGTAATGTTGAAAATGTTATATTGCTGTTGACATCTATCAGCAAGGTTTCAGAAATATTCTCAAGTTATGTTATGAATCTGAAACATTGAAACATTTCGAAATATTTCTGAAATATAACGTGCCGTGGGGACTTACACGAACGTCTCGTCTATCCTGCGGCCAGGATACAGAATTCACTACCGGATAACGGTTCTATACGACGGACAAAATCGGCAGTCAGATCCCCAAATGTTCACTGTGCCTGCTTCAGGCAATACCGTGTCCCTGGTGACAGCCCTGTCGTATCCGACTACACCAACATTACACTAGAATTTCACCGTGTATTTGTCAATTATTTAAACCCATGTTCACACCGTCTATCACACCTCAAATTTCTCACACCCGAATTCACACACCAATTACGCCGAAATTACACTGTCAATAAATGATAGGGAAGTGTGGATCAATTGAATGAGTTGCATACAAATAGCACGTCGGCTTCAATAACGTCACAACTCAGAAATTGGCATTTTTCAGTAGAAGTAAATAACTATGAGTGAAAACTTTGCATGTTCAAGGAAGTTACCTGCTGTTCTATAAAGTGAACCGTTCATGGTGAAAAGTTTTTTCGCGGCGTTTTGAATCATTTGGAAAAAGTTTGGATTCATTCAGTTCCACTAAGGGCCCTTACATGGCAGGAACCAACAGTACTTTTGAGTTGTGTCACTTTCGTTGAATTATGAGCAATCATTTTTCGAGTAATGTCATTTTTTTTTTTTTTTACTTGTGTCTCTGTTGCTGAATGATTTGTTGCAAAACCAGTGCAATGTAATAACGACATTTCTGCTCGGTAACGGCTAATTTTATAACTAAACAAATGACACTTTGCAATCCTATAAAGTCGACCTTTGTGAACCCAAATATGGTCCTAACTCAAAAATGATAATTTTTTAGTTGTGACGTTATTGAATCCGACGTGCGAAATGATGAAATCGCCGCGTGTAATGAGTTTTAATTTTTTCTAACCATCTTGAGCTTTGGAAATTATATTGACACTTACAAATATGTTACGGTATCCAAAATATATTCACAAATATACATTATAATATCTTTGGTCAATTAGTGTGATATACATTTATTTTATAAATCCATATATCGTGTTGTACTATAATTAGGTAGTTGGGTACGGGAAGAAAACTTGTTATGTCTGTAGAACATATAAATGCCTTAATAATGCATTTATTTTCAAAACTGTCTCTAAACACAGATTTTAAAGCTTTATTCAGATTAGGTATTTTTATAGACTGACGTATGCAGTTCCCGGACGGGCAAATACGGGCAGCTTAGTTCATTGTCATACATTTCCAGATACGAGAGAGACCAATTTTGGATGGATGAGAGACCGTCGATAGCCGTCTAATTGTTCGTTAACGCGGTTGTTGGCCATATTTTTTACGTTTCAGTCTCTATTGCGCTACCAACGATCTAAATATGCAAGGATGAGTTGTGTAGTAGTTGACTTATGAATGATTTTGAATATTCGAGCTCATCCTCAGAGCTAGCGACCCCGAGAACCTACGGACACCGATTTCAAAGGTAACCGTTTTATTGAGGTTTCGTGGCAGTCCTATCGGTGGGGCATTTTTATTTTCATCACTTGACTTCCGATTCGTAACTAGGGACCCCGAAAACCCCCCTACAGTGAACCTCAGAGGTTTTGGCAGCAAAACCCGATTTTTTCTCACTGTGCCCCGCCGAGATTGTTATCAAAGGCAAAGTCATTAGGTTTTCAAAGATGGTTGAATACCTTGGATTGACTATTGACAAAAAAACTTCTCTGGGCTGAGCATATCGACCGAATGAACGGGAGTGCCAAAGCTAAACTGTCTCGCCTCTATAACCTATTCCAATCATCGTATCTAAACAACTCAATGAAAATCATGCTGTACAAAGCCATTATTCGATCTCCCCTTCTTCACGCATGCCCCATCGGGCACAAAGCAGCAAATTACCACCTCAATAAACTCCAAATCACTCAAAACAAATGCCTCAGATTGGCTACAAGCACGCCCATTGATTCCTCGGCCCTGAGAATGCACGAACAAGTTAACCTACCGATTATCCCAGACTTGATTAAAAAGCTTACTATGAACTTTATCAACTCCCTGAAGCAACATGAAAATATCCAACTCCACAAGACAAATCCATTCACCCATTCAAAATGGGCGAAATCTACAAATAAGAGATTTCTACGAGGAATTAACCCAAATTAAACCTCTAGCCCTAAGATCACCTCATCACCCGCTTCAATATGTTCACCCATCTCATTTAGCTATAATTACTCTTTCTGTAACCATTACGACACTGGGTTCTTGCTATTCTTCTTTCCCAACTCCCAATCTCATACCACGCGATATCTTAAGTCCTTGAAAAATTGTAAACATTATCTGTATATATAACTAGCTCGGCGTAGCGCGCTTCAGAAACCGACTTTATGCGTTAGGGCGTTCTTCAATGTCCTCAAAAAAAAATATCAGTGTTGTAGGTTTAATTGAAATCTGTTTGATTGGATACAAATCTCCTCACCAAACGGATCACCACAAAAATATTTTTGCGGAGTTACCTCAAAATATGTTACGTTATCGTTAAAGAACAATTGATTCAGATTAATTTGAGCTTGTGTATTGTTCGTTAACGGATAGTATCAACTGTTAAGAGTGTTTCAGAAGTAATCGCGTGCTCATCATAAAAACGTCTTTTAACGACACAGATTTCGTGCAGAACTGTAGGTTTATAATGTTAGCATCTGCAGTCAAGATAATTGTCTGCAAATACGGTAAATCATTTGCGCGTACCTTGAATATGCAGAATATAACTTTCATTTGCGCGTTTACTTGTTCTCGAGAAAAATTAAAATAAAATTGGTTGAACAAAAAAAATTCCAAATCTACAAAGCTGGTATCAAAATCCAGTATTGCCCATATATAGGCAGACAAAAAGTTACATTCCGAAATGACTGATTCTGAAATTTTACTTGTTTGCTGCTTAACTAACCTAAATGAAACCGAATGAACTGAAGTCATCAAAATTATGCGTCATTTTCGATATTCAGCTTGATTCACTATCATTCTCACGGCTTTCTTTGTTTAGGAACTGGAACGGACGAAATTTAACCGCTCCCGGCGCATCTGCACTAATGTATTTTGGTACCAGCTTTGTAGATTTGGAATTATCATTTTCTCAGTGGTTGCGGTAATGATTACTGATCAATTATTGTGGGTGCTGTTTGCGCACATGACGCGCAAACGATTGGCATGATAATTTATCTGAAATTCTGTCAAGCGTTTGCATAACAGGTATTGTATTTGAAAACTGGATGCTGAAATTCAACTGCCCCATTTTATTCGTATTTTTCTCGAAAACGAGCAAATGCGTAAACCAAGTCGAGTTATATTTTTCATGTTCAAGGCACGCACTGCAGATGCTAACTTTATAAACTTCAGAACTGTAGACAAATGCATTACTCAATACGTCGCTGTCCACCTCAACGCGACGCATCTCTAGATCTCGCACCATTTTCCATTCGATCCCAATTTTTTTATGTTGTCTTTTTAGCTCTGAAATAATTCTATGACTTTCAGGTGATTCTTTGAACCGATCCTTAGGTACTTTGAAGTACTTATTGTTCTTCGCACTTCAAACTTTAGCCTTTTATAAGTTCTAAAAAGTTCACGAGAATTCTGTTGCTGCAAAACAACCATTCCTCATTACTTTCGCCATCAGAAACGTAGGCAGATTGTTCTATATTTCCTTTTCAAATATTTATTAATTTCAAGTCAGATTCAAAATTCTGTCCGATAATCTTCACATCCTGATTCTCAATCGTATGTCAAGAATAGCCGAGCAAAGATAATGTTTCGGCAACGTTTCGGAATGAGATCTACTATTTTTTCTTGAATTCAGAAAAATTAGAAAACCGCTGATCCCGATATCCGATATTCATAGTCTTTCATTTTTTCTGCGATCCCTGTGCTGGTCCGTTTGGTGACTGATAGGAGCATATAGGGGAACGCGAATGAACGGTGGCGTTTATCAGGAATTATAGGAGCTGCATTTTTTCTAGAATCTTACCATCCCGTAATCGCATCCCGCTATCCCCATTATCTATCTTTTCTGCATTTTTGTGAATGTTTAAAGGACCATTGAACTGACCTGGCTGACCTAACCAGAGTCGCGCACGGCGAAGATATGGGATTTCTATGTTCATTCTTCAATATGTAGGTACTTTAAGAAGGAAAAAAGTTTTGTTTTTTGGCAGAGTCACTACAAACAGTTACTTTTTCTTTCAAAGTCAACCTGGTAATGAAAGTTTCCGAAGAATCGTACCGTGTATTTCTGAGCATCACCAACGTTCATTTACAGCAGTCAGACGGCAAAGTTCATGGTTCAGAATCACTATATAGTATATTAAAAGTGGGCTGATAACTGTCAGCTGTCAGATCAAAACTGACATAACCATCGCCGTACCCGTTACTTATAGAAAATCTACCTTTTGCATGAATTTTGCCATAAACGAACACAACACGAATTTTCCTGGATGAAGGTTATGTGAAGACTAATGAATATCAAAACCTGCCTCAAACATACCTTTCATCGAGATCAATTCAGCTGTTCAAAATCTTGAACTTTTTTTCACCTCTTCAAAATTTCGCGAATCAATCCAGCCGTTCAAAGTCTTGGTCTCTTCGAAATTTCGCAAAATACGTTTTCGCTTTGAAGATACAGGTTATCGCTTTGAATCACGCTTGTCAAAAACGACAGCTTCGAACGGCGCGAAGTCAGCGGACAGACATTTTCACGATAATATCGCCAGCCTCAAACTGCGCGAAGTAAGCAGACAGAAATTTTTCAGATCAACCGCCAGCCAACCAGCATCGCGGAAAGGCGGTGACGGAAGTGCGAGATCATCATCGGTGACGGAAATGCGAGATTAACAGTGAACAGAGATCACCCAAATATAACACTGCCTCGTATTGCTGTGTCCCTATATTGCCCATTCGGCATACATTGATCTGCCCCCAATCTGTTTTGTTTTCCTCCAACCTCAGCTCAGTCTATTATGAATCGTTACCTGTACACACCGAGAGCACATTTTATTAAACGAGAATTTTGTTAATTAAATGTATAAACGTGTCGAATTATTTAATAGCCTCCCTACCGATAATTACTTATTGTTCGCCTGAACATTTTGGTCCTTCGAGCCGGATTAGGGAGTGCAATCTACTGATAATTCAGACAATACTGCGACTTGCAGCGTTATACTCGGTGAGTGACAACGTGTCACGGACAAGGTGTTCGACAGCCATAGCTCACTAATAGATACGTGCGGCAACGCGAAAGTGCCGGGAAAACGAACTCGTCGTGTAATTAATTGACTTAATTAATGGACAATGCTCGCGATGGAGTTATTTCCAAAGTATCTGTGAATCGTGACGTGGTGAAAACATTGGTACTGTACGCGGGTGTAAGTGGACCCAATGAGGTGGACTTTGTTGACGATACGCTATCGTCCTCGACGCGACGTCTTCGCTGTGCGTGTGTGCGCGTATATCGGTAGAGACAAGTGTGCGTATCGGTTTAACGGGCTTAGTGTGCGTAGCGTTTAGGTACCACGGACTATATATCTGAACTCTATACGCGCGCGGACAATAGACAGATTATCGGTACGGCAGTGCGTGACACAGCTAGTGCGGCGCAGCTGGCGGCTGGTTTGAACTGAATCTACCGTGAAACGGACTTTATTCGAACGCGAAACAAAACTGCACACGATGGATGCACTTATCCAGAAACAGACCGTGACAGGTGGACTAATTTCGCGCGTCATATCCAACCTGAAGAAGCTCGGTCAGGCAAACATCACGCGAGGTACAGTGCGCGCGCGACTCTCGCAATTGGAGGGTTATTGGAAAACGTTCCAAGACACCCACTACGCCCTGCTTCAGTATGAGGTCGTAGAAAAGGACATCGCGTACTTCAAGGATCACGAGTTTGACAAAATCGCGGAGAGCTATGCGCAAAACGAAGCACAGCTTCTTGACCTCTTGGATGAGCTTACTCCACCTCAAACGCCTCCACCGGGTGCCAACTCAACCGCAGTCCAAGCTGGAGGACAGACACACGCTTCAATGTCAATGGTTACGCCGAGCCTGCGCCAACCACTGCCGAAGATCGAGGTTCCGACATTCTCAGGGGATTTCACCGGTTGGCAGAACTACAGTGATCTCTTTCGATCGCTTATCCACGATAACCCCTCTCTCCAGGACGTGCAACGCCTGCACTACCTGAAAATGAGTCTGCAGGGGGAAGCACAACAACTAGTAACTAACCTGTCTGTCACTGCAGCCAATTACAGAATCGCGTGGGACACGCTAGTTGCCAGATACGAGGACAAGAGAAGAGTAATTCATGCTCTTTTGAACAAATTGATGAAGATTTCGGCTATGAAATCGGAATCAGCGAGCGAAATCAAAAGAGTTTACGACGGTACCCAGGAGATTCTGCGCGCACTCAAAAACATGGGTAGACCAGTTCATGAGTGGGACGACTGGCTCGTGTATATCACTATTGAACGACTGGATGCAGGTTCACGACGAGACTGGGAGAAAATGAATAACACAAAGACTACTCCAGCCAGCTACGAGGAGCTGGAAACCTTTCTCAGGGGTTGCATACGCGAGCTCGAAATCCTTGAACCAGTCGGCGGAACCAAGCCGAAACAATCGGCTCCCACAAAGTCGCATGCAACGTCCACATCTACTCGCGATCGACGTTGCGCAGAATGCAACGGGAAACACTTTATCCTCTTCTGCACTGCGTTTCACAAAAAAACTCCTGCACAAAGGAAGGAGTTGGTTACGCAGAAGCAAATCTGCCAGAACTGCCTCAGCTCAGGGCATCTGATCGCGGACTGCAAATCGACGCATCGCTGTCGGACCTGCGAAGGACAGCATCACAGTCTGTTGCATCTCGGCCCTAAACCACAGCAACAGAATCGGGATGTGCCTGCAGCAAGCACGGCGAACTCATCCTCAACAACGAGCTCCGCTCCAGCCGTCTCACAGGCGCATCACGCCTCGGCGAGCCAATCGCCAGCTACAGCTGTTCTACTTGCGACTGCGCTAGTAGACCTCAAGGACGACACGGGACGCTCATACCCGGCAAGGGCCTTACTGGATCAAGGCTCTGAGGCTTCTTTCGTCACGGAGACAGTAGCGCACCGTCTTCGTCTGGAAAAACGGTCTTCCAACGTCAATGTCTCCGGCCTTGGAGGCGCCTCCTCTGGACGAGTCAGAGGCATAGTCTCACTACAGCTACAATCTAGGGTACATGAAGAAGCGTCTTATACCCTCGACGCCTACGTAATGACCAAGCTAACGACATTCCTGCCTTCTGCCAGAGCGAAGACCGAAGACTGGACTCACATATCTGGGCTGCAGCTAGCAGACCCGAATTTCGATACGCCAGCCAGAATCGACATGGTCATAGGCGCTCATCTACTCAGTCGATTGTGGATGGATGGGCTCGTTATCGGCCCTGCGGATCACCCAGTAGCACAGCGAACTACATTGGGATGGATACTTTCCGGACCCATGCCAACAGATCCCAACGCCACGATTCGCAGTAACATGACTACCTGCAGCCTACACTGTGTGACGAACGAGGATTTGTCACTGCAGCTTCGACACTTCTTCGAAAGAGAGGAGACCGTACAAACTCCCTCGCCGCTAACTGAAGAGGAAGCAGCCTGTGAGCAGCATTTCAACGAAACCCACTCAAGAGACGCTGCTACGGGGAACTACATTGTGAGGCTACCTTTTAGAAGCGAAGAACATCGCACTGCACTGGGAGACTCTCGGAGGCCTGCTCTTCGTATGCTGCACCATATGGAAGCTCGTTTCGGCAAGGACCCTCAATTGTCTCACAAGTATTCGGACTTCATGGAGGAATACCAGGCTCTTGGCCACATGAGGCTCGCCGTGGAACAATCGGACACTGCTATTCCAGGCCAAGGATACATCCTACCGCATCATGCTGTCCTCAAGAACCAGAGTTCCACGACTAAACTGAGAGTAGTCTTCAACGCCTCGCAAGCCAGCTCCACCGGTATGTCGTTGAACGAAGCACTCCATGTCGGACCACGACTGCAACGCGACATCAGTGAGATCGCCCTACGATGGAGAATGCACAGATACGTCTTTTCGGGAGATATCGAAAAGATGTTCTGTCAGATCTGGGTGAATGCCGAGGATGTTGATTATCAACGAATCTTATGGAGAACACACACTGACGAACCTGTACGAGAATACTGCCTCTTGACTGTCACGTACGGTACGACCACAGCACCCTATCTCGCTCTCAGAGTGCTACATCAACTGGCTAGAGACGAGAAGGACCCCTTCCCCCTCGGGTCGTGCATTATCATGAATGACATGTACGTCGATGAGGCGCTAACAGGAGCAGACACTCTCGAAGAGGCGAAGGATCGTCAGCAAAAACTCATCGGAATTCTGGAAGCAGGAGGTTTCCATCCACGGAAATGGACGTCAAACACCCCCGCGCTTCTCGAAGGCTTTCCAGAAGACCAAAAGGAACCCCTTATCGATCTGCACGATCGATCAGAAGCGGCGGTCCCGATACTAGGACTATACTGGCAGCCTCAATCAGATGCGTATAAGTTCCGAGTACAACTACTGACAGACTCAGCACCAATCACCAAACGGAAAATTCTGTCGGATACGTCGAAGCTATACGATCCTCTTGGTTGGCTAGGGCCAGTGATTATCACAGCTAAAATTCTACTCCAGACGCTCTGGATTGAAGGAGTGGATTGTCATACGCCACTTTCTCAAGCATCTACCGGACTGTGGGAGACCTACAGAGACCAGCTTCCTCTTCTCGAGGAAATTTCCATCACGA
>JAEUYN010002385.1:0-85148 GCA_018257835.1 Euura lappo | reverse complement strand
CTTGTAACCTGAGCTCGAGAAAGAGACGAAAGACGAGTCGTGCGACTAGCGAAGATGGCAAAGTGGGGGTACCTCAGTTCCTGGAAAAACTCTTCCCCTTGGGGCCTGGGCGGCCCTATAGAGAGGTTGGACTGTACTTTATTAAAACTGGCTGATCGATTTCGTCGAAATCCTGTATTATTTCTCCCCTAACTGCGCTTATAATTGTATTGAGCTTTGCGATTGAACGTGAAAATTTCCGGAGCCATGATACTATGCCTACTACAAAGACTCGATCAAGAGACTCGATAGAGTCTCGCGCCAAGTACATTGAAAAAAAAAATTTTTTTCAGGCGCGAGACTCAACGACTCTATATACCCGAGCGACCACTGTTTCGGCCGAACGGCAATTTTTAAGTCGTGTTTATTCCGTCTTTCGTCACAAATATCGCTTTGGGCATGCAAGATTCTGAATCTGGATTCGAAAAGCTCTCATTTAAGCCCAATTTGACCGTAGTCAGTTGACTGAGAGCTTAGATATGATTAATTATAGATTTCTGATACCCCGTTTCATCGCCAATTTCATTTCCTCCTCCAGTCGTTTCAAGGTCGTTTCAAATTCTGAATATATAAACTATAGAAGGGATCGTTCGAGTAATAGGGAAGTTACATGGTGCTGAAATATCACAGAGTTTCCGATCTATCTAGTATAATAGATGCAAACAGACGAAGCAACATTGTCTATGGCCGTCAACTTAGCCGTCATTGGCCGTCGTTCCGTCGTCTTTGTCGGCTGCTAGATAGAGGCTTACAAGTTAGCCGTCGTCTATGTCAGCTGCTAGGTTAAATGAGGTTAGGTTCTGCTAGGTTGATGGCGCGGTCAACAAAAGGTTTCATTTATAAATATTCCCGCTCGACGTATGACGATGTATCATGTAACGATATTGATAATAGGAAGAGGACAAGAAACAATGATTTATGATTCTCTACTGCAGTCGATTGGTGATTTCTAAAAGAATGTGTTAAATTCAATCGACATTTGGTAGTACGTAACCTATGAGATTGATCGTGCTATATTTTTATTGAAATGAAATAATACTCTACGATGTTGAACGTTCGCGTCATGCTGTCTTGTGAAAGAATATTCGTTCGGACGAGCGATTTATTGATATGCGACGAGTCCTAAGAAATAACAGACGTATATCCCGGAGGACACTTTAGAGCAGACGTCAATCAGAAGACGCTTTGAGGCGATTATAGAGCTCCGTACACATTCCCTACACGGTTTCATCGGTTACATTTCAGTTTTAAAGTGTCTACCGAATACGTCTGTTTTCGCAGGACTTTCCGATATGAACAATCGTTCAATTGTTTTGGTTATATTTTCGCACGCCTACTTCTAGCTCTACAGGAAAAATGTGTACGCTGCGGTATGCTCCGGAGATTTTCTTCGATGACTTTCAATTCTCACGTTGCGGAACAGCTCTTGGAGCACTCGTGTAATACGACGTCAAATCATCGGATTCTGACGATAAGAATACCTTGGTGGACCAGATGGAACAGACGAATCTTGCCATGCAATCTAATAACAGAAGTACTATCTCGGAAGACTTTATTGAGTGTATATCGATAGTGATTCGTTTATTTTGATATTTCCATACTATTATTATTTTTGCAGGAGATCATAAAAACATCATACTGAAGCATGGCAGGATACGGATTTCCACTTATGCTGAAGTTCATTGTCAGACAATTCTGAAAGTATTCATCCGGCCAACGTATTCAGTTAAGGGAAGACTGCGGTTAAATTTTGAAAATAGCTATCAGATGTGATATAAAAAAATCCTTCCAGCAGTTTTTGAGTAGTGGTAGTATAGACTGTGAAAAAAAATTCCAGCCTTCTGCGATGAAAGTGTTATCGCAAGGAACCTTGCGAACAAGATTTTGCCCACTGCTACCAAAATTCCCTGCGTCTACACTTTCACCGCAGGAGGCTTAAATTTTTTTCCCGCACTCTATACCGCCATAATTTCAAAATTACTGAACGGACTTGTTTATGCACCTCTTTTTAATATTCTAAAAACTAAAAAACCTATCTCTGCCCAAAATTTCATCGAAGTCTCCTTAACTTGTAGTTTTTAGCCAAAAAGCTCATCGCTTTTTTGCGTAAGGCACGATCACAGAGTGCTGGTTTGTTTTGAAATAGTGTTCAAATCCCCCAAAAATTTCAAAATTTTGATTCGTGATTAGAAGGCTGAATTCCAAAGCTCGCTATTATTTTCAAAATTGACAAAGATAACAATCGCCATTTCTGAACCGGAAGTCGGATCGGGTCTAAAAAGAAATTTGCACATCTTCGGGGTAAAAAAAGTATCCAGTGCAAATTTCATCAAAATCAGTTCAGCGGTTTGGCTAAGCTCGTGTTTACAAGCAACTTCAACGATTTGACACCGAGACGCTGGAGCCGGAAAAATCCTCAAAAATTCCCAAAATTTTGATTCGTGATCAGAAGACTGTATTCCAAAGCTCGCTGTTGTATCTTCAATATTGACAAAGTTAGCAATCGCAATTTCTGAACCGGCAGTCGGATCGAGTACACAAACAAAATTGCACATCTGCAGGCTGAAAAGAGTATCCAGTGCAAATTTCATCAAGATCGGTTCAGCGGTTTGGCTGAAACCGTGTTTACAAGAAATGGGCGGGTCACATACACCACTCTTGAAAATGTTCGAAAACGACTACCCAGGTGCCAAAACGTGCTCCCTACATGATTTTAGAATTTTTACTCGATCCGACGTTTTCAGCGATGGCGAATGTATAAGGCACTCCGTTTTTAACGATCGTGCCTAAAAACGAGAACCTTCAGTATTACCTCCCTTAATATCGCATTCTCAGTACATATTTTCCATAGTACACCCAAAATCAAACACTGATACAAGTATTCTGCGCAACGACTACGTGCCACGTGATATTCATAAGAATGAATGTGAAAATACTGACAACCGAATTAGTGTGGCCAGCGAGGAACATCAGAAACCCTATCGAGTGAGCGTAGCGTACGAGACCAATTAACAGCTAGTGAATCTAAAGTCTACAAAAAGTAGTGATATCTCCCCAAAAAGCACCTTTGGTGCAAAAACCTTTCGCCAAGTACATTAATTACTGTGGTCTACCTACAAAGAAATCTATGAAGAAAAATTTGCCTTCAACAAAAAATATTTCTTCAAAAATACCTACCAACAAAAATTCGTCTTCAACAAAACTCGACCTTCAAAAATGTTTCCTACAAAAAGAATTGATATCAGATACAACTGCCAAGCACAACACATAAAAATTAAATTAAAATAAATGGCATTGTGCTCGTTCGCTCGCTACGCTCGCTCACTCGGTTGGTTTCTCATAATTATTGTGAAACAAAATCCAAGGAAAAAAAATTTGGAGAAAAAAGTTTAAGGAGTGGTACTTGGCGGGCCAGGTTTGGGTAAGTGCAGGATTCTTCACTCAGGTCTTCACGTGAAATTTTTATACAATGCTATGATGGCCCGCCAAGTACCACTCCTTAAACTTTTTTCTCCAAATTTTTTTTCCTTGGATTTTGTTTCACAATAATTATGAGAAACCAACCGAGTGAGCGAGCGTAGCGAGCGAACGAGCACAATGCCATTTATTTTAATTTAATTTTTATGTGTTGTGCTTGGCAGTTGTATCTGATATCAATTCTTTTTGTAGGAAACATTTTTGAAGGTCGAGTTTTGTTGAAGACGAATTTTTGTTGGTAGGTATTTTTGAAGAAATATTTTTTGTTGAAGGCAAATTTTTCTTCATAGATTTCTTTGTAGGTAGACCACAGTAATTAATGTACTTGGCGAAAGGTTTTTGCACCTTGAAATACATTTCAGCTCACGATGTCAGACGTGGCAGGAGCTTACAGGACTCACTAAGTCACAGCCGCTTCACTTCTACGTTATATAATATGTTTTATATCTGAATGGAGTAGACTGTGGAGTCTAGCGCTGTATCTTTAGGTTATAACGTCTTACCTTACTCATACACACCACGTCATATCCATACATGAGACACCATATATACTCATGTACAGGAGAACCTCAACTTCCAACTGATATTATCCCTCGATTTACTTCAATTCATTGTGAATCAACTCAATCTTCTACTGAACTATTCGAAAATCAGAATATTATCACCATGCGTGAAAAGGCTCTTTCGGAGATTCCACCCGCTGGTTAGAAAAGAGCAAATTCACCGCATGGTCAGAAAAGAGCGAACTCGCCGAAACACTATGGAAATTTCTATAGATTTCGGCGAGTTGGCTCTTTTCTAAGCGGCCCGGCGAGATGGTTCTTTTTTATTAGGACCCGTCGATTTGATCGTATGATTATAATTCGCAACATCTTTTCATTTACTGTAGATCAATTAAAACACATTTGTAGCTCGCTGACAGGGATCCGACAACTTTCATTCTTCTTCTTCTTCTTCTTATTTCTTACTGGCTTCGTCCCTTCACAACTTTCATTCGTCACCGGGATCCGAACAAAATTCACTAGCAGTTGTTCCCTTCACTGACTAGTCGCTCTATCCACTACACCAAACTGTGTTGGAACCATTGATCATTTGTTTCTTATTCAATCGTGAACTAGTGAATCACAAAATAATGTTTTTTATTAACTAGGAAATTTTATACATCGACCTGTCTAATGTAACCAACTTACAATTAGCTTGGCGATTCCGGTAGTAAACTCAGTTTCATGCTAACCAGCACAGTCTTCATCTTGACTGTCACATGACTCAAAATATTTTTAGGTTAGTTTAGGTTAGGTTTGGCCTGTTTAGGTTAGGATTGGCCTTTTTGTCAGTCATTTAAAGAACAACAAAAATCTAGTTTTCCTGAAAAAAAACGTGGATGCCCGCCATAAAGTAACAACCTATGTATCCTATATCATGCAATTCCCATAATATGTATCCACTATTTTGAATCTCAGTAATAAAAAAAAAACAAAAACGGGAAAGAACACGTTCTTGAAACTTTACTTACCGCTTAAGGCAGGCTTCGTGAAGGTACAGTATTTTATTTCAGATTTTTTAATCATGTCCAACATCGTGAAAATGGTTCGCAAATAACGTTGCGTTGCCACCGCGGAGTAGCGGTGGCCGGTCGCCGGTCGCCCGCCATTCCGTGAGACGCGACGCGCCTCGAATTGGTACGCATCGACACCTTCAACGATTTTTTACTCGAAAACGAAAAAAAAAACACGTCTCTAAAATTATTTCACAGGTTGTAGTATAGTACAAGGTACATGTCAGAATTTAAAAAAAAAATTTTTGTCGTGTTGCTCAGTATTTTAAAAATCTTTGAAAAATTAATTGTTAAATAAACAATTGACAACAATTTTTTTTTTTCAATTTGTATTTTTTTTTTAATTCTATGAAGCTTTCCACGTGAGTCAAAAAAAAATGTGAATGTAACTTCATCTTTGGCGGAGTTATGAATTTTTGAAAAAAAGGCGCTCTAATTTGTTATTGCATATAAAAAATCGAATTTTGCATTATCAAAATCGCGCTTCGGCACAAAAATCTAACTCCCCCTACACAATCGACATGCAAAGTTAAAAAAATATCTGAGAGGTGACTGATCCGCTTCACGCGGAATAGCCCGTGTGTGTAGTGAAGATAAGCTCGGAGGCAGCGAGGTTTTGATCGACGCGGCTCTGGGCTCAAGAGTGATATTTATTGAGTAACGTGACTTTAGTAAGTTGTATAAAAATATCAGGACGTTAATCACTTGGTTATACAGTTCCAAAACCTAACGGATCGTAAAAACTGGGCGCCACCAGCGGCACCAGTGTCGACCATCAGCTGTGCTACTCGTCGCTAATTTCACCAGAGTTAGCCGAATAAATTTCGCAACTAGTCATCTTGCCTTGGAAACTTTGCCGGGCTATGCGATCTCCCGGTTCCAAAACTTACCGGCACGCATGTGGATCTGTGTCTATATCCATAGCACATACATTTATACTCAGGTGTATGTATTATATGTATACTACACAAGTATAGGTATAACAGCTGCTTGGTATTCTACGATTATACGGTCGGTTGAAGGGTGCAAGAGAAGCGCGTTGGCTCGTTTTCGCCCAAAGCGCTACGAAGTTTCGGGCCCTGGAAGCGCACACCAGAAGCGTAGGCCGAACCTCTGGCACAGATGTAGCGATATTAATTAATTCTCTTCTCACTACTACTGAAAGAGGGGAATACGTGTATGACTGTAATGAATGGTAGACTGTTAATTTGTTATAGGGTTGTCTTTATTAATTAGACGCTGCGCACCGAGCAAGCTTACAGAACGCCATCATCGTGACTGCTGCCTGTCGGTTCTACCAACTTAATACTAGTTACTAAATTGTCACTAGATAAACTAGATTGTGACTAGCTTATTCATTACATCTCCCTTTTTTTATTATTCAACTTAATTATTGTTACTTTCTTTCTTTAGTTTTACATATCAACTTCATAATCCTTAAGGTACGTCGGTTTCTTAGTTGTTCTACCTGCCCTGGTGCGGACTTGCGGTTCTCTGCTTTGTTGCGGAGTACGGTTCGCTTCATTTTGAATATTTATACTGTTTCTATCTTCTACCTCGTCTTGGTCGTTTACATTTTCCATTGCTGTCTGTTGTTCTTCGTTCGTAACGTCTTGGTCATAGATTTGTTCAGTCTGATTGATTTTACTTGTATCTGCTCTCAAAAACCTACGGTTTCTTTCCAGTACTGCTCCGTTACTTAGTCTAACTTTGTACGCTTTTGGTTTGCTATCGCTTACTTCTATTATCACTCCATGTTTCCAGTTTCTTATACCTGCTTGTACTAATACTCTATCTTCTCTTTCCAACTCTTTCAAGTCTTTGGCACTTTTATCATAGTACGTTTTTTGTTTGTTTTGGTTTTCTTGTAACTTGCTTAACTGATTCTTTGCTATCTTTGGTTTTAGTAAGTCTGTGTTTGTAGGTAGTATACCTTTCAGTCTTCTATTGAACAGTAATTGTGCTGGCGATAATCCACCTTGTTCTATCGGTGTATTTCTATACTCGAGTAGACTCAAGTGCACATCTTTGTTATCAGCTTTTGCTTTTTTAATCAAGTTTTTTACAGTTTGAACATATCGTTCAATGAAACCGTTAGACTGAGGATATCTAGGACTAGAGGTTTGTGTTTCAAATTCCCAAGTGTTTTGCAATTCTCTTATTTCCTTGCTTACTAGATTAGTTCCATTATCTGAATACACACAATCCGGTATCCCATGTCTAGAAAAAACTGATTTCAAAGCATTTATCACTGCCTGCGTTGTCTGATTCTTTAAAGTCATTACTTCTGGATACTTTGAGTACATATCTACTACTAACAGAAACGCTTGGTTTTCGACAAAAAACATGTCCGTTGCTACCATCTCCCACGGCCTGGTAGGTAGTTTTCTCTGAGTGTATGTTTCTTTCTGATTTGACCTTGAGAATTCCAAACACACACTACATTGACTCACTCTGTCCTCGATCTCCTTACTCATCATCGGCCAAAATATACAGTCTTTAGCTCTCGCTATAGATTTACTTATACCTAGGTGAGTATAATGTATCTCTCAAAAAGCACCTTTGGTGCAAAAACCTTTCGCCAAGTACATTAATTACTGTGGTCTACCTACAAAGAAATCTATGAAGAAAAATTTGCCTTCAACAAAAAATATTTCTTCAAAAATACCTACCAACAAAAATTCGTCTTCAACAAAACTCGACCTTCAAAAATGTTTCCTACAAAAAGAATTGATATCAGATACAACTGCCAAGCACAACACATAAAAATTAAATTAAAATAAATGGCATTGTGCTCGTTCGCTCGCTACGCTCGCTCACTCGGTTGGTTTCTCATAATTATTGTGAAACAAAATCCAAGGAAAAAAAATTTGGAGAAAAAAGTTTAAGGAGTGGTACTTGGCGGGCCATCATAGCATTGTATAAAAATTTCACGTGAAGACCTGAGTGAAGAATCCTGCACTTACCCAAACCTGGCCCGCCAAGTACCACTCCTTAAACTTTTTTCTCCAAATTTTTTTTCCTTGGATTTTGTTTCACAATAATTATGAGAAACCAACCGAGTGAGCGAGCGTAGCGAGCGAACGAGCACAATGCCATTTATTTTAATTTAATTTTTATGTGTTGTGCTTGGCAGTTGTATCTGATATCAATTCTTTTTGTAGGAAACATTTTTGAAGGTCGAGTTTTGTTGAAGACGAATTTTTGTTGGTAGGTATTTTTGAAGAAATATTTTTTGTTGAAGGCAAATTTTTCTTCATAGATTTCTTTGTAGGTAGACCACAGTAATTAATGTACTTGGCGAAAGGTTTTTGCACCAAAGGTGCTTTTTGGGGAGATATCACTACTTTTTGTAGACTTTAGATTCACTAGCTGTTAATTGGTCTCGTACGCTACGCTCACTCGATAGGGTTTCTGATGTTCCTCGCTGGCCACACTAATTCGGTTGTCAGTATTTTCACATTCATTCTTATGAATATCACGTGGCACGTAGTCGTTGCGCAGAATACTTGTATCAGTGTTTGATTTTGGGTGTACTATGGAAAATATGTACTGAGAATGCGATATTAAGGGAGGTAATACTGAAGGTTCTCGTTTTTAGGCACGATCGTTAAAAACGGAGTGCCTTATACATTCGCCATCGCTGAAAACGTCGGATCGAGTAAAAATTCTAAAATCATGTAGGGAGCACGTTTTGGCACCTGGGTAGTCGTTTTCGAACATTTTCAAGAGTGGTGTATGTGACCCGCCCATTTCTTGTAAACACGGTTTCAGCCAAACCGCTGAACCGATCTTGATGAAATTTGCACTGGATACTCTTTTCAGCCTGCAGATGTGCAATTTTGTTTGTGTACTCGATCCGACTGCCGGTTCAGAAATTGCGATTGCTAACTTTGTCAATATTGAAGATACAACAGCGAGCTTTGGAATACAGTCTTCTGATCACGAATCAAAATTTTGGGAATTTTTGAGGATTTTTCCGGCTCCTGCGCCTCGGTGTCAAATCGTTGAAGTTGCTTGTAAACACGAGCTTAGCCAAACCGCTGAACCGATTTTGATGAAATTTGCACTGGATACTTTTTTTACCCCGAAGATGTGCAAATTTCTTTTTAGACCCGATCCGACTTCCGGTTCAGAAATGGCGATTGTTATCTTTGTCAATTTTGAAAATAATAGCGAGCTTTGGAATTCAGCCTTCTAATCATGAATCAAAATTTTGAAATTTTTGGGGGATTTGAACACTATTTCAAAACAAACCAGCACTCTGCGGTCGTGCCTTACGCAAAAAAGCGATGAGCTTTTTGGCTAAAACCGGCTAGTTAAGGGGAGACTTCGATGAAATTTTGGGCAGAGATAGGTTTTTTAGTTTTTAGAATATTAAAAAGAGGTGCATAAACAAGTCCGTTCAGTAATTTTGAAATTATGGCAGTATAGAGTGCGGGAAAAAAATTTAAGCCTCCTGCGGTGAAAGTGTAGACGCAGGGAATTTTGGTAGCAGTGGGCAAAATCTTGTTCGCAAGGTTCCTTGCGATAACACTTTCATCGCGGAAGGCTGGAATTTTTTTTCACAGTCTATACTACCACTACTCAAAAACTGCTGGAAGGATTTTTTTATATCACATCTGATAGCTATTTTCAAAATTTAACCGCAGTCTTCCCTTAACTGAATACGTTGGCCGGATGAATACTTTCAGAATTGTCTGACAATGAACTTCAGCATAAGTGGAAATCCGTATCCTGCCATGCTTCAGTATGATGTTTTTATGATCTCCTGCAAAAATAATAATAGTATGGAAATATCAAAATAAACGAATCACTATCGATATACACTCAATAAAGTCTTCCGAGATAGTACTTCTGTTATTAGATTGCATGGCAAGATTCGTCTGTTCCATCTGGTCCACCAAGGTATTCTTATCGTCAGAATCCGATGATTTGACGTCGTATTACACGAGTGCTCCAAGAGCTGTTCCGCAACGTGAGAATTGAAAGTCATCGAAGAAAATCTCCGGAGCATACCGCAGCGTACACATTTTTCCTGTAGAGCTAGAAGTAGGCGTGCGAAAATATAACCAAAACAATTGAACGATTGTTCATATCGGAAAGTCCTGCGAAAACAGACGTATTCGGTAGACACTTTAAAACTGAAATGTAACCGATGAAACCGTGTAGGGAATGTGTACGGAGCTCTATAATCGCCTCAAAGCGTCTTCTGATTGACGTCTGCTCTAAAGTGTCCTCCGGGATATACGTCTGTTATTTCTTAGGACTCGTCGCATATCAATAAATCGCTCGTCCGAACGAATATTCTTTCACAAGACAGCATGACGCGAACGTTCAACATCGTAGAGTATTATTTCATTTCAATAAAAATATAGCACGATCAATCTCATAGGTTACGTACTACCAAATGTCGATTGAATTTAACACATTCTTTTAGAAATCACCAATCGACTGCAGTAGAGAATCATAAATCATTGTTTCTTGTCCTCTTCCTATTATCAATATCGTTACATGATACATCGTCATACGTCGAGCGGGAATATTTATAAATGAAACCTTTTGTTGACCGCGCCATCAACCTAGCAGAACCTAACCTCATTTAACCTAGCAGCTGACATAGACGACGGCTAACTTGTAAGCCTCTATCTAGCAGCCGACAACGACGACGGAACGACGGCCAATGACGGCTAAGTTGACGGCCATAGACAATGTTGCTTCGTCTGTTTGCATCTATTATACTAGATAGATCGGAAACTCTGTGATATTTCAGCACCATGTAACTTCCCTATTACTCGAACGATCCCTTCTATAGTTTATATATTCAGAATTTGAAACGACCTTGAAACGACTGGAGGAGGAAATGAAATTGGCGATGAAACGGGGTATCAGAAATCTATAATTAATCATATCTAAGCTCTCAGTCAACTGACTACGGTCAAATTGGGCTTAAATGAGAGCTTTTCGAATCCAGATTCAGAATCTTGCATGCCCAAAGCGATATTTGTCACGAAAGACGGAATAAACACGACTTAAAAATTGCCGTTCGGCCGAAACAGTGGTCGCTCGGGTATATAGAGTCGTTGAGTCTCGCGCCTGAAAAAATTTTTTTTTTCAATGTACTTGGCGCGAGACTCTACCGAGTCTCTTGATCGAGTCTTTGTAGGCATAGTATCATGGCTCCGGAAATTTTCACGTTCAATCGCAAAGCTTCAATACAATTATAAGCGTGTTAGGGGAGAAATAATACAGGATTTCGACGTGAAATCGATCAGCCAGTTTTAATAAAGTACAGTCCAACTTCTCTATAGGGCCGCCCAGGCCCCCAAGGGGAAGAGTTTTTCCAGGAACTGAGGTACCCCAGTTTTGCCCCCTTCGCTAGTTGGAATTGTTGGGACGTTCGCGCGCAGATCGAAAGCGAGCTCAGGTTACAAGGTAGAGTGGGGGAACGCTGCGAGCGAGAAATAGGGGAACCGGCTCTATTGGGAGGGGGCTTATAGAGAGGTCGGACTGTACAAACGTTCCGTCGACTAAGTTCTAATTTGCTCTACAGACTACTTTAACATGACCGAAATTGCATAACAAAGTTGAATAACAATTTTTTGGAATTCTGGTTTTTGTAGTCTAATCTCATTTTTTTACAGTGGCGTATCCTTTCAACTAGTTTACTGTTTGAATTATGCATTTGAATCTTAAATTAGAAGTTAGTAAAGTAAACTCTAAGTCATTACGAAATGAGGGTCTGTAGACCAAGGATTTTGAAAGAGGTTCTTTCAATAATTAATAACCCTATTACCATGGCTGTCACCAATAATGTTAGACTTCAATGTTTTCATGGGCTCGCATAGATGGTATGTTACTAAATTATAGTTGCATGCCCGAGGGAATTAATGATTGATTTATAATATTTCGTATAGCATATTTAATTATATTGACTTTGTAGCCCAACGTTGAATAAATTTATATTTGCAATACGTAGAGTGATTTTATTAAATCTACAGAAGTATGAGTTTATCGGGCAAAAAATCAGCTCCATTAAGTTGACATGCAATCGTAATTCTTCCATGAGCTGACTTGATGCTATCATAAAACAAGACGTTTGATTCTTTCCTGGATTCACACGGACATAGGTCATAGTTATTTATAGCTATATTTTGTACGTGCGTGATATAGAAAAGTATATATTGTACTACAGTACATTGACAGGCCATTCCTTGAATCCGTAAGTATAATAAAGATACAGATAATGATGAGACGATTTACTGTCACAGGGAAGCGATACCTTTTCATTCCCGCAGATTCTAATTGACCACGCGAATCGCAGCCCTGAACGGGACCCTTCGCTAGCTGAGCACACATATTATACACATATATAATATATATGCACATAGTAATATACCTATATACATATATAAATTTTTTTCGGAAAATGCATTCGGGTGCTCTCTGATAGCCGTTAGGTGCCTTTTTCTACAGTACGTATGCACGTGTGTACTCGGACCCAGATGTGACGACTAGAGAACTGCATATTGCTGGGATCGTAATAAAATTCCAGAGAAATATCCACGTATGCAGAGCCGAGATAGAAACGGAAGCATTTCAACAAGACAAAGAATTGCGGAAATGCCGGAATAGCACGTATATAACATTACTCGTCCCGCGTACGGTCCTATTAATGCCAAAAGGCAAAAAATTATATCTCACCAAACTTGATATTTTAGATATGTATTGGTGATTCTCCGTAAGACTCATTTTACGAGGTCGAAAAAAATGAGTTTTAAATTCCTGGATAACCTCCAGTTCAAAGTGATACAACGTAATTACCACTCGGATAAAGTCAAGTTCATTCTAATGTTTTCGGTACCAGAGAAATGACGATTATCTGACGATTTTTCGTCCGTAATGTGACATGCGAAGCCTTCGCAACCTCGAAACGCGGCGATGTGTTGGTGCTCAATAGTTCCACATGTAAACATACACAAAGATTTATTTCAGTTGAAAACTCTGATAATTCGTCACTTACCAGATGAATGAAGCTCCTGCTTCTGACATTACTCAACCCATACTGTTTCGTAAGAAAAGTCACAAACGTTGAAAACGTTGAAACTTTGACCAATTAACCGCTTCATCGATTCAAAGGAATCAGAGGAATCACGGCAAACCAGGTTCCGATTTTCCAATCTTATATCGCACCCATTGTTGACGTTTTCTTCGTGCGCCGATTGAGAGTGGGTCGTTTTGAGGTATTTCTGGTCGTTTCCCGCACGTCACTTGCTGTTTCGTTGGGTCGGCTAACATTATTTTGGATGTCATTCAAGAAGCAGACGGTTAGAAAAGGTTTTTGTTCGGGATGTTTTATTAGAAACAATACAATATTCGGATGGGTAAGGATTCGATTCGCATCGATTTGTGTTCATGATTTTCGTCGTACGGTTTGGATAGCTGAAATATATTGGCTTTCTTGATTTTTCAACTCAACGAAAGAAGTTGGCGCTCGCGTACAACTGAGAGACTCGAGGTGATAAATGTGCATCATTATCACACCGTCTTCTCGAAATAGCAGTTTTTCTCATTTTCCAAGAAGCAATAATTAATTTCGAGAAAGGAAACGTGGATAAGGTAAAAAAAACAATCAATTATTGGTTATGAACGAGTGTGGAAAATAACCTTTTATAAAGTAACTTGAGTATACACATCTATAACGCACACACATACCGTAACTGGGTAATTACTGGGATATTTTTAAGCCTTATCCGCGACAATTCGGCTCGAGAAGCTAGTATTCGCGCACGAATCTCGCGGGCCGCTCTACTCACGATGTTGAGGGTCGGTGGCCACGTGGTGGCGCTGGCGGTATGAAACCGGGCCTGCAGGATACGCGCGCTACTCCATGGCGCCGCACCGGTCCGCCATCTTAGGGGGCAGCATTACGCAGTTAGACTCGAGCGCTTGAATAGGCAGGTCGTACTGAGGCTTCTCCTCTACCCGCGCGTTAGTATTGTGCTAATTTTCTCGCGTTTATTCGTAATCGTCGCGTTTGTTCGTACCGCGAATCGTCTCGCGTCGTGTTTCGTCCGCGTTTGTTTTATCGTTCTCTCCGTTGCTTGGCCCGTGTGCCACTAGGAAATCGCGCGTCACGGAGCTGGAATGGAAAAGGTGCCGTCCACGGGTAACTCAAATCTGTAAGTATTCAGTTAAACTACATTTGCTCTGAATTTAACCTTAAATTCAAGAATGAGCATTCTGAGAGATAGAGGATAAGAGAATTTTGAGGTTATGATTCGACTTTTAGGTAAATTGTCTGCTTACTGAGCACGGAGATAGTCTTCGTGTTACTGAGGTTTGTTTTCGCCTGTTGCGAGCTAAGATGGCTTCAAACAGTAAATATCCCTTTAAAAAAAAGTCAAAGTGGCAAGTCTACAGAGATATCATGAAAACTGTCCAGGAAACTATCCAGTTGACAAAACTAGAAGTCAAATTGAAAAATTATGAAAAATTGACGTTATGTGAATAATTCGATAATTCTTATCATGCACAAAATTGGTAATGGCGCAGTACCGTATTTCCGTAACTATATGACAACAGTTCGATAACAGCAGCCTTAGCAACTCCGGTGCTGGTTAAATATCGATAATTTGACAGGCTACTGCGACCGTTGTTATTCTTGTGGTGCGGTAAAGGTAAGACGAAATGGATTGCACAAATTTGTCACATAGCCATCACTGGTTCGGTACAACAGTGCCGGTCTTGCCTTCAGTGGCCCGGCTGTCGGTCACTGTGACACCATGGTGCTGGGCCATCACTCTTCCGGCAGCGGTTCGGCACCTTTAGTATCTGCGTTCCTCCACCTAACCAGTAATGGCCCTGCAATCTGTGTTTGCTGGGGTCGGGATCGCTGTTCGCCGAGGGCCATCTTGGACGCTCCCCAGTTATACCTCGCTTCCACGTGACCGTCGGAAGTTGCACGGCGTATTGTTTGTGATATTCATACTTGGTAAACTCTTAATTTTGTTGAATGATCATCCTCTTCAGGTTGTAAGCGCGCCCGAGACGGCGGATTTCATTATTGAAGGTTTGAAAAACCTTTCTTACTGAGGGTGGGGGGGCGGTACGTGTAACGTCACGCCAGGCCCGTCACGGCAGGCCCGTCACGGCAGGCCCGTCACGCTGGGGCGTCACGCCAGGCCCGTCACGCTGGGCCCGTCACGCTGGGTCCGTCACGCTGGGGGGCGTCACGTGTAACGTCACGCCAGGCCCGTCACGGTCGGGGGGAGGTGTTACGTGAAACGTCACGCCAGGCTCGTCACGCTAGGGCCGTCAGGTCCGGCCCGTCATGCTAGGGCCGTCACGTCAGGCCCGTCACGCAGATTAGTTGCCATGGAGATTGATTGCCATAGCGATCGTTGCTATGGAGATTAGTTTCCATGGTGATTGTTGCTATGGAGATTGGTTGCCATGGTGATCGTTGCTATGGAGATTGGTTGCCATGGTGATCGTTGATTGCTTGCCACGGTGATCGTTGCATTGGTTGCCATGGTGATCGTTGCTATGGAGATTGGTTTCCATGGTGATTGTTGCTATGGAGATTGGTTGCCATGGTGATTGGTTTCCATGGTGATTGTTGCTATGGAGATTGGTTGCCATGGTGATTGTTGCTATGGAGATTGGTTGCCACGGTGATCGTTGCTATGGAGATTGGTTGCCATGGTGATCGTTGCTATGGAGATTGGTTTCCATGGTGATCATTGCTATGGAGATTGGTTGCCATGGTGATCGTTGCTATGGAGATTGGTTGCCATGGTGATCGTTGCTATGGAAATTGGTTGCCATGGTGATCGTTACTATGGATTGGTTGTCATGGTGATCGTTATTATAGAAATAGGTTGTCATGGCAATTTGTAGAGAGGGATTCCGGGTAATTCATGGGGGTTATAAGGAATTCCCGAATTAAATATTCTGATTGCGAAATTCGTTAAAGGGGTTTTTCAAACCAGCTTTCAGCGATGTTGGTTGGGAAGAAGCTAAAAGCGGTTCAATTTGAACTTTTCTTTGTATTGAATAATTTTATGGTTTCACTGTATCGTTAATTAGTTTTGTTTAATAAATATTTGTCTTGCTTCGGCTTTTCCCTCAGCTCCGTGAGGATTTTTATGCCGAAGCAAGCATAGTCTTTTACCGTGAAACTTCTTTGTGTCATTTTATTTACCCTCTCACTAACTCTTCCCATCCCGAAATAACGTCTGAGGTGAACTCACGGTAAGTGATACATTCAGTTAGAAAATCAAAAATTATTACACGGAGAGTGATTTTCGCTATTTTCAAAATCGTATAGCGGTAAAAGTGGAGCGGAAAATATAGGAAAATGCCAGACACGTGTGCGGATTCCCTGACAATTCACAGTTTTCTAGATTTGGTTGACAAGTAGAAAACCCTGATTTCGTACTCTTCACCCTAAAAATGAATAGCAAAACGAAGAATTTTAATCCATCACAATTAAATATAGGTATTCGAAGAAATTTTGTAACTTCCCTTTCTAGCCTCCGTGATTATTTGGTCCGAGTATTGAACAGTGTAGCCCTTCACTGTCTTCATTCAGAGACCCGCGAAGGGGACACCTAAAGAGAGGTCCTGTAACTTCGGACGTTTTTTTTTAATGGTGTGAACGCGCCTTAGCTGGTCCGTGAGGACAACCTTCTGATCAAAAACCTTATAGAGCACAAGGGACAAATGTAGGATCTTTTTTTGGTATGGATTCTCCCATGTTTCTTCAGCGTCGGTTCTTTGATGTATGGGGTATTTACGCCTACCGGAACAATGAAGGGGGCCCTTCGAGTTTTTTGGTATCTTGGATGTGGATGCAAATGTGGTTTTTGGCGTTGGTTTAGGATCCCTGCACGATTGTTCTAAGAATTTTGCTGCTTTGGACGTGCTGCTCGAGTCCGTCCCGAACAACCACTCGTCTGTTAATGGGGCGTTCAACGTCTCCTTCGAGGATGAGTTCATGTTTGCTGATATTTAACCAGTCTCCTGGTCACTATTTCATCTTGCTGTAGGTCCACTAGAATCCGACCCACGTCGCTCAGATTGCATATCAACGACAGAATGTTCGACGTCATGCTCTCGAGAAGGTTCGATAGCATTTTTTCCAACGTGGCAAGGCAGACTGTAACTGTTTGCGGGTTCTCAGCAATCTGGTTGCCTCTGGTGGTGATTATTCTGTTCTAGTACGGGCGTCTTCACCTTTGCGTTAAGCTTCGGAGGTTCTGATGAGATACAGTTCTCTGGCATAGCATGCTCCTCGTATAATATGCTTCCAAACGTTCCACTTTCGGAAGTTCCTTTTCGATAACGTCGTTCCAACGTATAGGGATATCGCTGTCAATCGCTAGAGACCGAGCTTTTTCTCTATTGATGGGTTTCCCTATGATCTCGAGTATCTCGGGTATGTACCAGAATTGGGTCCCGAGTCTCAGATTGGGTTTCACCCCTCCCTTTGTTCGGGGGTCAGCGTTGTTATCTGAAGAACCGTCGATGACTACGGCATCCTGTTGATCATTGTTGGATGCCCTCTGCGTTGTTGGACTTCGATGCACATGACGTGGAGATCTGTGCTATGAATGCCTTCTTCTAGAGCTCACCCGATAAGAATCAGTTTTTAGGCGGAAATTTGTCCGCAATGCCGATGCATTACGCGGGTGTTACTACAGGTAGACGATGAGTCGATGCTTAAACGCTCAGTGGTCGGTCCAGATGCTGTTGCATTTATAAGATCCCGCGTCAGTTCTTACGACGTTTGGTCGCGTCATTGAGTCTGTGGCGCATTTTGTAAACAAACTGATTTTGCCTGTAACTAAAAAACCTATAGCCTAGGTATGTAAGTATTCATTGATGTGAATACAATCGGCCCTACTCATCTGTGAAAATGTGAGAATGGAACGAACGAAACGAAGCACGATTTTATTCAACGTTAAGAGCATGCTACAGTCATTTTTTTACTCTTCTTTACCGACCTTACCCAGTTTTCACTTGTTTTCACTGATAGCAAAGCCTAGGCGTCACGAGCGCGGAAAAGGAACCAAGAGTGCAATTCTAGATGGAATTCCGAAGATATACATCGGAAAACTTCTTTGTTTCATGCAACAATGAAGACGTATTCTTTTAAACTGCACAAAATGGTAATTGTCGATGTCAAGCGGTGGTCGCGGCCATGATTGTGAGTTTCGCCCGCTTGACATCGACAATTACCATTTTGTGCAGTTTAAAAGAATACGTCTTCATTGTTGCATGAAACAAAGAAGTTTTCCGATGTATATCTTCGGAATTCCATCTAGAATTGCACTCTTGGTTCCTTTTCCGCGCTCGTGACGCGTAGGCTTTGCTATCAGTGAAAACAAGTGAAAACTGGGTAAGGTCGGTAAAGAAGAGTAAAAAAATGACTGTAGCATGCTCTTAAGCAATTGAGTATTATGATGAACTATTTTTTTCTGAAAACTATATTATTTTGCGAACAAAATGAACCAAAGCCAATTTCCCTCTAACCAACGTAGCCGGAGTTATGATTTTTTGAAAAAAAGTGCACTAAAACCAAAAGGTTGAGTCATTTCGAAAATATGGGGAATATCGGAAAATCGGCAGTTGAGATTCGCACGAACTGCGTATAGGAACTGCGGTATAATGACTTTATGCCGCAACTTTGGACTGCGCACTTCGAACTGCGCATCAAAGTTGCGCAATAAAGACTTTATACCGCAACTTTCAACTTAGCGGTATAAAGTGCCACTTGCCGGAACGAAAACAGGCGTCAAAAAGTGACTTTTCAATGCCTGTGCCGTAAAAATATATTTTTTTATACCCTTTGAATTTGTTCTTTTTCTTTTCTATTTTCGTGTTCCCTCTTTTTTGTAACTGAACATTCAAAGTTCTCCGTCGCTTTCGTCAATGTGCGTTGAACTCTTGTTATTGCACCCACCGTTGCATGTTGTGAACTGGAGCGTGCATGGCAGCGAGGCCTACTCGACGACATGAGCATCTTTGTTATCCGCAACCTTCTTACAGGCACATTTCTTAAGAGAGGATAATTTTTTTCCAGAGTTTGCATCATCTTGCTTCCGTCCCCATGCTGATGGGGACGAAGGAATAACATACACAGCTTTTCGTTAATGAATTGCCCCATATCTGACCTGCTTGATATGTCGCCCTCAGTATAGGTTGGTGCAAGGCCGCACTTGTTGGGGCAAGTAGGGTGGTAGTTTGTTTTTAGTTGCGAATAGATCTTTTCTGGTATAATTAACCGACGAGCGTTCAGATTTTGAGTCGTACAGCAGCACCGTAAACCTTTCCAGGATTGGTGAACATTATTATCGAGATTTGATTGTGGTTTCGATATGAACGTGAATGCGGCTGTTGCAGGAGGGTACGATATTAAAAGTTTTCCAAGCAGTCTTCTTACTTTTTGAGGACAAAAAGGAAACAGTGTCACACCCAGTGAGTACATGGAATCCAGGTAGAGCCCCTGCTCTTTAGTCTCATAGAGCAGCAGCTCAAAAACTGAAAGATCGTCGGTTAAGCGTACAAGAAAAGATCTCTTCGCAACTAAGAACAAACTACTACCCCATTTGCCCGTAACAAGTGCGGCCTTGCACCAAAATATACCGAGGGCGCCATATCAAGCAGGTCAGATATGGGGCAATTCATTAACGAAAAGTTGTGATGTTATTCTTCCGTCCCCATCAGTATGGGGACGGAAGCAAGATAATGAAAAGTGGGTACCAGTGTGGTCCCATCTCCCACAAATCTGGAAAAAATTATCCTTTCTTGAGGAATGTGCCTGTAAGAAGGTTGCGGATCACAAAGATGCTCATGTCGTCGAGTAGGCCTGCTATGCACGCTCCAGTGCACAGCATGCAAAGGTGGGTTCAATAACAAGGGCTCAACGCACATTGACGAAAGTGACGGAGAACTTCGAATGTTTCGTTACAAAAAAGAGGGTACACGAAAATAGAAAAGAAGAACAAATTCAAAAAATAGTATCAATAATTTTTTTTATTAAAAAAATCTATTTTTTTTTAAATTTGAAAATTCCAATGTTAGTATTACTATTGTATACAAATCGCGAAAAAATGATTAAAAAATTGTTGTCCTGGGCTCTAGAATCATATAGAAGGTGATAGACGGGATTTAATTAGCTTTTTTCGCAGTATCGGCGCCATCTTGAATCCTAAGGGATGAAATTTGTGGTGCTGCAGGTCAAATCATTCGTCAGGGTCTTACACAACACTGTGCCAAGCGGCTTGCTTTAATCATTAAGTGCCGCTTTTTTTCGTGTACCCCTTCTACTATTTCGAGTTGTACCGTCCAAGGATCTAACGAATTTGATCCTGTGACGTTGTCTTGCAACCTCCGCTACCTTGTCTTTTTGACTATTTTGTTATTACTGACTCAATGTAAAGTTTTCAGATCGTCTTCGCTTGAACTCTACTTTTGAATCCTATACCTATTTGTTTGTTAATTTTGATTTCTTATGTGCTCGTTAACACGTATTAACGATGGCTCACTGTATACTGACTGCTGATACCTATCTTTATAAAAATCTATGTAATTTGGAATGCCTGTGGTTCTTAGGGAGTTTACTCCAGGATCAAATAAATATTCTCTCTCTCTCTCTATCTCACTCAAACCTTCAATATTTCCGACTGCGGGTACGAAAAAAAGGCAGAAAATTCTTGTTCCAGGAATTGAAATGAGGCTGAAAAGGAATTACGTAAAGATAAAAAAAAAAGCATCCATTTACCTGTAAAACATTAACGCGGTCTGTACACTTACTCTTTCAGGGGACGGCCTTGGATTTCATTCTGATTGCAGACAATTATCCAAACCCCAACACCACTTGGGCCTTGAGGGCCTACCTAGGTTTCCTAGAAACCGTGATCAAAGGCCAATTTCTCTCCATTCAAGGGAGAGAAATTGGAGTGCGAAATTTTGACTGTAGCCTGAGAGACCCAATCTACAGACGGGGGGTTGAGCGAAAAAACAAATTAATTTAAATATTTACGAAGTGAGAGAACAGTGATTTTGCGATCAAGACAAGAATTCTGCGTGATGGTATAATATTCAGTATGTATTACATACGTACGTAATCAACCCTTTGCCAATTAGCATATTTTAATCAAATTAACAATAGTAGTGACAACAACAGAAGAACAGAGGAAATATACATGTATGTCATATGTGCCAAATATACATATATATATATAGTACACAAATATATATGTGGCGCATGCATATATATATGTCGATACATGTATGTACACATATCATTTATAGGGATATACTAATTTACAAAGGAATAATTATATTAAATTGCTTTACATTATTATTACACGATATGATAAAATCTTCATGGCCCAAATCCTCTCTATCAAGTCACGCGAAATTTTCATTATATTATAAGTTACACAAGTATAATAATATATATACTATATTTGATAGTTATATTGAGAGCGTCGACTTCGACGCACGATATACTAAATCGTAGATCTGGTAATGTGTTATATATACAAAACATGGCTTCACTCCCACCATGGGCATAGAAATAGACATCCTACGGTTGTATTACAATGTGCGACCAATATTACAAGCAAATTAGGGTCAATATTGTGCCCACTTATTATTATTTGACTAACTAATTTATTTATTTGTTGCCTTATACAAAAATCCTCAAGATTTTCCAATCGACACAGTATAAAAACCACAGCTACACACCTAACACTCGCAGTCACTGGTGATTATTTTGCACCTGGATTTCCTACAATCCTGGTTTCGATCAATTGCTTAGCACACCGAGTTGGAATAAATAAAAAGAAAAAAGTCCTAGGACTGTAATGAGACGGACGATTTTACTCTACATTCGAAATTGTCGATAGGTACATTTCTATGCCTTGCATGGACAGTGAAAACCCTGCATATTGATACCTATGGTCAGCCAGATAAGCCGATTTTGTATGATATATTAATTATATAACAAGTAATAAGTATTCTCTTGTAGCCAGTCGCACAAGCGATCACGTCTACTGACTTTGAAAACCCTCATTCATGGGTTGAGTTTTTGGTCCAAATTCTGACCGCACCGTAATTTTTCCCCTGCACAAATTTACGTTTTCTATCTTGCCTACCATAGTGTTCCAAGAGTGACCTGAAAGCTTGTTTTTTTCAGTTCGTCCTCTCCTTATGTACTATAATTTGTTATGCTCTTAACCCTAGTCACTTACGTCGAGTTTCGAAGACCCCAACGTCAACTTTCGTTCGAAATTTCAACATGAAAACATGATGCGTTACAATTGCGTTCTAATTCTAATGTTTTATGTTGTATTAACTAAACGTTGGATGCGTTACAATTGTGATCAAAGCGTCAGTGTTGTTTAAACAGCCGAAAAACAAAGGCATCTCCAGATTTTGGGGTCACAGTGACCCCACATTAGTATCGCGATTTGAAGTGACAGAAAAAAAAGTTCGAAAATCGTGTTTTTTCACGTGGGAGCTGAATGATTTTAATATTTTTTACATTTTTTGCACAGAATATTTTTGTATTTCCAAATGAACTATAATTTGTGCTGAGTATGACTCCTATTTAATTATTAAAGGTTGATTGAAATAATCATATCAAATCGTAAATGAGAAAAACCCTCATCTACGATCTTAAAAAAAGACAAACATCCTTTTTGTAATACCACAAAGTAACAGATTTTTTTTCCAAGTACAGTATCTCAAGGATATTCAGCTCAAATTTTAGCCAAAAATGTATAAAATTGTGAAAGTTATGAATTTTTCAGTGAACCAGTTGATCTTTTTACGAGTGCATCGCTTTAAAAATTTCTTACAAGGCTTGAATTGAATTTATTCTCAAACAAACAATAAGAATCCATTCTTAAGATGTCGAAGTACTCTACACTGGAAAAAAATTCTGCATCTGACAGCAAGAATTCTTGTTGCCGTAGCTGTCACATGGCTCGCGCTGATACCAGCGTCACTCACCAGCCACGCCAACCTAACCTAATTCTGCGTGTGCCGGGCGCGTGAGTATCGTGCACACAGCAAGAATAGTATATTACGATACTAGTGCAAAAGGTCTGTTTTCGCACGAGTGGGAGGTTTGTCGCCCGAGCAAAGCGAGGGTGACAATCTCACGAGTGGAAAAACGACTTTTGCACATGTATCGAACCAAATTTTATATCACAAACGTGGGTGAAGTCCGATTATACGCACGCTCGCGTGCGTAAAGTCGCACTTTACGCACGGAGTGATATAAATATATCTTCGTGAGCGCGCTCTCAGCAGTGTGTATCGCTCCCTCAGCTAGAATCAAACGTGTCGCAGCCGGACCAAGGATAGCTACTGTAGCAGATCAAAAGTTCTCCCCAATGACCAAAAGTTTCCTGTCAGTGGCTAAACGTTCGCTGCAGTCGCTGATTGTTCTCGGCGTAACTTTTTTTCCGCTGGATACAGGCAACTTTTTTTCAGTGTAGCAATTTTGGCATGTCTAAACCTTGGACACAATAGGTATGACAACTTTTGAAAGTTGGCTGGGGTCTGAGTGACCCCATGTAAGTAATGTAGAAGTACTCATAAGCACAAGTGACTAGGGCTAAGTACCCATTCAATGTATATGAATAAATACGTTTCGCTTGGAATACGAAGTACGAGAAACCGCAAGACGGTTACATTTTACTGCTGCAACAGTCTACTGCGATTTAGCATCGCTTGTCCATTGTGACTGCAGCCGTATCTGTAACAAAAATGAATATACATTGTTGGATTGTTGCGGCTTTGGTGGAAGAGAGCAATAAAAAATAAAGCTGAAAAAAAATACCGCTGCCCGCAGCTGCTGCTACGGGGTAAATGAGAGGAATTTGAATCTCGAACACGAGAAAACACAATGCATCTACGCGGTATATATGGGTACCGCTCTACCATGAGGGGATGGGTTGAGCTGTATTATATTTTACACCGGAAATGGGAAATACAAAATAGAACCGTGGGTATAGTGAGTTGTGAGCTTGCGATTCGTGGAATGCCAGCCGAACGGTATAGGTACGATTTGCACTATGCCGGTTAACCTTCCTTTGTTTACTCCCCGCACGTTCACGTTATACCTACGTTTGGTTCTATGAATAGTGTATATTTGTTGCTGGCTTGAAAACAATAGATGAACGAACATTTTTCATCATTTCATAGATATTGCACAAACCAATCGACACTTCGCTATTTTCGATTTGACATTATACAGCATGTCGTGAGTGGACATCCGATTCTCAGAGAAAACTGTAGTGAAAGCGGGTCAACTTCTTCATTATTTCTCAACACATTGGCTCACGCTGGATCATCCAAGTTCTTTGGTGGTTGAAGGAAGATTTCATAGTATCAAAACATATGTTTACAATAAAGAAAAGACGTGAACAGCAAATTTCGCATAATAATGACGAACTACGATGATTCACGAAAAGCTAAGTTTCTCGGGATGATAAAAAAAATCTTGCACATCTCAGTCTGTGAAAGTTCGATGGTGTCCCGTTAAATTACGAGTTCGTTCGTTTTCGCGTAGGTACCGATACCTATTGTTTTTTTCAGCAATATGATCGTTTTAACAATAAAAAGAGCTCTTGGCGGGCCACGGCGCGGCGGAAGCTCGTATAATTTGCATTCGCAACTGACACACCCTTTATGTATCACAACATTCGCGCAACGTACTCGATATTTAGTCGGGATATATAAGTATACTCCGTGTATACATACAAATACATACACGCGAGGAACACGCGAGGAGGCATACATAATTGCGGTGAACGAATAACAGTGATAAAAGTTAATTTATTGACCGGAGGTAATTAACGAAGGCTGAAAAAATAATGCTATTGTAATTCTTAAATTTCATACTATTGGTGTACCCGGTTCATGATTTATCATTTTTTTCATTTTTTTTTTTTTTTGTAATACTTGTTTGAAAAGTTTGATTTTTCATATTTGTGTAACAGGGATCTCAAATATAAAATAACGTTTATTTCACCCCCTCCCTTCCCATGTTACGTAATCTTATCCCAATCTGTGTGTGTGTTATATGTATATTATAACGTTGATCCTCACTGTAATCCGTGGTCACTGATCACCATGGCTTACTCTGATTAAACTGATATTAATGAACGTTATGCTATCACTCGTGTTTTAATCAATGGTCATTACTTTTCGAATTTCTTGCTCTGGTAGCATACGCAGTTATTCAAATTTGTCGTTTGTCGAGAATGAAACTCTCTCATGGCTTTAATCACCTATGCTCGTGGTTTTTGTGCAATGAGATAACAAATTATCTCAAAGGAAGGATTTTGTTCTACCTGAGCTAAATACGAGAGGACTCGGTGTCGAAGTACTGCTTTGGTGCAGACCCTTTCTCGAAAGGCCGGGCGTTACTACTAACAGCAATCTTCATCGAGGCGCACCGAGGACTAATCCAGTTTTTAAAGGATAATTCAGGATAGGAACAGTTGTCTGAGTGTGGTGTTGATGTAAATGATTAGAATGTAGGCAGATTTATGTTGATATTGAAGGTAATGTGGAGAAAATGTAACAGAAAATTACTAACTGATACTTTGAATTGCGAAATTAATGGTTTTCTCAATAACCATTAATTTTAAATTGTAGATTATCGTTTCTTTTGAATTGAAATGGTAAATTTATGTTTAACTTTGTGTTTATCTATTCGTAGGATAGGCCGTAGCCTGAAATGGCGATCGCCAGAAAATTTTCTAAGCCGAAAAATAGACTTTAAATTCGTAATTTATGGATAGCTCCCATGAACTACGTACCAAATTGACCGAAGGGTCTGACCGAAGTTAAACTCGCAAAATGGGCATGACTGATTGGGACATCAAGCCGGACCGAAGTGATATTAGAGGTGCGGTGATTTAACTCGTCACCTCGGTTTGCGATCTACTTTTCTCTCTATTCAATTTTTTGGGAGTGGGGGCTGACCCACGAACTCCTCAACTTCCCTACTTGTCGCGTATTAATACTATTTACCGATTTTCTGTTCACTTCTGTCCATGTTAATCTCCGTTTATTGTATAAGTGTTCAAATATGTCTAATTTTACAAATATGTTTGTCTCCAGGACAGGATATCTCCTTATATTTTATAACAATTTTAGATAAGCTTACGTGTATGTGTTCAACAATATTAAATGTGTATGGTGTTGTTGCCCAAATGGTGATGACTCTATGTGTGTGTGGATTTTAAATAATGTGTGTGTGTGTTTTCTTGTGACTCTAAGGTTTCGGTGAAATTGTGTTGTGTCAGGTGGTTCGAATTTGAATTTTCTGTTTGACTCTAATTAAATAACTATCTGGCTCTTCAAATTGTTGAATACGTTACAATATACCTATATAGTATGTACTCGTGTAATTACGCATGCGCCTGCCATATCGCCCCTTTCTGCATTTGCCGCACAATCTAGGTACTATTTGAAAACTGTAGTGCCTGGTATGAACAGTGAGGAACAGAAGGTGAGGATGATATAATTTCTTATTCTGTAGGTTCTGCTGGATAGAACTCATACAAAAAGGTTCAAAATTATAAATGAGGCTTACGGGTGGTCATCGTGCGCGTAAACCTCGTTTAGGTAAAGAAATTCTCGTCCGATTTCTTTTCTGCGTTCCATACTATACCATGCCAATAGTTAATATGTCAAAGCTATTCCGTAAATCATCCAATTTCAACTAATATTATCGTGGGATGCCGCGCTCTTTTTGCCTGGAGCACTATTACAGTCGTCGAGTTGTTATTGGCGGGTGAAAATCAGCAGCAGGATTCATTTTCCAGAGAATACATCATTTCAACGATACATTTGACATACATATAGACAATAACATTGTATCAAAGTCAGCTCGAAAATCGCCGAATAACATAAAAGTCAATTACTTCGCTTTTTTTCATGGTCGAAAAGAAAAGGGTAATAATGTTGAGATTAGATTTGACGATTGCTGATACTACTATATTGATGCCCAAGAGCGGGATGTCCAATGACTGCCGAGACGAACATTATTTTGATGATGAACTTTCAATAGAAGCGGTTTCGGCGGACACTTACGTATCCTGCATTGTACCGGATATACTGAAAACGCTAACCCTAATATTGAGGTAGGTGAATTCATTCAATTTGTTCCGATGTAATTTCTTTCGTGCTTGATTAGTGTACATTTTCTTTGATTATTTGATAATAATGATGAATGATAATAATGATAATGATAATTAAAAAAAAGTTTGATGAGCCCCTTGTTTTGTGAAGTTCAAATGGTTTCTGGACGAAAAGGAAATAAAAAGGACAGGGGACAATCGGGATACGAGATAGGTATTACTTTTATGCACTTGCCCCATTATTGCAGAAATCGTTGCGTTACCATAATTAGACGTTTTCATAATTTTGAACCGGTCCCTGACGTTATCCGCACGATTATATTTAGGTACGTGCCACACCATCTCTAGGGCGCTTCGGAAATATAGCGAACGCAGCACTACTTCAGACTCTACGGCCAATGGGCGAAACGCCCAATATGGCCGCGACCACCAGTTGACATCGACAATTATCATTTTGTGCAGAATACCATATCCTGTCTCTATTAGTGCATGAAATAAAGAAGTTTTGCAATATAAATCTTCGGAATTCAATGTAGAATTGCGCTGGTTGTTTCTTTTCCGCGCTCGTGACGCGTAGGTTTTGTATTCACCATTTTTAATAAAAATATTCACCATTTTGAATTTCGCAAATCTCACTTCAGATTCGTCATCACTGACCCAAAAAACCTATGAGTACCAAGTTTCAGCCAAATTCAAATGTTTTTAGTTTTTTTGCAGCATATCGAATACGCCAAATGAAAATTTCGCAAACTTGACTCCAAATTCGTGATCAGTGGTCCAAAAAACCATATGGTGACAAATTTAATTGAAATCCGTTGATGCGTTCTCAAGATATCGTCATTTTTGTTGTATTTTTTAGAATTACGTTATTCAAATAGTTCGAAAAGTATTAAAGCGATCAAAGCCAAAATCTAATCAGTTCTGAATAAAAAAAGCTCCGTCGATTGAGCCCAATTTGATCAAAATCCGCGCACTCGTTCTCGACTCTCTAAATTTGAATCAGTGAAAATTTCACTAATTGAATCAGTGACTTGGTATTTCACTGCAGAAACAGTGACTTACACCCTTTTTCACTGGAGTATCAGTGAAGTCTATTTCAGCAGTGATTTTACCACTGCTAAACCAGTGCATAACTTCACTGTTTCGTTAGTGACTTTTGTGATGAACGCTAGGGGCGCCGCGTACGCCGAGTCTCTAACCGCCATGGAGCTGCCTACGAACCGCCAAATCGTTCGCGTTTATATGCTGCGTGCTGATTTGGGCGTCGGTTCAACCACGTGAACTGTTCAGTAAAAATCATAACGTAAGTACACATGCGGATTTATAAAATTCTTCACAATTTGGCTTGTTAGTTGCAGATAATCAATCAATTGTGTGAATATTGCTGTTCACTGTCTTACATTGAATTCCTTATACTTTTGGTAGGTTAGGTTTTCTCACTGCGTCCAGTCTTGGCTCGCTCCGACTAGATGGGAAACGGAGAAGTTTCATCTGGGTTAGGAGTCTGTTTTTTCTTTACTTGCAATAAAGATTCGCGAAACAAAAATGTGTCGAATATACCATATTATCTTTCCGTTTCGACAATATCTTCAACCGGATCAAATAATATAAGAACCAATAATTTTCGCTGATTCAATCAGTGAAAATTTCACTATTTGAATCAGTGATTCAAATTCACTGGATAAATTAGTGACTTTTCACTGATTTCCAGTGGTATACGTATAACTGGAGGCATCAGTGACTATTCGCTGATGATCAGTGACTATTCGCTGATGATCAGTGACTATTCACTGATTCAAATTCAGAGAGGAGATATCGCGCGGACTAAAAAGTGGTTGCATACATACATGGGCAATTCCATATCAAGTGATCAAGGCTTTTGGGACAAATTGTTCTGATCTTGACGTCGATCTCAGAAAAAGTAGTTCACGATGAAAAGAAAATACTCGCCAAAGCTTTTTTTTTATTCTCAAATTTTTGAAGTTATGCAACCTTTTCGTTTTGGCGCATTTTTTTTTTCAAAAAATCATAACTCCGGCGACGTTGGTCATAGGGAGATCAACTTGGGCTCATTTTCTTCGCAAAAGAATATAGTTTTTAGAAAAAAATAGGGCATTGGGCTCGGCATTGGGATTTTCGATCGCTCAACATAAAATTGTCTGCATTTCCCGAAACAATTAGAGATTGCGGGAAAATGCATTTTTTTTTTAATCTGAAAAAAATCACGTCAAATTGAAAATAGTCACAGGTGACTCTTTGGACCTCGAAACGTGGTGATTCAGTGAAAACTCAACTTTTCATTTTTGGGGTGATTACAATAACTTCCTTTTTTCTCTGAAAACAGAAAAACAGCTAAATATATACGTATAGGTACGTACGTAATCGTATGGAAGGCTAGGTAGGTGTGCCCTTACACGTTTAGACGCTGCTGGGGATAGAAGAAATGAATTATTGAATAAAGTACACTCGAATGTGTGAGTGGGTATGTGTGTGGACGACGAATCGTCTCTATGAATAGTGCAAAGTGCTTTCGAGATAAAGTACCAGCTTGAGCATTTGTGGTATACGGCCACATAACCGGAGGTAAAATATTCTCGCTCCTCGTGCTTCTATCTGTCTTTAGTAGAAGGGTCAGATTATCGCTGTGGGAGTATTAACGTATTGCGGCAGATGAGAAAAAAGTCAAACTTTCGTTCTAATGCTACACTACATATACAAAGACGTTTTATGCATTTTTTACCATTCGCGATAAACGACACTTTTGAATTACTGATCAGAGGTAGGTACAACGCTGTGTATACTGTTTATATTGTTCACGGTCTTATCAGACCGATCGAATGAATATATACCTAAAGGATTAGCATCTCAGTAAAGAATACCTATTCTTTTATCTTATTCTTGCGAAGCATTTGAGGCATAGATCAGTTGCTCAAAAAACGATAGCCGTTTTTTCGCATTGCCTTCGGTCAAATAGATTTAAAGAATCATCGTACATATCGAGTGAACCTGCTGACTTCAGAAAAAAATTGAATGGCGAATACATATTCCAATCCGAACATGCGTTATAGGGGTATCGCACGCGAAACGAAACGGGTATCGGCCGAGCGTTGCCGAATTTGATGTTTGATACAAAAGATGTATAAAAACGGCGATTGACACGAAAAATTAGACTATCCTAAGAAATATTTTTTCAATAATTAATTGAAAGCGAACAGAGAAAAACGTCCATTTTTGTGACGTCTCAGATTATGCTCATGAAAATTTTCAAGTAGATCGAATAGACCCTACACGGGAAAAAAAAATGTAATTTCTACATCTTCAGTAGTAATTATTTGGACAGCAGATTAATCCCATTGATAAACCTTAACGCAATTGCTGTAGATTTAACTCCAAAAAGATGCTGTCCAAATAATTACTGCTGAAGATGTAGAAATTACATTTTTTTTTTCCGTGTAAGGTTATCCCCTAAGGCTAATCCCTTAAATTGTGTTCCAAGATAGTGAGGAACGAGATTCTGGACAGACGTCTAATTCGACTTGGCCAAAACCCGTCCCGTTCTGCGTGAAATACTTCTACAGTATTTCAATTCAATAGAATAATCAAAAATCTAATCATTTGTATTCGATGAAACTAGACTTTGTAGGACAAACTCTTTTCCGCGATTGACACTAAAAAAAGGTGATATTTCAAGGTTGGAAGTAGACTCTGTTTTGCAATGATTCTTGTCGGCAAATCTCAGCTTCCTTGAGCTTGTTAATCGCACGATCTCGAGGGAGGGAGAAGATTCTCGTTCAGCTGGGTCTTATTTGTGGGGTTTACTATCCAGAGGAGGTACTTCAAAGTGCAGCTAATTCGAATCAACACAAGAAAGATTCACATTGCACTGTGTAAATAACCAGCACTGTGCCAGGGTTCAAAATGAACGTTTGTTCCGCAGATTTTGAGGATTTTCCAGTGAAATCTTCGTTCGGATATTTCTTAAACGTAATTGCGATTTCTGAAATGAAAGTGTTAAGACGGTCTGAAATTGCATGAAACCTTGGAAACAATTCAAGAACTTTTTGGCGAGAAAGAACGATGCGTAACTATATGGAGATGTAATTAGTTTGACTTTGGGATTAGTATATTCTTCGTAGTCGGTGCACTCGTTGAGCGGAGATCTATTCTACACCGTGACTCAGGGAGGATGAAATTCTGCAACGCCCAGATCCCGTTCTAATTGATCTCCTGCATATGATTAGAGAAAATTTGGTCGCTAAAAAGTGATGGTTTTGATGTTTCCGACTTTGTATAATTTACGGCACGAAGGTGGCGGGGTGGAGCGGTTTTCTTTGATTGTTCAGTAAGAACGAAGACTTCAGAGTGAAACATGATCCTTAATAAAAAAACCTAATAACGCGAACTCAATTGCATACGTTACGGCGATACGTTTACAACGATCCCAGTCTGAGCAGCATAGGTACTGCAAAAACGGTCAGTGCCAGAATGGAAAATTAGTTTCGGTTCGGGCTAGTCCCAGGTCTTTTCTGCTCCTTTCGGAGCTATAACAATCGACCTCACTGGCAATGTTTCTTTTGGTACTCTTCAGTTTATGTGTACCTCGCGTGTGTTGTTGGTACTCTTGTATATGTACCGCGTATCGTTCCCTATAGTCGAAACTCATTTGCCCGTTACACACCCATTCGCATGTGGAAATAAGCCTTGGGGGAAGACAGCGTATGCAATTTCGACTGGACCTACAATTTTTTATACGGTGGGTTCCGAACCACCAGGAATCACGGTATAAATACTTGGAAAAAATCCAGAGGTATCGGCTGGGATCTGAACACGCGAACTTCGAATCCGAAGTCCCACGTCTCTAGCCGCTGAGTCACCGTGACTCCCCGCCAGAATGGGAAATAATAGAAGTTGTGTTTTCTTGATCGAAGAATTGTGAATTGAATTGCAAATATTCAGACCATGTGAAAATGAAACGGTGATTCCTTGCAGAGTGCTCTTTTTTCTGGATACTTTCTAACTTGAATAATTGTGCTCCTTCGTTCGCGATCATGCTGATGCACTTGTAACGATATGAGAGAGTAGAGAAATTCATAATTACGCGCCTTAACCATATTTAATAGGTAAATCAGAAATACGCAAATGTAAATAGTATCTTGAACTATATTTCGCCAGACTTTCCGGCAAAAAACGTTCGACTCTCTCTCTACGGGCAGACGTCAAATTCATTGTCTCTATCTCAGAAGTGTACTAGTAAACGTTAATCAATTTTCAATCAATTAAAATCCACTCAATTGAATTTCAACACTATAAAACTTAGACTCGTTATCACACTCTCAAGTTTGAGTTCGTTAAGAATTATCATCGACAATCGGATCAACGAGGAGGAAGTTTTGCGAAGGGCAAAATGCGGTCGTCGGAGCCTGTGTGCCGCATATATCTTCCAACGATAATCGGTGACGATCGGTTATCGTAAAAAGGTCAATAAGACCTCACCGATCTAATTCTCAACATCTTCGGAGCCGTTGTGCCATCTCTCCTCATCAATTTCACACGAGCTAAGTTATCATCGTCAAGTATCGATTCCCCATTTAGATTCATTTTTTCTGTAATTTCAAGTCATTCATTAATTTAGAATCACCTGCAACGGCTAGGGTACACGTTTTCCACTACCAGCTCCGTAGAGACTTGTTAGCGTCGTTTTATAGGTATATACTTATGTCTTCTGTCAACTTTACAAGATTTTAATATGTGGAATGAATGCGTGCGTAAATGATTTCCTCTTTTATATTATACAAAATATCATGTTCCGGTCGCATGGCCTCTTTATATGGCTTTTCTTACACTTTTTTTTGCGCTTTTTTAATAAATTAGCCAAGTTCGAATAATCATATCCTCGTTTTACGAATAATTTTCCTCTCCATCGATCGTTTCCCCGATTGAATTGTCAAAATAAATAGGTTTGTGCCGAGAAGAAGGTTTCCGGCCAGTAATATCGTCACACACGCACTCGGGATTTGATCCCATATGACTTATTGATTAGTAGGCCAGGCTCTCATCTATTTACCCACCGTGACTCGAACTTTGCACTTATCGTTAGATATAGCAATCGAATATTCCGGTCATTGATTATTATTCCACAGAATGAGCGGAAAACGACCCCGCTGTACTACGTGATTAAATGATGAATGCGTATATAGCGTGCCTCGCATAGACATTCGGGAAATTATCGCATGTACACAATTATTTGGGCGCATTATATACCTGTCAGATCGACTTATTCGCTCGGTCACTATAAAATCAGATTACATTTCTGAGTTTTGGTTGACATTTCGACGTATCGCCATTGTTCAATGATACCTGTGTTTTGTCATCGCAGAATACGTGGGTGGAGTTAATTTGTCCAGTGCCAATTCCTTCGTCATTCGCAACTAGTTGATTAATTATTCATTTGGAGTAGGTAGCGCGCTCGAATTAACGTAACTGCATGGTGTGATTATGATTATGATCTCTATATACGATTTATAATCTACTTCTGTAATCGCTGTCTAGTCTATGGGCTACCGAGGGGGTAATCACACTAATTATGGTGTGCCAACCATTTCAAATTTCAAAACCGTTTATATTATATACATACATATCGCTCTATATTATATAAAGATATCGCCGCCGACACCGCCGCCGCCGCCATGTCAAGATTTTGAAGGTCGACGACGACGACGACGACCCCCCTCCCCCTCCCCATCTCCCATAGCAACCGATCTCCATAGGAACGGTTACCATAGCAACCGATCTCCATAGAAACGGTTACCGTAGCAACCGATCTCCATAGGACCGGTTACCATAGTAACCGATCTCGAAACGGTATAGAAACGGTTACGATCTCGAAACCGATATAGAAACGGTTACCATGGCGACCGAGACAAAGAGACGACGTTAAAGACATGATAGCAATTCAATCAAACTATTATCGTTTCCACACCACTTAAAGTAATATGTACGATGTCATAGTAGTTTGGTTCGGATTTGATATAAGAGACTAATTTTTCAACTAGCCCAATTTTAGCATACCACAACGAAAATGTGTCTAGATTGAGTGATAAAGTGCTCAATAGACTTCAGATTCGAATTTTTTTCTACTATAGTATAGACTGTGTGAGGCATGAAGGTATGGATTAGTGTTGCCGCGAGAGACGAGAAAAACGAGACGAGACGAGACGAGACGAGAGTGAAGAGTCGAGAGACGAGACGAGAGACGAATCTTTAGGTCGAGAAAAATTCGAGACGAGAGACCAATTTTTTCTCGATATTCGAGACAAGACGGTATGATCTATCGTCTACGACATTGTCGAGACAAGACGAGAGAAGGGAAATTCTCGTCTCGTCTCGTCTCGCGGCACCACTAGTATGGATCAATCCGATAAATATGTATAATTGAATTACCTGATAGACTATTCAAATTCCTTGAAATTTCTTGGATTACTGGCTTACAAATTAATAGTTAAGGATAGGGCCATTATAATGCTCTTAAAAAATGTGAGCATTCGTGACGGACGTTGCAATGCACTACACTACAAAATTTTTCACCATATAAATTTAACATACGAGCAATAATTCTGACGCGATATCAGCAAGGTAATACTGCGTTTATTCCCAAAGTCACATAAGACACAGGAGAATGTTTGAACCTAACTGTCATCTTATCTCGCAAACAATTCTCGATTACGTTAGCATTCTATACGACCGTGAATAAATCTCAAGAACAGAGTTTCGAGAGAATATGGATATATTTCTCAAAACCATTATTTTCTCATGGCCTATGTGACTCTTACGCGATGCGAAAATCCGGAAAAATTGATATACAGTCCGACCTCTCTATAAGGCCCCTCCCAATAGAGCCGGTTCCCCTATTTCTCGCTCGCAGCGTTCCCCCACTCTACCATGTAACGTGAGCTCGAGAAAGAGACGAAAGACGAGTCGTGCGACTAGCGAAGATGGCAAAGTGGGGTACCTCAGTTCCTGGAAAAACTCTTCCCCTTGGGGGCCTGGGCGGCCCTATAGAGAGGTTGGACTGTACCACAGAATTCACAGATGTGAAAATTATTGTTTGGGAAGAGATTTCATGAACATTTGTACTCCAAATATATTATAAACATTTTTGAGAGTTTGTTAGATCATTTTCATCTTCTTACGAACTTGGGTCTCGAGATTTGTTTATGAGTCTTTTCGAAATTCATTGTACACAATGGTAGTAGATGAGGCCTAATGGGTATATCACTAATATACTACTATAACTCATAGTGTTGAGGAAACGATTGAGTATAAATTTCAATTATAGTTCAAGCTTATACGATCTGCAACTTTTCTTCCATCATATCGGAGCTTGGCATGCAAAGCGCACAGGATGGCGGATTTATTTTTTTTTCACAATTATCATCCATATAGATACATATCTATGTTTTGATTTTCTTCTACTTTTTCTCTACTTTGTCATATAAAAGATTATATGATACTAACCCAAATCGGGGGATGGCGCGCGAAGCGCGCAGGGGGGGTGAAGCCCCCTAGTATTATGTATATATATAGATATACTTCACGTGATAGAAGGCGCTGTGCAGTGCAGTGCAGTGCAGTGCTCTAGTCGGCGTCGGCCTTAAGAGGAATAGTTTGATGACTGTAGTCGAACGTGAGCGAAACAATAGAAAGCAGAATGCTCAAAAAGTTTATATAGAATCAATTGAAAGTCGAGTTGAAAGTTTTGCTTGCATCATGGCACATCGGGTCGCCGCCGAATGCGCGGATCAGAAGTCGTGAGAAGTAGAAGAATAGTATATTGTGAAAAGGAGGTAAACTCGATCGATCTTTTCAGGTTTAGTTTCCAGGCTGATAAACGAATAATTCAAATACGCGACGCGAAAAGACCATTGCCTGCTTGCTCCACACGGTTCTTTACATGACAAGAGCATGACATACGCGTTTTAAGGTTAGGTGGAACCACGTTTGCATATTACAGGTCTGCAGCGGCTAAGGAGAGTAGTCAGGGATTCCAATATGAATAATCTTTATAACCTAAAATCCGCGTCGTAGAGATGAGTGGGTGTGCAAATCGTGGTAGAACGGAGTGTGTAACAGGCGTATTTTGCAAGCATGCTTGAGATATTTTATCCTCCGTTCTATTTCATTGTATCAGACTAAGAATGCGTCAGTTTGTGTATCGGGAGAATTCAAAAGTGAAGGAAAAATTTGTGACCCACACAAAACTGTCAAAACTGGTGAATGGTTGAAACATTTTTTGCCTCATACATACCTATAATATTTATAAAAATAATTATGTGTATATTATGAACTTCCATTACTAAATTCATAGTCTAAAATCTATTAGTCAAATCTGTCAACCCACATGAGTTGTGCACCCTTTTCTTTGTAAATCTGTAATGGGAAGTTCGACTTCGCGGACGGTGGAAGATGCGCGGGATAGCTGATCCCCTTACGGGCCAAAAGCTGCTAGGAGTGCTGGAACGTAGATTCCCGCACTACTTTTAGCCTGTAAGGGACTCAGCCATCTCCTGCACCCTCCACAGTGCGCGGAGTCGAACTTCCTATACAGGTGTCACGAAAAATTTATTAGACACGTATTCTTTAATTTCGATTGACTATAAATCATATAAAACAATAATCATTGATGTCAGTCATTATCTCGGATCAAAATCAGATTTCCTGCCCTTAATCCCCTTCATCAAGAGAAATTTTAGGTTATGTGTTCGTTTATTATCAGAACCATTGAGAATACGTTTGCCCAATCATCATGTATCGCAACAATTGCCATTCCGTGGGTCCTAAAAATATTTTGATCTGCAAGCAGATAGTTCAGGTTCAATAAATTCAATCGTTCATCATTTATAAATCTCAAAATCAGTTAGTCAGTGCTGAAATGAGTGAGCACAAGAGCTCTGGAATTTTCAATTCAAATATTTGTTCGTATTCCAGTTCGGATGAATTATCGATAATTATCCGTCGGCTGCCAGCTCGGGTAGCTTTGTCTCTTCATCCTTTTTCTTGCATAGAATAGGTATTTGTAAACGAATTCATTGACAATTCAAAGCGATTATACGAATCCAATCGGAGAATGGATAGCGACAATAACTCCCGTGGTTACGGAAGGTCTCCCTCTTTGACAAATCCACAGCTCCAGAAGAATGGAGACAGACAATTACTCGCTGTCATAAAACTCAATAAGATTTGTTATTATAGATAACCGCGGCATAGCGGACCATTGAGCTCGTCTAAGTTCACCAATAATTCCAGATCAACCCATCATCGAATTCCGAAGAGCCAGTGTATATACTTTTTCAGCTACGACAGCCCCTGGATTCGACGTATCCGTAATGTGAAGCTTTAAAAAGGTACAGACATTTAGCTGCAGGGGTTTCGAGCAGTACTTCATCATCCTAAATCTGCGGAGAAAAGGGAGTCTTCCTTCGACCCGCCTCAACCTTCGTCGACTTTGAGCTGCTTTTTTCTTCTTTCCTCTGCCAAACATAATGACGCCGAGGTCTTAATGTCGGCCCCTTCCATACGCGCAAGTATTGATCAAAGTTTCGCATTTTTACCATTTTTATTTTTTTTTTTTAATTCAAGTATGTTTCATTGAAATAACGATGAACACACTAAATGGTAGATGGTTTTGCGGGGGCCATTTTTTAGTGCGTGAATAACAAGTAGGGTGCGACCGTGAGGTGGGTTACTTACTGAAGTATTCTTCTTCAAACTCTGAATTCCCTGGAGGAGATTATTTGTTTTCTTTTTCCATGGACCGAGCCTCTGAGGACCTTCGTGCTTCGAAATTCTGTCTACAGAACGGGAGTTTGCAAAGTCCCGCGCTTTGGTCATGCCAAAACAAAAGAAGGACAAGTCGCCTCCTTTGTGGCCCTTGAAAGAGTGTTTCATTTAAGCTGTTTTATCAGCATCTCAGGGTTTTGTAGGCTCTTTGTAGCATAAAAGGGCAAATGACGAAGGCGGGAGGCATGGCTCCCCTCACCTGCAGCTTCATCATACTTGAACCTAAATTGGTACGAACTATTTAAATACTACCGAACTGCATTCGACTTTAGTCCGATCTCAAGGACCCTTGATTCTGAGCTGGTTATATTACAACGATATTCACGTTGCTAACGCAACTACTAACTAACGTTCGTCTGAACCACAATCCTTTAGACGACTAACCTTGCATATTATATTGTAAACCTAAGCCATCCAAAATGGTGAACTGAGCACGCAGCAGAATCAGGTCAAACGTGTCTGTGCAGCGTTGTAGAATGAAGTTGAGAATCGTAAAATAAATATTTCGACAAGTAGTGTAGATTTTTTGTCCGTTCAAAAATAAATTCAATTCAATTCAATTCAATTCAATTGCTTTATACGTAATGAACAAAAACAAGTAGGTACATTGAATAAGTCTCAAGTGTATTGCAACACACATAGGGTTTTGAATTCTGATTTTTTATTTTCACATCAACCATTTGCTCGCGAAATCTATATTCCTTTACATAAAATCCGAGATCTGAATAAGAGTCAGGGATAAGTAGGCGAATAAATGAGTAAAGGTGTATGTCTTGGAATGCGTTGGAATTTTACCATCGCCAGAGGTGGTGGAGCAGCACCAACTCACAAAAAAGATATACATCGATGGTACACACAGAAAACACGAAAGGAATAAGAGATGCTTTGAAAAGGGTCCTGAGTGGTGCAATTGGGTATCGCGCACGTCGAAAGAAAGTGTGCCCTAGGCCTTGTCCAAAAGCTTGAAATTTTCCGTCGCATGATACTAGTCGTCTTCTATACGTGTATTGGGGCGATGTATGCCGAAGGTGTGTAGAAAACGAGACCCGTTTTACGTTACAGATAAGCATGATCACGCTGTACGAACTGACGAAGCTTAAACTTTCTGCTAGTGTCTCAAGACTTGCCGAGGTTCAGACGCAGGGCGGGGGGCGGGGGGCTGTCTATTCAAGGAAGTAAGATTATCAAGTTTCTAAACCTCAAACTTATTATCTACACCGCTAGGGCCTTAATTTTTCTTGCCCATCTTGTGGTTGATTCGCATAACAGCATAGGAGGATGAAATTCGAGAAAACCAGGGGAAAAAATGGAATTATTCATCTTGCTCTTTTCTCGGAATCGAGTTCACCCTGACAATTGTAAGATTTTATCAAACGATAACGTCTCTCTCCACTCGGCATGACAGGACTTACGAGCACTACGTCAATCCAGTGTCATAATGCCTGAATGCACTCTGAATCATCGCGACGGCTACAGTGTGCCGTTGCGGTTGGAGTATACAGTTATATATATTTTCTTAATTTTGGAGTAAGTAAAATCCCGTGAGATCCTGCGTGTTGGAATAGTGTTGTTGCCGTGTCGACCGAGTGTCGGGGGCTCGGCCACTGTTTTGTGACGAGGGATAAACGGATGTGACGTAGCAGAGCTAGCGAAATGACGTATGGGCACTGATAATGAAAGCATATGTATATATATATATTTACGAGAGATATGTCTCTTCGCGCTGTTAGCTACGAGAGCTGTATATTATATGTATAGTTCCCGTTTGTCCAAAGCCCGAAGCTGCTAAATTCGTACAGTGTAGAGGTATATATCTCAACGACACGCGCAGGCACACAGCGATACGACAGAAATTATCTCCACACGGAGCTATTATACATCTATACAGTACAGCTATACTACTGCAATGCACTATACGTTTAAACCAGTACAGATTTCACATGTATATATATGCGTGTGCCTTATTCATCCGAATTGCCGTTGTTACGTAGTAACGTACCAGTAAAGGAATCAATTTCAGATAGCTCGAACTCACCAAGGGGCAGTTGCGTGGGTGCCCTAAAATAGACCAATCTGTCCGTAAATCGTTGCTGCTCACAATAAGTTAATTTAGAAATCAAAAGTTGACGAATCAAGCTGTTTGTAAATAATAACCCGTCATTCGGGTTTTCTACTTGGGCAATTTCATATAAAATGATCACGGCTTTTTGGGCACATATTTAAATTTTGACGTCAATCTGAAGAAAGGAGTTTACGGTCAAAAGCCAGAACAAGATATTTTTTCGATATTCCCAATACTTTTAAAGTGATTCAATCTCTTCGTTATTGCAGGTTCAACGGAATAACGTTACTTGTCGCGTAGTTTAGTGTCAGGTTTCTCAAGAGACTCGTGTAGAACTTCGCGCCAAGTAGGTACATACATCTAAAATAGTATATTACACACCTAGGGAGGGAAAGTAGGCTATTCCAAACTACACGTGAGATTGACACCCGAGCCTAAGGCGAGGGTGGCAAGAACGCAGTTTGGGATGGCCTTTTTCACTCCCGTGGGTTGTATACTATTTTTCACCACCCCCTGCATCGGAAAGCACGACTTCCCGTTCACGCAGCGGGCCGAAAGTCGTACTTTCCGTGCAGGTGTGGTGAAAAAATATTTTTTCGCCGCACCTGCATGGGAAGTCCTCTTTCGCGCAGCGTCTATAGAGGCACCCAAAACACACTTTCGTGAACCGATGTGTGAAGAGATTTTTCTTTACACATGCATGCAAAATCCTCGTTTGCCCACCGCTTACAGACGCCCAAAATGGCCGATTGCCGCACTGTGCACGGGGCGATGCGCAAAATCCCTTCACCGGTGGGCAAAGTACTTTGCCCACCGGTGAAAGGATACCGCGCATCGCCCCCGTGCACAGTGCTGCAATCCGCTATTCCGGACGTCCGTAAACGGTGGGCAAGATCTCGGATCTTGCATTACATTCATAAAGAAAAACAGTGTTCGATACGCGAGGCCAAACTCGCTTCTTGCGCACTACTCGTCTGAAGACCGCACGAAGCCTCGGCTCCGCCTCGGCTTGTGCCTTCAGACTCGCAGTGCGCAAGACGCTCGTTTGGCCTCTTGTATCGAAATATACTATTTCTTACGCCGCACAGTGGGCGGAATCGACCAAAAAGGCGCGCATAAGTGAAAAAAATAAAAATCGTCGAATCTGTCTGCAATTTGTTTTACTCATTCAAAAGACCTTCACGAAGAGAAAACAAATATTATGGCATTCAAATTTTCGATCTAAGTCCTTATAAAATGTCGTTGAAATTGGTGTTTCCATAACACAAAAATTATCAGCAACGTTCTATTATTTTCGAGTTTACTCTGCGCTAAATAGAACTAGGCAGGAGGTATAATAGCATTATATTTTTGCATGTCCGTTCACACTATTAAGAGAGCTTCATTTTGGTTGAAAAACCATTCAATTATCTTCGGTCAATCAAAAGATATAGCCCGTTGAAAAAAATTACGTGGTGCATTGAAAAACAAACGAAAAAAAATAAAAAAGGCGTGCATCTTTTTTGCCTTACGGAGGCTTACGGTGAATCTTGTGGGAACTTGTAGATTGATTCTCCGTGAAAAAAGTGAATCTAGTCTTATCTGCGGGGATTTGCGGGTGTCGATGTAATCTAAGAAACAATACCTTAAAATGCGAGAAATCTCATTTTATACATATCATTTACTCGACCTCAGAGATATATTTTTCCATTCTCATGAGCGAAATATTCGTCATGGTAAAACACCATGACAAAAATTGTGTTATAAAATTACTCGCGAATTGCCAAATTGACGGATATTTTCGATAATTCCTTATATCACGTCTGATCCATTAATAGCCAGTATACGAAACCCGCCCAAAAAAGGAACTATAAGCCTCGTGAATGAGGAAGTATCATTAACTTATTTTGTCCTCTTATCCAGCAATTTACTGATTGAAACTGATAAAAAAAACTTGTTGCGACTAATTATTGATCGCTGGTTTTCATGTAAATCAAGTTTTTTTTAAATAACGTTCGAATTCTGTGGTCACGTGTGACGGTACAAAGTACCCTTTACGCACAAATTTATCGTCTGATGGCACTACGGACAACTATGGTCAAGAGAAGAACATGGCGGCCGAGGTACTGCGTGTCGTCACGTACTGGCATTTGAAAGTTGATCATTTAAAATTGCTGTTTACAGTCGACAAAAGTTGATTCTATCATTTTCATAGTTTTTAAAGATTGTCTTCAATTATCACGCACCCATTTCCAATGGACATTCGTTACTGCAGTATAATATGAGGAAACTTCCCTATTGCCGATTGAGGTTTTAAAATGACTGAAAGAGCTGGATAACTGCAATAGGGACAGCAGTGGGGCTGAGGACGGTGAAATTAATAAATAAAAACTTCAATTAAATTGTCCCTAAACTTTTCTACCTGCGTTACAGAACAGATATCTGTATTTTTTTGTCATAATCATACGTTCATCTTATTGTAAATAAACTAAAAAATGCTAAAATGAATTTATTTATTTGATTCTGATTTTGATGAATAATAAACTATTGTAAGTGAATGAATTATTCAACTATTTATCGGAAGTGATAGATTGTAGTTTAAGCTTCAATTTCGGTTCGCACAAAAATCGAATAGCACATATGGTTTCGTAGTTTTCAGCCGATTTCAATTATGCGCGCCTTTTAGGTCGATTCCGCCCACTGTGCGCCGCGTATAAAATGGTATGCATGCAGCGCAAAGAGGACTTTCATTCACTAGCAAAGCACTATTTTCCAAGTGTGAAATTTGCAGTACGAGCCGAAGGCGAGTGTACTGCAATCGCACTCGCGAAAATAGCGTTGCGCCCGTGATGCACACGATTTTTTTTCTCAACACCTGGTCTGCAGAAATGCTCTTTTCAGACCGAGTGAACGGGCGCAAAACAGCACTTTGCGCCCGAGGGCAGGAAAATAGTGTCTTTTGCCCGCTTTTAGCGGGCGGAATAGTATATTTCGATTCAAGTGCGAAAGGTTTGTTTTGGCATGAGTGAGAGGTTTGTCGCCCGAGCAAAGCGATGGTGACAATCTTACGAGTGGGAAAACATGTACTGAGAATGCGATAATAATTGAGGTAATACTGAAGGTTCCCGTTTTTAAGGGGAGACTTCGATGAAATTTTGGGCAAAAATAGGTTTTTTAGTTCTTGAAATATTGAAAAGAGGTGTATAAGAAAGTCCGTCCAAGACTTTTGAAATCATGGCAGTATGGGGTGCGGGAGAGAAAATGCAAGCCGCCTGCGGTGATAGTGTACACGCAAGGAATTTTGGCAGAATGTGGGCAAAATCTTCTTCACAAGGTTTCTTGCGCTTACACCTTCATCAAAGAAGGCTGAACTTTTTTTTCACAGTCTATACTACCATTACTCAAAAACTGCTGGAACGATTTTTTTTATACGACATCTGATAGCGATTTTCCAAATTTCACCGAAGTCTCCCCTTAAGGGAATACGTTGGCCGGATGAATACGTTTAGAATTGTCCGACAATGAACTTCAGCATAAGTGGAAATCCGTATCCTGCCATGCTCCAGTATAATGTTTTTATAATCTCTTACAAAAATAAGAATAGTGTGCAAATATATCAACATCAATGAATAAGTATCGATAAACACTGAATGAAGTCTTCCGATATAGTACTTCTGTTCTTAGATTGCATGGCAAGATTCGTCCGTTCCACGCGGTCCACCAAGGTATTCTTCTTATCGTCAGAATCCGATGATTTGACGTCGTGTTACTCGAGTGCTCCAAGAGCTGTTCCGCAACGTGAAAATTGGAAGCTAAGTCATCGAAGAAAACCTCCAGAGCATGTGTGCAGTGTACACATTTTCTCTGTATAGTAGAGCTAGAAGTAGGCGTGCGAAAATATAACCAAAACGATTAAACGATTGTTCATATCGACAAGTTCTGAGGTAATACACGTATTCGGTCATGAAACCGTGTAGGAAATGTGTACGGAGCACTATAATCGCCTTAAAGCGTATTCTGAGTTACGTCTGCTCTAGACTGTCCGCCGAGATATACGTCTGTTATTCCTCAGGACTCGTCACATATCAATAGATCGCTCGTCCAAATGAATATTTTTACACAAGACAGAGCATGATACGAACGTTCAACATCGTATAGTATTATTCCATTTCAATTACAATATACATAGCACGATCAATCCCGTAGGTTATGTACCAAATTTCAAATTTCAATGACTGTCGCATTCTCTTAGAAATCATACATTCAATTCAGTGGAGAATCATAAATTTCATTGTTTCGTATCCTATCATAAATAAGTCGTAAATAACGTCACATATTACCATATGTCCAGCGGTAACAATAATCAAAATACGCGAATTCGTAATGGAAACTCTTGTTGACCGCTCCGTCAACCTAGCAGAACCTAACCCCACTTAATCTAGCAGCCGCACTAGCAGCCGACATGCAAATTATAAAAACGACCAATGTTCCCAAAGCCTGTGATTAATCTAACTGGTTCAGATTCATAACCTCATAACTTAATTATTCCATTAAACTGGCTCACATCTTAATTTTACTTTCTCAATAATGATTCTCATATCATATCTATGATGTATCATAATATCACGTAGCAATAATGAGCAAACCGAAATGTTTCGTTACTGTCATCGGTGAAGGGCGAAGGCTCGGGCGCGCAGATCGATTCTTTCGATCTATTACATTTGAAAATGGCGGCTCGTTTACATGACACAAGTACCATCTAGCCGCGGATGTGGTGTACTGAGATATAATATATATAGAGGCGAAACAGCTCCCGTTCGGGTAGCCAGGTTAAATTAATTATTGTTTAATTAATTATTCGAGTTTTCTTCACGGCGTATTGAGAATATACATATTATATTGAATTCTACATCTGAAAATACTTCGCGCAAGACTCATCAATCGGAAAATAAAAGAAAAAAGCCGAAAAAATCTGCCGAATTCAATCTCGACAATGGCGCCACCTGGCCACTGACTGGGTGTACTCTCTCTTCTCGTCTGCTCTCTGCGTATTCTCAACTAGACACCGCCGCTCTTCCCTAATTTTCATACTCGTAGCCCAGTCCAAAGCAAAGTCTGGCTGAAGGAAACGATCATGAAGGAGACGAAAATTTTCGAGTGAAACGGACCTGTCAGATTTTTTAAATAATCATATCTCATCTCTACGTGCACGGATTTAATCGAAATAGGGCTCAAATGAAAGCTCTTCGTGCCGATATTCTATCAATAATATTTCGAGACCCATGGATGTCGTAAGATCGAAGAAATAAAAGATTGTGAATCCACCCACCACCACCGCGAGTAGTTCCCGTTCGGGTAAAGAGACTCGGTTCGAGTCTCACGCAGCGTATTAAAAAATTTTTTATAAAACCTGCGTGGAAAGCTTGATTTTTTATGCCTATGTCTGGTTTGGAAAGGGCCCCTTTTCAGATGAGTGAAAAAGAGTAATATTTCTTCACTATCGCGCAGCGCACATCGTGCATTATCATCATTTTTTCACCAACAGGCATGCGCACTTCAAGCAATCTACCAGGAAGTAAGAGGGAAGGAGACCGATCCCCATGCTACAAAACCTGCGATGATATTCACGGCTCTTTAGTAGTACAATATTCTACCACTCGTAGTGCTGGTGATGCACGCCGGGTCCCACGGACCTACCGGGTCCTCGACCCGTCACGACCGTCACGTGATCTTGGCATACGACCAATGAAAACGTAAACAAACCCCCACCATGGCACCAACTGACCCGGCGTGCATCACCAGCACTGCGAGTGGCAGAATACCGTACTACTAAAGAGCCGTCAATATCAACGCAGGTTTTGGCGAGCGACCAGCATGGGGATCGGTCTCCTTCCCTCTTACTTCCTGCAATCTACATTTCTTCACTATCACGCATGCGCACTTTGAAGTAAGTCAGTCGTTCAGTAGCGCCATCGGTCGGTGGCAACGATGTGTCTACCTAGATTATCGCCTAATTTCGGGTTGGTTATGGTCGGCCATTTGCTCAGCTGTCAGATGTTATTCGTCTGTATCTCAAATCAAGCTTTCCCGCAGGAGTTATAAAAAATAATGTGTGCGATAAGTGCGGATAGGCGACATCTGCCTCGTGTGAATTACCGGATGCCGACCCATTCCCCGTTGTTTGCCGGTTGCCAGCCATCCCACGATTGGCGGTTGCTGGTCGATTCCACGCCGGTTTTTTTTTCATACCGACCGCAAGTGACTTAGTTTCTTTTTCACTTGATTTTTGGCAAGTATAAAATGTAAACTTATCCTACTCAAGTTAATTGTTGAGTTAAGTGTAACATGTTGACCCGTTTTTTCGTATCTTGAGTGATTTGTGCTTCCAACCTCAAGCATTATATCGAAAGAGTAAAGGCATATACATATCAGAAGACAAAGGAACTTTGATAAACCACTCGAAAGAGGTAACTATCTATGATATTATAATTTTGACAATGCCCAATCGTATTGAGGGGGGAGTGAAATTTTGACATAATTTTGAATAAATGGAAATTGGAAATCTAATGAAAGAGGAAACATTTTGTATTGAACTCACGAAAAGTATTATAATCTCAAAATTATACATATAGTATATCATATTAATATACACTTATCAGTTTGATAATTGAAGTTATACAATGCGATTCTGACTGAATGTTGGCGAGTACGGGATTATTTTGTAAAATAAAAAAAATACAGAATGGATTTGTAGGATGTAAATAAGTGATTCGGAACGTTTCCCAATAGGTTCTCTTTTCAGAAGTAAATGTCCAAACACTCATAAAGAGACTAAGTGGGGGAAGTGCTCGAGCGAGGATTAGGGGAAGATAGCCTATTCAGAGGGGGTCTATTCGGAGGTTTAACTGTATCAAAAAATTGAACGGGTTACCATCCGATTTTCGCATGCCAACCGGCTGCCATCCGAAGTCCCTATGTTGACCTGCTGGTTACCGCCACCTATTTTCTTCCATATACCGATTGAATATGGCTATGGACCATGAATGCAATTCAGTGGATAGGATCGGTGATGAAGGCTTTATTTGCAAGATACCAACCAGAGAAATGAAGTAGGGTAAGGTTGCTATCAATGGACCGTTGCCTTCGACGGACCAGTGGTATATCTCAGGTATGTGTTGGTGCTTGGCGTTGCTATGAGTGCGAATCAAGTCTAGTAGTGGCCAAAGAGTGGCCATGTTAAAAACAGTCACACGGGTGCCATAGGTGTGCTGAAATTGAATGAGGTAGGAATTTGCCCTTTCTGATCTTATTTTTCCTAATTTTGCAAACGTGTTTGAATCCTTGTATCGGTGATTTTTCCTAAATCGTTTTGGATGGTTTTGAAGCTTATGATTCGCTCTTCAAAATGATATTGAAACATTTTTTCGTATCTTTTCATCCTGTGGTAATAGGATAGGTTATGTGTTGCGATGCGAATTTCCATGGATGCACCGGGCAACAGCGCTATGAATGGACCAGCATGGAAGGCGTTACTTTTTTCAGTTTGTAAGACACTTTTGAGAGCATCTATCGTGGTTGACCCACAATTTATTTAAACGTATTTTTATCTTGTTTTTAAATACTTGGAGACAGTTGGAGATTATTTTGAAATTCATAGAGGTGTGAAATCGGAGAATTTTATGCTTCATTTTTGTCTGTGGTGAAACTGATAAACATTTAAACATATATTTATCTAGTTCATATTGATTCTACGTCAGATAAATGGTTTGGTTTTTCGCAGTCGTGTGAAATTCAAGAGAAATATTACTTCTATTTTGTCAGTAATAGCTTTTAATTATGATAAGTCCATCTTACGTTCTATTCCTGAGCATTTAAAATCCATTCGATAAGATTTGAGACTGCTATTCTAATAAAAATCTCAAAAATCTACTTATACGTCAGCAATTCATCATTTAGACCAATATATTGCGTCATTATATGATTTTATGTTCATTATTTTTAGTGGTCCATCGAAGGAGATGGGGTGGTCCATTCATGGAGCAGGGTTGCCTGAGTGGACCAAATTCAAAAAACAGAACATCGGTAATCAATAATTCGAGATTAACCATAACCTCGGTCACTCATGACTGCTCTGTAGAATAGGTTTCAAAGAAAACATCCACCAGTGGTTTTGCATTTTCGACTCAAAACCCAATTCTTATGACCAACATTGCTTAGGGGGTCTATCGATAGCAACCTTACCTATATTTATCCAATTATTATTCAGTCTCCAACTAATACAAGATCAATTGGTTCACATGTTTTAGAGGATTATATACTTATTAATGCTCCCTTGCTTATGAATGATTTCATAATGGAGACTATCTCGCTAGAAACGTTGGTATCGCCAGCTACGTATGACTGTATGAGACGTTTATTATCTCGCAGGATTCTATCGGATTTGAAATGCTTTCGTAGCAAATTCGTCTCCAGCACAACTTTCGCATAATTTTTGCTGTCCTCAATTGTCAGGGGGGTAACGTTGGGTGATTTTATGAACGACAATTCAACTAATTGCGATGCTGTCTTGTTATGTTCATCACCGATCCTTCCTCATTATTCAGTGAAAGACCAAGTGACTCAATTTTTTTGCCTCCTATTATTTAATCTTCTGTTGCGGAAGTATGCACCAATTCCTTTAGTTCCAGTGGTTTTACTATAGCTTGAACATTTCATCCGTAAGCTCCTCGTTCGCGTCTCTTTAAGCTTCGGCTATCTTGGATTTTTTTCCTCCTTCAGCACTAACATCCACTATTTGACATAACGCCCCATCCTGAGGATTATAACATCGTAAAGAGCCGGTAATATCCTCCATTCCACTGAAATAGTTTCTGAAACCGGGCACGTCCCCGAATTTCTTGCAGAGTACCACCCTAGCGGGTGGAAGAAAAATTTTGAAATTTTTTGTAACCTTTTGCAAACTGTTGAAGACATTTGAAAAGTTCGGAGAACTTTGTTTTTAAGGCCAAGCTGCAGAATTTCAACTTTAGTTTTGTAACGTGTATATTGGAATCGACTGTCAAGAAAGCGGGGGCGGTAACCGGTCGACATAAGCAATTCGGATGGAAGCCGATCAGCATGGGAAAATTGGATGGTAACCGCCCTACTGAAAATGTTGATTTGATAAATCATGTGATATTATGAAAGGAGCGAGTATGTCACTGATCATATGATTCACCTTGTGAATTTGATCAAATAAATAAGAAATCACATCATAAATCATATAGGCATAACTCATCATATGTAATATCAAACAAATAATATGATAAACTATATGGTCGACCATGTGACTTTTGATACAATATGTCCGATGATTCGCGCCTATATGATTGTGATTGATTACATGATTTCTCACATATCTGTTCGAATCCACGAGATGAACCATGCATTTAATGACATACTGATTTATTTCATAATATTATATGATTTATCATATCCACATTCTCAGTGAAGTGGTTGTACTTTTCAATTTTTTTCCAGGAAACAAACTTTTTAGAACTTCTATAAACACTTTAAAAACTTTTGGAAACTATGTAGAACTTCGTTACGTGTATCATGTAATGGGCCGGTATGGAGGTATTAGGAGGATAGGTCAGTTGAGGGTTGCAGGCGACCACAACATCCGGTCTGTATATGGTGGCGCTCGGTCATTGCATATTTCATACATAATGACCGCTTTCTATGTTTTTTTCAGGAAATAAACTTTTGGAAACGGTTTGCGATTTGACTTGTAATCGACAGTCATTTCCGACCAGTATGTAAAAACCGGCGTGAGGGAATCAGTCGGCAACCGGTCACTTTGAGAAAATCGGCTGGCGTCCGGTAACCATGGGAAGATCGGCCGGTAAAAATGCTCACGCGATGTGGTAGATATCAAGCTCCCACCAGCAGCTGAGATCGGTTAGTGATCAGAAAGCGGCGATCTATCGAAAATCGATCAGTAACTAGTACCACATGATCGGCAAAGCAGACTCCGGGTAACCTACCGTCGGTCAGTAAGTAGCACGGGCTCGAACCCCTCCTCCGGTAACCATGTTGGTGCAGAAATCTTGGAATAGAACCGGCCCACAGTGATCAAAATCCATGAAAGGCTGGACAAAATCCATTTTTTTTTAACTTGTGTATTTCAAGATCCTTGACGGATGATATTCTTCTACTATATCGTGAGCAATATAAGGGACATTTTTTTCTAATATTTTATGAGCGCAGAGGCCGCAGCAGTACCGTAAAGTTGAGCCAAATCAGCACACATCCGTAAAAATCAAATTTCAGTAAAAATATCGACCTTGAATCATTTCTACACCAATCAATACTAGCCGCACAGTTGTTTTGACTTGATCGAATGTTTGTACACTCGGACCCCACTTATTTGACCAACTCGGGACCGGGAACCTTCAGTTATTTGACGGAAATAGGGGCCCCCACTCATCGTCTTTAAATGGCGGCCGTCAGCTGCGCACCCGTACATGCGCTGGTTTCCCCAACGCCAGAGGCTCAGGCAGCCCAGTGGTGGGGGTAGAGGGAGTCAAATAACTGGGGCGGAATCAGTCAAATAAGTGGGGCCGTCAAATAAGTGGTGGTCAAATAAGTGGGGTCCGAGTGTAGCTGCATTTTGATCAACAAAAATGGAAAAAAAAGTATATTACATAGTCGTCTGAGGCACGTATGTCAAGATATGCTATATTTTCATGTATTTCAGTGAAATAACAAGCATACAAAAAGGTTATACGAGGTTACACAGCTTTCTGTAACGTTCTAAATTGTCAAGTAGACTGTAAGGAACGGTATCGAATAAAATGCAGCTGCTACTACCCTACCTTGCGTACCACTTTGCTTACATGAACCACTGTGCGGCCTATCCCTCCTACTTGTAGCAAATACTGTTGAATCATTATAATGATATGCAGTGGTAAAACGATAGCTACAAATATTTCGAATTTTTTTCATTAGATCTGGTGATTTAATGAGTTTTCTATGAACATTTTTTGTGAGTCTTATCATTTATAACATATAATCACTATCCAAACGAAATCTTCATTACGTATGTGGTCCTTCAGTAACGTTATCCGAGTTGTGACAAACTTTTGAAGATTGAAGATTGGAGTAAATACTCTTCAGTTTTGATCTACTGAAATATTATTTATATCAGCGAATATCCATGCGTTTTTCAGGGGTTGTTCTGGGTACTGCGGTTCTGCGATGGTGGAGTGAGTCTGCGACCGTGCACGTGCGTTTTTACAAAATTGAGCAATTTTAAGTCGTAGAAAGACCTTAAAAGTGGTCATTATTGTACTTCACGCATGCACATTCGCAGTCAAATGTCAGATTATTCGACGCGCCCACCTAATCTCAAAACGCGTAGACCATACTCGTGTTCTATGTATCAAGAACCGTGTGCCAACAAGAAAGCAGCGATCTTTTCGCCTCGGTTATTCGCAATATAGCATCGGCTCGTATGCATGCTCATCTAAGACTCATTTTGCAAACTTACGCTCAGTCTGAAAAGACCACTGAAATTGGTTTCCATCCTAATTGAGTTCGTGCCTGAACTACCTGATCAGTCAGTAGCTCTCCAGCAGGCGAGGTTTGAAGAAAGACAGTTATGTCGGCATTAAAAGCTCAAAGAGTCACACACAGCCAAGCATTGCTGGAATGAAACTATACCTCAATCGATTCTCACGAAGATTCAATAACACCACTATCATAGTGTTACGGAAACACCCTTTACCCTCGACCCGCTCGTCGTTTACACATCAAGTAAGTGAAGTGCTGACTGCTGCGTCAACATCTTCTTTTGTGAACGTTCAGTCTTTGACCAGACTTCGAACAGTTCTCATTGCTTAATAAACTCTTCTCGTTCACATAATCCTCTCGATTTTCTTGGCCTCTTTACTGGCGGACCCTAGTGGAAACGGCCAAACATTACAGTAGCAAATTTTAGAATTGCGCCAATCGCTGAAATAATGGCTGATGTTTACTCAACTTTTGGGGGAAAAACGATTTCATTTAAATCTGAATTTTGGTCTTTCGACTTTTTGTCAATCGAAGTCTCACTGTTTCTTGAATTTGATTCTCTACGTTGTTTTTTTGACTTGCTGGCTAATCTGTATGTTGCTCTGAATTATCGAATTCGGAAGTATGGATTTTCCAGATTTCTTCCATCCATGCTTATCGTTCGTTCGGAATGCCGACTATGTGGGAATGAAATTTGAAATATACGAGTGTTCGGATAAATTACCTCTTGATAAAATAGTTCCTCGGCTTGGTGACACACGGTAAATTTCGCTATTGTATGAACTCGTATCGTATCGTATCTGTGAAATTCGAAATTTCAGCCCGTCTTCTTTTTGGTCTTCTGGAACTATAGGATTCCACCCGGTTCGTTATCAGCAATCCAAACCTTCGGGTACCAATTTTCATTCAAATCCATTCTTACGATACCACGTTGATATCTTGATCAATTCATTTTGAAATGTTGTTTGTTCGGAATCTTGCTCCTTGAATAATTCGAAAAGTACTAAACCGATCAGAGCCAAAATCTAATCAGGTCTAAGTTCGGAAAAGCTGCGTTGATTGAGCCCGATTTAATTGAAATACGATCACTCGTTCTCGAGATATCGTTGGACCAAAAATTTGATCACACACCTACATACATACACAGATCTAAACGTCCAACTGCAAATGGTTGGAGGAGATTCCCTAATTTCCAACAAAAATCCAATGCTTGAAAAGTTGAAAGTCGAAATATTTATCTACAACGTAATTGAGTTCGCCGGACGCGTGTTATTTCAATTTCAAGTAAACCAATTACGGTTTACAATATCATCCGTAATCCGAGAGTAGCTCGGAATTTCAATTTTGCTGCAGAATATCCTATTGCTAGACTGTGCCAAAATTGTGTGGACGATAAAAAAATCCTACACACTTCCTTTTGTCGGTTACGTGGTAACGCTGATGAAAGGAGAAATGATGGAAATTGAGTGGTACTACGTAAATGGTACGTAATTGATTTGTACCATCGAATTGATCCTCGGTGCTTTATGCAACTTGATTCTGCGAGTGTAACAGTATTCGGCAAACCACGGAAATTCGCAGGTTTTAAGCCGATCAAGGAAACGGGAAGCTGCCGCGCTTGCGACAGTTAAATAGGACCCGGTTCCATTATAAACAACATGCTCAATGCATTTTCTTATCTTCCAAAGTATTACCTAGATATTTCATTAGTCATCAGTGGCTATTAATAACCTCGTTTTCTGGGAATCGAAGTGCAGTAGATTATGGGAGACAAGACCACATAATAAAATAAAAGTATCAAAAGTGCTGGAAATGTGAACATGAATATCGAGATTTCAAGATTCAATAGGTCTCAGAGTAGACTTCAATAGTATTTCAATCATGTATGGTTTATTGGGCTTACGTTTAGTGATACAGCTCTGACAAAACGCATCATTACTTTTCACGACAGATGCATCGTGAAGAAATATGATCTGTTATTTGGTTTCTTTGAGATCTCAATAAAGTTTGCCACATAAAAAGCGAATTCAGCGCTGTTTTGCGGCTTACGGCTTATAAGTTATATTCCCGACTTTGCCGCCAGGTTCCCGAAATCTCATCAAAAACTGAAAGTACAAACAGGCTCGGATTAGGGGTGCGCGATACCTAAGGCTGCACCGCGAAAAAAGGCCGATGACGGAATATTGAAATCGACTGACAATTAGTATGAAAATGTCCCATGCGAGAAAGGCATGCACCGATGCGATTATCGCACGAGAGCGATGCGCTGAACGCACGGTTATCTCCGTACTATAAACGCAAGGAGGTCCATGCGAAAAGAGCATGGATCCCGAGCCTTTCGAAGATTTACGAACTGCGCATGCTCACGGTAACCTATGAGCGATAACCTCTCATATATAGGTTGCCGTGAGCATGCGCAGTTCGTAAATCTTCGAAACGCTCGGGACGGAGCGGATCGGAAGAACAAGAACAACGAATTTGGCTCGCGCAGGAATTATTCTGCGAATATCAACCAACAATGTAATTTTGATATTAGGCGGTCTATTGAAGAAAATTAGTGAATCGTGGTCATAAATGGAGTTGCGGGAAAATTGGATCAGGTAAGAAAGTTGATTTCGTCCATTGATCAACAAATTTTATTAAGTAATGTAAGGTTCGACTAGTAATCAATTTATTATGAATCAAGCAATTTTCCAGATATTTTTGTATCTTCGAGGCTCATCGAGGGACTGGACTCCGGAGACCTGCTTCGCCGCGGCTGATTGTATCGTCGAGGCTAATTGAGGAACTTGACTGACGATACAATCAAGGCGCAGCAGAGCAGGTTTCCGGAGTCAAGTTCCTCAATAAGCCTCGACGATACAATCAAGCCGCAGCGGAGCAGGTTTCCGGAGTCAAGTTCCTCAATAAGACTCGACGATACAATCAAGCCGCAGCGGAGCAGGTTTCCGGAGTCAAGTTCCTCAATAAGCCTCGACGATATAATCAGCCGCGGCGAAACAGGTCTCCGGAGTCAAGTTCCTCAATAAGCCTCGACGATACAATCAGCTGCGGCGAAGCAGGTGTCCGGAGTCAAGTCCCTCGATGAGCCTCGACGATACAAAAACATCTGGAAAATTGCTTGATTCATAATAAATTGATTACTAGTCGAACCTGACATTACTTAATAAAATTTGTTGATCAATTGACGAAATCAACTTTCTTACCTGATCCAATTTTCCCGCAACTCCATTTATGAACACGATCCACTAATTTTCTTGAATAGAGCGCATAATATCAAAATTACATTGTTGGTTAATGTTCGCAGAATAATTCCTGCACGAGCAGGATTCGTTGTTCTTGTTCTTCCGATCCGCTCCGTTCAACAAAATGCGTTTAACCTTCGAATTTTACGCGCGCTATTCTCGAGTTCGAACCGAATCAAGTTAGCTTGAACAGGGTATGGTCGAACCACGTCGAACACCGAACGCTAGGGATACCAACTTAGGGCTAGGGACTTTTGCCGAGCGAGTTTCAGGTGGCACCCCCGAAGCGTTCGCCTTCCACGAATAGTCATGGTATATACGTAACTGCGATGAGTCACCCGTCCGGACTTGCGAGCGTATAGTTATTTTTACTTAGGTTAAGGGTTAGATTAAGGGTAGGTTTAGTTCAACGAGGAGAAGAAAGGAGAATGTGATGGCGCTCTGCGAATCAAGCGTCAGATAAAAAATGGAAACGCGGCTGAAAATTACGAATTCAGATGCCATTAATAATTTCATTCTCCCGTGACATCCTAAACCGATTGATAAAACTGCCAACGCACTATGGTAATCGTTTTGCGATGTAGTGACCACGGTATTTCCATACTGACTTAAAACCATTGCTGTACATCTGCATTTCATGAGTTTCGGATTTTTTATCACTGACATAAAAACCTACATCTCACATTTGGATGAATACTAAGACGGGATTATGCTGTTGGACTTTCACTATCGTCTAATCTTTTGCTACCCGCTATTGCTTTTAGTTGAAAGATTATTTAAGAACTTGGAGAGAAAAAAATGTATGTGAACGAATATGTAGCAGGGATATTAAAAACAATATGATCATCGTTGAAACAATCATGATTTAGACGTACCTTAACACTGTCATCTTGAGAAAACGTAGCTCATGGTAAGATGTACCAACCACAAGTTAAGAACCGCCCGAGATACTCCATTCCCATCGTGAACAGCGGCTGGAAGTTCACCTGAAACCACAAAAACGCAAGCAATAAATCAAGTCATCCCCGACCGAAACAGTTTTCATCAACAATCACTCATTAATGTATTAGCAAGCAAATTCGGATTACCAAGAGCACTATGAATATGATATATGTATATACTCTTTTTCTCAACTTTGCCAAATGGCATGTGACATTTGAAAATTAATTGATCAAAAGTGTTTTAATACTCTCGCTGATACATTTCGTAAATTTTCCTACAGACAAAACATTAACAAAGCATCAAACTTTTTATATTTACATACATTCTCGATGCAGTATAGCAATCGCAATGCGAGTATAAAGGTCATTTCATGGCTGGAAGGGCTTGTGTCTCGAACGTAGATGGGCTCTGATGGCTGAGGGTGTGGAATCGAACTCTGGCAGTCACCTATGCTCAAAAGGTCAGAGGCCCGAGTCACGAAAAACAAACAAACCTACTGCTGGGCTGAAGAGGGGCGGGGCATAGCTATCTCAAGGCAAGGCGGGAGAATTTGCATTGAGGCCGAGGGATGAATGGAGCAATAGCGTTGAAAACGGTGCTTTTGGAATACCAGGTCGAATTCCAGAATATGTATGCTTCAACCTTGCAGTAACTGAGGCTCGGCGGGAGAGACCATTCATTTCCCTAGGTAGGGTAGACTCCAAGCGTTGCCGTCGAAACAAGACGAGACGAGAACTGACCATTTCTCGTCTCGTCTCGAAAAGATCTCGAAATTTATTTCTTGTCTCGTCTCGATAGATTCTTGAATAAATATCGAGAAAAGACGAGAGTTTGTGAGTCTTTTGAGACTTTGAGAGTCTCGTCTTGTCTCGTCTCGTCTCGAAAAATTTTGGTCTTACATGTACAAACCATATGTGAGTTTTTCAATTGTGAATCGAGTCTGGTTGGATGGCATGTGACTTGGCATAGTTTTCAAAATACCACGAGATTACGATGGAAATTAGGTGCAGAGTTCGTATGCGCAGGTTCTTTGGAAATTTGAATGGCCTATGCTGAGCCCGCCCCGAGTGTGAGTTCAGATTCGAAATTTACGAAGAATCGCGCATGCGCAATGGCGCGCAACATATTCAATTATTTTTCCATTAGAACAGATTCTGGACTTACATCGAAACAAAACTGTGTGCACGCCATTAATATGATAACAGATATGTATCGTAAAATACTGGTAATGACGGCAACTTCAGCAGAGTAAAGGTTGAATGGTACATGAAATAGAATTCAGTGGATTAAGAAAATTGATTTTCATTATTATGAGAAGTCCTATACGCTGCTCAAGATCTCTTCATTCTTGAAATTAGGTTATCTTCAAATCACATACAAAGTATATCATTAATTTGAAACAATATCTGCATTATTTCGTCATAAACTAATCAAGCATACGTCTGACTATTTCCGGAAAAAATTCGATGATAAAAGATTGAAAATAAAATTGAAATTGCCAATTTTCACCCAAATTGTTCACTTTGTCTCGGTCTCCCCTATATGTATAACTAAAACCTATGAAAAAAAGAACTAAAATTTAGTTTTTCCAAATTGATAATTTGTGAGAGTGAAAGAGCAAAAATATGACCTGCTCCTTTTGCATTACTCCATGATTTTACTATACGAAAATTGCCCAACTAACTTTGGATAAAAGCTCATTTTTAATTTCGAAATACCGCTATTTACCGCCAAGGGTAGGACATTTATATACCACCGTCAGGATAGGAAGGGCAACCTGCGGGCCGCTGCGCACTAAGTAGATCCGAAGGACCGTCATGAAGCAGTGATGTGCGATAAAAAGACGTAAATGGATACATTGAGTAATCTATTCCTTGTCCAAATAAACCTACACCGATGCGCAACGGCAACGAACATGCAGACGAGTTACCCGGGAGCATGTCTTCTTGATCTAGGAGTACTAGAGGGGCTGAATTTTTGAACAGCTGGTTTATTGTATTCCTGTTGATATTTTGCTGACCAAGAGCATGCATGTCCGCAGGGCAGTATTAGACGCCATTCCGCGACACACTATGAAGCTCAAAATATTCGTAGGTCAAAGAAAGCGGGAGATGGTAGTGGCGTCGTGTATTTGCCATATTGCTCGAGGGACCCACGATTGCGTGATTACATGGACACGTGACATTGCAGGACTAGCAAAGGACAGCCGTCGGGATAGGAGAGAACTCATCATCATATGTGATGCCGACTCGCACCATGCTATCTAAGGAAGCCTTCGAATCAATGGTAGCGGTGAGCCTCTACTAGAATATATTGCGAATACAGAATACTGCCAATCACGAACATTTTTAAAGTCTACTACTAACCGAGGCCAGCAGCCTACTGTCACGAAAAATTACAAAAGTCGTATTTTGGCCGAATTCTGCACGGAAGCTTACAATACGATAGGACACTAGCAACGCAACTTCTATGGTATGCTCGATAGCAGGGTTATTGGGTCGACGTCAAATATATTGCCTCGGTTAAAAAAGGGTTGATTAATTCAAGAGCACCGCTGAACATATTATAGTAGTATGATAAGAATAATAATAGCAATACAATAACAAGCTTGATTTCTCAAATTTGAATTAGACGTTCTTATATTCTGTTTCACAAAAATTGGAAATCTGTAAGGTAAAAAATTATTGCTACTATCTTGTTTGATGGAAATAGGTAAAAACGTGTCGTACTGGTCTAATAGGTATTCCTGGCGTGGGGTGACTGATGAGATAATACGACGTGGTGTCACTGCGATCAAGACTTTAAAGCACCTGATTATCTCATTTTATAATAGATAATCGCCAAGAACCGAGGGCGAACTCGTTTGGTGGTAGTTGATACCCTCTCGAGACTATAGGGCGGGGTATCCACGAGTGCGTACCACGGTAAGTCGATATGATCGTCACACATCGTTACTCACCGTTAACTTCTGAAATGCCAATATCGGATTTCTCCTGATTTATACCACGCAATTGTTGTCGATATACTGCTGCTGCGGATGACTTCGCTCAGCTAGTTACTAGATAGGTTGGTATATAAATAATTCTGCAGGTTTGTACAAATGCATCAATTAATAATTATCATTTCATTTGTGGATTTTCTGAAAAGCAGAGCGCAACACCTAATAATCGTAAGAATAATTCAGATGTCCCCTGGAAATGATTAGTGTTCTCACGGAGATGTTAGGTTACATTGAAATATCCGTTCTCAGAAATCGGTAAAACAGGACATAGCCTCAAAGGGCCTCAATAATAATCAGTCCAAAAGACTCATTATATAAATTTTTTCCTAATTATGAACTTTGTTATAGGCAAAAAAATCAGTTTTTACTGCCTTGATTGATTATAAATATTTACAACAAGTATCATGTAGGGGCTAATATCAAGTTTCTTAAGTCACGCATGATAATACTATAGCCTCAACATTAACTATCGAGTGTGTTACGTGTCAGCTAAAGAAGATAAATTCCAGTTCGTTAATTATACTAGCAATGCGAGCTTCGATGTAAATTCACATTTACACCTATGTATATGCAGTAGCTGAATGAAGAATAATCTTATGGTAATGCAAGACAACGTCGAGGAGCCTTCTGGAATAACCGTTTCCGACGACAATACTTAGAGGAAAGAGATTTTCTTCCGTCGAGGATGTATAAACGGTGATATCACATTTGTGTGCCAAAGTTATCCATGCTATCGGAGAACTCAACTTCGAAATTTATAAAAACAAACACGGAATAGAGGATTATGATAAATCATATCGAATTTATGATTCTGAATGCGCGAAAAATTATGAAGAAAGTTTATAAGAATGGGACTTAATGGAGTTGTCCAGAACCTCAGAAGATCTGATGCTGGAAATCTACGGATGCCAAGCATTCAATGCTCTCTCCGTGCATATAACGGCCACTACCTTCAAAAAGAGAATGTTTTGGACATCTCTAAGAACACAAGGGCAGAGGAGTCCGTGTCATAGAAAAACAAAATTGAGGTATTATAGGAAAAGGCATAAATTAAGACGATGGTTGATTTGCGACTTGATCTACTCTCAACATACACAAAACTATCGGGGCACAAGTGTCCAACCGACGAAATTACTCAGTCTGACAACTACCCTTTCTGAATATGGCACCAAGCAAAAGTCCAGTGTACCAATTCTTCAACACCGAGTGATGAGTTATGAGAGAAGTGCTTAGACGGCTACACCCGAAATAATAGCGGGGGCTGCGTAACGAATATGCGGCTAGAGTACACGTGATATCCGCTTGACAAGACGGCTATAATTGAGATTTCTGAGTTTCGAGTTTCGAGTCCCTAAGTCTTGGAGGCTAGGCCGAAGGCATGGCAGAGAGGGTTGTAATCGAGCGATAGAAAGGGGGTCTGAAGAGTAATCTCCGTCAACGTCCACACAGATGTTTCAGACAACAGACTATAGTAGTTGTCCTTGTAAATTAATTAGTCCAATTTCGGGCCTGAATGCATACTCCCGATCCTCTGTGATGCTCTTAACTTAACAACTTCTCTCGACGACGCATGTTATACGTACACACGATCGAAATGAGAACGATTTTTCGTTTAAAATGAATTGGAGTAGAACGAGATGAACGAAATCAGAGATGGAAGTGCAGAAGGAGCGAATATATGAAATAGGAAAATTCGTTTTACTCGTGAAGTATTTCCATTAGAGACCGCTCACAGACTGCATAATTCAGTCCGACGCAGAAGTTGCACGAAAACGGAAGATATAATTTTTCAGACTTCTCTTATTCCCGGCAACCGGGATATATAGAGAAATGCATTATGCTTCTGATTTTCAATGTGAAATTGAACTCTGTAGTAAAATAGACAAAACGGAACTGAGAGAAGATCAGACGTAGTCAACGTTTCAGAAAATCCTTGTAGTTTGTCTAAGTCTATTATAATTTTTCATGGAATAAAACCGAATCTTGATGTGCGTTTCGAAGAAGTTACGAAGAGATTAAGAGAGATTGGGGCGTGGATGAATGTTCGGATCAACTTGAGTGGCAGAGATTTCAAGATTCAGAGATTTTTCAAGGTTTCCAAACTGCGATTTGGCGCCGAAACGGAAGATGGAAAGAGAAAGGGACGAGAAAGAGAGCAAGGAAAGACGTAGTACGAGTAGGGAAAAGGAGCTCGGGGAATTGACAAATTCCCCATCGATCTTGGACACCGGCCAAACCAACTATTCCTTCTTACGTTAACAGTATAGGTATAGTATCTACCTCTCGGAAAAAAAACTAAATATATCACGCAGAATGAAAGAGCGAGGGTGATTTTTCCCCTAATCGCAGAGACTTTCTCTCCAGTCTAGAGTTCCTTTGTTGCTCCCTCCGCGTCTCTGATCCTCTCTCAATCGCTCGGTTCCTGCATGGGTAATTTTCCGCGTATAGAAAGAGAGTCGCGAAGGGGAAGATTGAGAGAAGAAGAAGTAGAAATGAAGTCAAGAAAAAGGCGCGACCTCGAGGCCTATAATTTATTCTGCAAACGTTTTTGTTTCGCACAGTTCATTTGCATCATCAAAACAGGTAATATTACCAACGTGAAAATGGCTGCTCTGCCGTTAAAATATTGACACTCGTTTGAAAAGCTTCACCAATTTTTTCGAAACGGTTATCTTTCTGAATCATCAATCAATATTCTATGTATTAATCACTAATCACAGTTTAAGTGAAAAATGTCAGATTTGGCCCACTTCACTGACAATGAGTTTTTCACCCGGTTCTATAAATCTTGTAACGTTCTACAGTGTCACTTAGTCTTCTGAGTGGGTACAATATCTTCGAAGAATAATCACGTTACTGCAGGGGTTTGTCTCCTCCAAAGAAGTTTCAATTAAATCTTTTCCAACTCATCTGTCTCAAATCTGTTCTAACCCCGCTTTGTTCGTTATATAACAATATTCTAAGCCACCCGGCGGTAATTCATACAAGCTTCTGAGATACCTGCACAAAACTCATATGTACGTGTTTGAGCGTTTATCTTCACCTAAAATATGCTCACACCTCGTATCTATGTAGCTGGGTAGTGGAAAATTAGAAAAAGTGAAATGGTTGATGGGTTGAAATTGTGATAGAATTTCGAGAAGATTTACCTACACTCGGACCCCACTTATTTGACCATCTCGGGACCGGGAACCTTCAGTTATTTGACGGGAGTAGAGGCCCCCACTTATCGTGTTTTAATGGCGGCCGACGGCTGCGCACCCGTACATGCGCTGGTTTCCCCAACGCCAGAGGCTCAGGCAGCCAGTGGTAGGGGTAGAGGGAGTCAAATAACTGGGGCGAAATCCGTCAAATAAGTGGGGCCGTCAAATAAGTGGTGGTCAAATAAGTGGGGTCCGAGTGTACCAGGATTCCAATTATAACTTTGGTGTAACACCCTATTTATTTCGTTCACAAAATTGCTACGTAAATATCATGAAATAGTGTCTGAAATGAATTGTCTGAAATGAATCTTCTGGTTGATATTGATCAACAACTATATGAAATTCTGAGAAAATATCACGGTGGTATCAACATCGAGAAGCGAATTATCAAAAGTCAATAGAAAATTCCTGATTCAAAGCCTGTCCGATTTTCCACCGACCGAGTGATCGAAATCGTTTCCTGTTGGGTCAGAGTATTTCAGGATAGGTAAAGTGATGGGTTTGGCAAAAAGGGATCAACTGGATATGAAGTGCAAAGAAGAAGAATTTCGCCGTGGATTAGGAAGTGTCGCTGAAAATTGAGAAAAATTGTTTGATGGCTTTTCGAGAATCGTCCACAATCGGATCACTAGCATTGGGTGTGAGGGCGAACCGACATGTTTCATATTCCAATGTTTGCAAGGATCTCATTTGCATAATAGGTATAATACAAGGAAACATTGAAATGTGATACGAATTTTTTTTTCAACTTCCCGTTTCTCTGTTTTCACAGAAAGAGGGAAGTTATTGTAATCACCCCGGAAATGAAAAGTCGCGACCCCTTATCTAGCTCTTTTGTACGAAAGCCACGGACCAAGATTTTTGCCACGTATAGCAGAATGGTTAAAGGCGTATGAAATCGATAGCTTGTATGACTCTGTACCCAAAAATCGCGAAAAAATGTGAAGGCAGATGCGTGTCGTAAGCTCTCAATTCATAGCTCTGACACAACGGTTGTTGTGGGCATGATACTTTAAAAGAAAAAAAAAAAAACAGCAACTTGAGGTTCGGATAATATAGACGGTTGGGTTGAAGCGATCGTGGTTCGGATAACGGAGGGTTTGGATGACAGAGGTTTTACTGTATATAAGACAAATTGAATGTAGCATCTAACTAATAAGACAACTTTTCGATACAGTCAAACCTCATTTGTACGATTCGCGCTTGCATACGTTTTCCACGGTTATATTATACATTTTTGTCCCAGCAGTGAATTTGCAGTACTGAGGTATTTCACTTTGATTTGATTAACACTTATACGTAATTTAAAAAACAATATATATAGATAATGTTAATGTTAAATAAGAGGTCGCCTGAATCCGTGGAACTGAAGATTTTTCCAAATAAATTGGGATTTCGCATCGAAATTTTTCTTTAATTTTGATATGCGTATAATGTAGAGTATCTCAAAATATTAAGGTCGTATTTTCTTTTCTCATTGATAATTATGAGTAGATATTTAATTGAAATGTATAGATATATACTAGACCATGGGTGACGTCATAACGTAATAATTTTATCCATCGTATTTCCTCCAATTTTGCTTCAGTTGTAATAAGGAACAAGCGGGTCCGGGGAGACTATGAGCCAGACTTTGAACATTCCGTTATTTATTTTGTTTCCAGCTATTTTTAACTTTGTAGATCCGACCTCTGATTCTTAATCAGCGGTTCAGGTAACCTTTGAGTAACAATTTCCATAAAATTTCGAATGTTTTTAGTGTTTTCCCCAACAAATTAGATCCGCCATTTTGAATTTCGCGAATCTAACTTCAGATCTGTGATGACTCACCAAAAAACGTTCGTATACCAATTTCCGTCAAAATCCAAATGTTTTTTGTTTTCTTTTGCAGTAAATCGAATACGCCCAAAATGCAGTTCTGACTGACTGCAGATTCGTGATCACCGATACAAAAAACCATGTGGTACCAAATTTTGATCAAATCCGTTGATCCATTCCCAAGATATCGTCGTTGGGCGCGATCGTTGAAAACGGAGTGCCTTATACATTTGCCATCGCAAAAAACGTCGGATCGGTTAAAAATTCTAAAATCATTTAGGGAGCACGTTTTGGCCTCTGAGTGATCGTTTTCGAGCATTTTCAACAGTGGCGTATGTGACCCCCCATTTCTGCCAAACCACTGAACCAATTTTGATGAAATTTGCAGGGCATAGTGTTTTCACCCTGGAGATGTGCAAGTGACTTTGTACACTCGGTCCGACTTCCGGTCCAGAAACGGCGGTGGTTAACTTCGTCAATTTTGAAGATAAAACAGCGAGCTTTGGAATGCATTCTTTTGATTGAAAAACAAAATTTGGGGAATTTTTCGGGATTTTTCCGGCACCTGCGTCTGCGTGTCAAATCGTTGAAGTTGCTTGTGGCACGTAGTTTCTAATTTTGAAGTACGTACCCATAGTAGTGTGAATTACTGTTATTGAGTTGATTATCGTTCCATATGTAAAAGAAAAATTAATAAATGGGTGATAGTTTCAAAGAGGGCCGTCTTCGAGGCCGAAACATTAAGAAAACGGACTTTGTTCTATCCTGAGACACCAATACGCCCTACACCTAAGAAATAAATATTCCTCAAATATTGATCGGATTAGAATCATTGCTTAGTTATGTGATGGAAGAATAATGAAATGAGATAGGTGCTTTTCGAGCATACTGTACTTCCGTACTATTAGTATAGCTTATCAGAAAATTTCTTCGTCATAAGGCCAGACGAGTTGTACCCACATTCATTGTAATGCTTTTCATGAGTAGCTACTACTTAGCGACCTTGATAAATCAACTGGCTTGCTAATTAACGAAGTCAAACAATTACTGTGAAGAGCCACATTTATTATCTCAAAAGGATCGACGTAAAATGAAAGAACAACGTTGCGTCAAGGAGGGGTGGAGAGATGGACGATAGAAACAATCAGTGTAGGCGGATGAAGAGAAAGGCGGATCTTTTCTTTGCACGGATTCATCCTTTTTTCGTGCAAATATGCTTGTCTGTGATTGCGAAAGTGATGGTGATTGTGGCGACGGTAGCAGGTTCAACCTTCTTATTATTCCTTCGTCGTTTACTTTCGATCGAATTCAGATCCCCTGCTGCTAAGTCTGATCTCACGATTGCCTTCGGTCGTGACGGTTTTACCGACTGGTTCCTCCGCTGTCAACTGAAATGACTGAACCAAGTGAGTGATGCGCGTGTGTTTTCAAAAAATGAGCCAGAAAAGAGAGTAGTAAGCTAAATGAATGAAATAACGGGGAAAACAGTGAAATGTTTCTCAAATAAACGAAGACAGATACAAGAAATTATTTTTTATAACACCAGCGTGGAAAGCTTGATTTTCGATGCCTGTGTCTGGTTTGCAAAGGGCCCTTTTCAGATGAGTGAAAAAAAGTAATATTTCTTCACTATCGCGCAGGCGCACATCGTGCATTATCAGCATTACACTTTCACTAACAGGCATGCGCACTTCAAGCAATCTACGTTTCTTCACTATCACGCATGCGCACTTTGAAATAAGTCAGTCGTTCAGTAGCGCCATCGGTCGGTGGCAATGTCCAAGCGTCCGCGAAGTGGCGCCCCCAGGCGGCAGCAATGTGTCAACCTAGATTATCGCCTAACTTCGGGTTGGTTATGGTCGGCCATTTGCTCACCTGTCAGATATTATTCGTCTGCATCTCAAATCAAGCTTTCCCGCAGGAGTTATAAAAAATATGGTGTGCGATAAGTGCGGATAGGCGACATCTGCCTCGTGTGAAGTTTGAATCACTCGCTCGGCTTGCACAGCATTCACACTCGTCTCGTGTTATCCCGCACTCGCCTGCGGCTCGAGTGAACGACACTCGACTCGTCTGAATGCTGGCTGCTCGCCTTCGCTCGTGTTAAAAACTTCACACCCATCGGATATCGCCTTCTTTCCGCACTTATAACACAATATACTATTCTTGAAATATTTACAAGAGATAAGCCTTCCCCTTCCGATGCCGCATACCTGAATGTTTTTTCAGTGTTCGGTGTTTGATATCAGCTAAAATGAAGACGACTGCCAGGAAGATTTTTCTCGCAATTTTTATCCGCGTATAAATCTCCAAAACCCGGTGAAATGGTATTCCAATCCGCTTTTCCCAATCCATGCTGTCATAAAAAAAATTCGGATAGCGAGGATAAAATTTTAGTCACGATAACAGTCTCCGAATAAGTACAAATTGCAGCCATCGCGGATTATATCTATTTGGTTATTTTTTGCTATCGACGAGAGACCGGCGTCGCATTAATAACGTGCGACGTTCGGACATACGTCAGTAAGAAAATAGGGCATGGAAAAGGCAAAAGATACAATAAAAAAGACCACCTTCCATCCCCCAAAACCCCGCTCTTTGCCCGCTTTTTTGCGAATAGTGGGAATCCTGAAAGCAGCAACTAAGATGTGCTCTAATTTACGTTATCATCTATTTGTGCCGTGCCGAGCTGCAGCCCCACGGTGAAAAGAGGTCGCCCTCACGTTTATCTAAACGACTTCTTCTTTATGCCCAATTTCACGTCGCGTTAATGCGTATGCTGTGGCTTCAGGATAAAACTGTTCTACGTCAACTGGTATAGCTAATGTTGTACATTGTGAAGACGATCCTGTATGATGCAGATGGTATTCAACATCACGTTATGTGCATCCTGAAGCTGTGTGTGACTCAACACAGAAAGTGTTCAGGAGGGGGATATTCTCGTTGTTATCTCGATTGCTGGGATCCTACTGTAGCCATCTCACGGATACTACCAATTCCGTCACGAAATGTTAATCAACAATTGCAGACCATACGAATTTATGCACATACCTAATGCTACAAACTTCTGGAACCTTGTACTTCCTGTTTTGTCAAACTTAGCGTGTAGAGTAAACAAGGAGACTTACCGTTCAGTACGTGCACCGCAACCGTTGATCTGGTCCGACCGGGCACGGAGCAGCTGTAGTTTCCGGCATCCCTCGGCGTCGCCCTGTCCACAGATACAGTGCTAACCACGACACGGACTTCGTTTCCACTCATGGACCCTGTCGTCTTATTCTCACTGGAATGAGTTTAAGTATGCTTATGCTTATCGAAAATCCAGAGTTCAAACCGCATTAATAGAGAGGTCGGACTGTACAGTCCAACCTCTTTATAGGGCCGCCCAGGCCCCCAAGGGGAAGAGTTTTTCCAGGAACTGAGGTACCCCCACTTTGCCATCTTCGCTAGTCGCACGACTCGTCTTTCGTCTCTTTCTCGAGCTCACGTTACATGGTAGAGTGGGGGAACGCTGCGAGCGAGAAATAGGGGAACCGGCTCTATCGGGAGGGGCCTTATAGAGAGGTCGGACTGTATCCTTCGAATTGTTATAAAAGCAATAAAGTGATAGAATCAGGAACCGGATAATGATCAGGATCTAAATGGACTAGATCTGTGACTGAGACTGGAAAATATAATTTGATGCGAGACTCTTCTAGGAAGAGACGTATTCGGCTGAACATAACGGTTTTTTTTTTCTCTACAGAAAGCGATTTTGGCTGTGTGGCTCGAAATGACCACCATCCTTACTGTGGGTAAGAATAACCGCTACAAACGGTTCAATAATGACAACGATGAGATATAATCAAATCTAGAAGGATGAACTAGTTACCTGACATTTTCGGTGAGGGTTTCGTCCCCCCTAGTCCACACAACAGACTCACCCTCCTCTGACCGAACATCTCTAGCTTCGCAACTAAGCTTCAAGACACTTCCGGCTTTGAGGTGTCTTTCTCCAGCCGCAACGACCCTCCCGGCGTCGTCGACTATCGTCAAGACCGGAGCTGTAAAACGACATACACTTAGTGTTAAGCCGGTCCAGTAATAGTGACCGAGCGCTAACTCCATTTTTCCCTTCTGTGCTCCGTCGTACATCTTAGACGTACTTTTTTCGCCGGTGATTTCCACCGTATAGTATTCACCCTGGGTAACCGAAAAACCCCGATTGCCAATAATACCTCACGCGCCCTCGTTTTCCATTACCGTTACCACACACTACGTTTCATTCGACCGAATTCTATTATCCAAATTGGAGCAATACTTTGCTCCAGTAGGTATCTTCCCCGCACATCAGAATTTGGCTACAGCATAACGTCGTCACATTCAAGTGGTTTGATTACGTTTTTTTTTTTTTTGCTCAGCTCCTACCACGATGCTGTGACAAGGTGCATAACTGGTAACTTTGAGATTATATATTGGGCAGAGGGTGAATTCACTGTGCATGTTCATCGCAAATCCCACGGCGCATGGCCGAGGAAAGAGAGCGGATGTCTCACTGCAGTCTTCATAAGTGGACAGGTGGTCTCGACGACTACGTAGGGTTCAATTATTGTAATAAGATTTTCGAAAAGTATAATGATCGTGATTTGCCGGTCCATTCGGCCCAATGTCGATCTGGCTGTTTCTCACTCGCTCCGACCCTCGATCCCACAACATGGCACCGAGCTTCATCAATAATTTTACGTAATTATATAACAGTTACCAATATGCCACGATCAATCAAATTTTAGGCCTACGTGCCTACTGAGTGAGGAATTGCCAGATTCCTCTTCTCGCATCATCCATCTGCAGGGTGCCTCGTGTTACCTCCCACTTTCATGAACGATTACATGAATTCCAAGACGAAGAGAAGATGGAGAGAGAAAGAGAGAAGCCGGGGGACCGGGGTAAAATGAGATATACCTAATATATGTAGGTACATGTGCCTCGACGTCAAAAGTCTGATTGATTCCGCGAAATATCTGGATGAAACTCACACGAAAGTAATGGAGTAGTTTGTCAGGATTTCAGACCATTAGATTCCTGACCCTGTAATTCCGTAAAAGATATTATCAAATTTGAGATTATAACTGTCATCGACTCATGCAACCACTTGTGCTTCATTAATTGGAGGATGTTTACGCTTCCAGTGATAATCGTATAGTGTTGCTTCATAGGATTGAACCTTTTTCCCTTAGCACTTCACAATTCTACGAGCTGGAAATCCATCGACATCTGTACGTTTTTCACCGGGCATTCATACAAAATCAAAAACGACCATGACTATCGAGAAACGACCATCCAGATTCCTGTAAATTATCAAGCTATTACGTCTTTCGTGATTAACAGAACTCGTTGCGGTATCGTTAACGATGGAAGGCAGCATGAGGTAGTTTGTAACGATTCGAATGGCCCGCACTAAGTCAAAACACAGTGTGACGGGTATCTAGTGATACCTGTTAGGAGGAATAATAAGAGTAATGTGAAAATGAATGTACCGACGGACTATAAAAGTCCAAGAGAAAATGAAAAAAATACGAGTCAAATAGAGTAGGTGAAGATTTCCGCTCGCTGGTCTTGGGAGAAGACCCCTCAGAGTAGAGACCGATTTAGTATCCATTCCTCTTAATTTCATTTTATCTTTTACATTTTACAATTTTAATCAACGTCCACCTTTTACTACGAATCTAGTCATAAACATTGTAACAATCTCCAACACAAATTATATAAAACAGTTTCAAGTATTTCATCAACACCATTGTATCACGAAACGATACCAACAACCAATCCATTGGATATCGCAGCAGTATAGTTTGACGAGACGTAATATATCTGCCATTACAAAGAAAAATTGGACATCTCATCACATCTCCGAAACGTGCATGGTCATATCCTAAAGATAAGTTGAACTGTATTTGAGAGAAACATGTTTAAGAACGACTAAGGATTCAAAAAGGCGAAGGGCATTATATACAAACCAATCGTAAAAGAATATCGGATAAGAATACAAAAAAAGGGGTAATTTTATAAAACAGGAATGTCAACGTTAGAATGAGTGAGTTGTATGAATGGGATTTTAACTATAATTTTATTTATACATTGTTCACGCAAAGAAGTTCACTTGAAATTTATACACACATTTATTAAACAATTTCGCGAATTAAAACACGAAATCGATGATTTCAAACATTTACAAATTAAAATTGAGTTAACTGTCATTTCTAAACCCATTAGATAACCCTTTCCATAGTTTTTTGTGTAAGACGAAAAAATCTGTCACAACAGACAGTGTAATAATTTTGACTACTGAGGTAAATACGTATGCTGTCGATGCGTCACGGTACGGTTCATCGATCCTCCACCTTTCTACATTCTCACCCATCAACGGAGCACAACGTGCCAAAATCTCTTAATGAACGTATATTTCCATTTCAATTCTGTACCATAACTTATCGTAGGGGAGCGAAGGGTAAGTTGCAGGCGCGGAGTGTAACTTGGCGCACCTATATTTAAGACAAACGACTGATCTTAGGGAGGTATAAAGGTATTGATTTCATTCGTTGAAAGACTAAATGTGTTGTGGCCAAATATTATCATCATACGTTTTAATTTATTGAAGATATCGTAATAATCCAGTATTCGGCTCTATGCTTGTATCGGCGCGGTAACAGAAATATGACACGGGTGCACTTCTCACAATCAGAACTATCAATAATTTAGTATTTTAAAGTCTACATACATATCTATTTACTTCACGATATAATGGAATAGATATACAAGTATCATTTCGCGATTTTCCCGATGCAATTAGACCAGTATTCACTTTGTTATTGCGAATCTCCGTTAGGTGCGCCAACTTAGCCTTCGCTCCCCTAACAAAGTTTCCAACGAAGTATGAAATATTGACGAAGATTCATAAATAATATCATCTACTATTTCTGGAGTGGAATTGAACAAAAACTTTCATCACAATCAACGGACTCAAAGATTTCACCATGTGGATCTCCATCTTTAACAGGTCGATAGATCATAAAATTTACGCTGTTGATTTCAAACATAAGCTTTTTTTTCAACAAAAACCATAAAACAAAATAATACGTGCGAGAAAGAGACCAAGTTCATTACAGGTGAAATCATGGAATTAAAAGAATTATTTATCAATATTTGAGGAGAAAACGATCTTAAACCTGAAATTTTACACTATATGCACTATGCAATATAATTTTTTTGTGTGAATGATGAATTATTGATGGTGAGGAAATTTTTTTTGTTAATTATACCCAAAAGTACCCAAACAAAAAAAAGTAAACGAAAAATATATGTTTATTGATATTTCTTTGATTACATGAATCAAATTGAATATTTTCCTTAAAATTTCACAATCTTACAATTAAAATCTTCTAGGCTATACATTTATTGAATTCATAACGAATTATCACAAGTTCAAAACAGAATCGATACGTAGTTATTCGGATCAACAGAGAATCTGACGAACGAGTTTTGGAAGCGCCATAAACAGGGAGAAATCGAATAATGTCCAGCGGTCGGGTCGCGGTCGACGGTGTTTTGGTTGAGTTCTTCACGGGAAATAAAGTCCGGTGATAATCTTCGTTGGCTGCAATAGCCAGGGGTACCAATAGGAGAATTATACGCGGTTAGAATCGTGGAGGTGGGGAAACAACGTCCCCGGGCAGGCGAGATGATTCTCTAAGGCGCAATGGTTATGGTCAAAATGGGTAAAGTCAAAACTACCATTACCGCGGGAACGAGGACATTTTGAATTTGCTATCGAGGGCCACGCCGGTACTGCAGTGCAACGGGATCTCTAATTTGCATATGCAGCTGGGTCGCTATATCTCGACTAAAAAAATACTTCCCGCGTTGTAAGGTTCGAGACCGACTTTTTTTCTACCCTACTCCACCCATTCGCCCTATTCTCCAACCACATTCGTAGTGTTCATAGGTTACCTGCCCAAAATGAACCATGGATACTTGAATAAATTTGACGTAAAATTTCATGCACAATGTTACGCTTACGGTATAATGTTCTATCACGTTATCTCCAATTTTCCAACGTACGTTATCCGGGGTTAGAAAAGGAGAGAACGAAAATGACCGACGATAATTGACTTTGAGATTTGAGATTATAAAACTGCACAGACATGGGATATACGCCGGTGTCTGAAGTACTTTAAACTGTCATCACTCGGCGGGTGAAAATGGAATGGTTAAAAGGGTTTGTAGTTCACGTATCAGCAAAGTGATAAGCTCGCAGGCAGCGACTGGTGACGACCGAACATTAATTTCGCTGGGTAGGATAGGCTCAATTTCAATCTCTGACGCAGAGAAGCAAGTATAATGTACTCTCAACGATTTTTATAGAAGGAATGAAAAACATATCGTTTTTCATACTTTGTTCCTTCATTGCTCTCGTTATTTATTCTTGCGAATTCGCAGTTTCGTGAAGACAATATCCAGTTGCCCGTTGATCAAAGCCTATTGTTGCGAAAGCGTCGTCATCTGTTTTTCCATGCGACCGATCGGACTGTTGCGAAAACATTCTCCAGTCAACGAGGCCCGCATCTCTCGGCTTACCGTTGAGGTCTGAATAAACAGCCTAATATTAGATGCTGGCGAACGGTTCTTGTCTCGCCCTTGTCTTCGCCCTTCGCATTCGTATTGTCACAGAGGAGCCGCCTCGCTCATCCTGAGGGAAGGTCAACTATACAAGCTGTTTGGGGGAATCCAGGGAATCAAAGGCCGCATTTACTGCCAGTAATAATCAAGGAAAGAAACTGAGTGAACCGCTAAGACCGCAATAACGTGGGTCAAGGGCGGCCCACGAGTTTAGTGGTGGTTCAACTTTCGATGCAGCCAGCGCAACCCTCGGGAATAAAAGAAACCGATCATCGTTAAGGAGGCTCAATAAACAGTCAACGATTCTACGAGGGAATCCTCCGAACGTTAAACCATCTCAAAGGTCCACGGCTCTTTTTCTTTGATGGTTGGTAAGACTGCGGTTAAAATTCGTCCCTCATTAGCAGAGTTTGCGAGTTGTAGAAAGCGGAAGACTGCACAGAGCCAAAGGAGACTCTTACATACTGCGGACATTCGCTGGAACGTAGGTACAACCTTCTGAGAGTGCGAGACAAGATCCTTGAAAAAGAGGTTAATTACCGTCTTGAGCCGTACGCCCTTGCGTAATCTTTCGCGGAAGGGCTGAACTTTGTTAAACGGAGACGACGAACGAGAAGAAGAAAATGAGGAAGAAGTGAAAGCAAAAAAGAAGGGTGTGTTTATGCGGTACTTAGGCCACGAGGCACACAGATAAGGAAGCATCCCGATCAGGGTAAAAGTCCGGGTCTGAGATACAGGGCAGTAACTGGAGAATGTTGGATATTCGACCACGTTCCATGTAATATATACGAGAGGGTGTAGGTACGTCGCCTTGGTGGAATTCGATGCTTTGTATCATGCTTTGCATTATATGGATAGTCCAAGGTTATAGCTGACCACCGAGAACATATACTGCACCTTTTTCATGCAACACAGCACCGCGCACCTTTTTCCGCTAATGAAATTTTATCCTTGAATGAGACCAAAAAAGCTGTTCATCACATTATCGCGTGAAACAAACAGCAAGTCTTTTGTTATAACTATTCTAATACTAGTAGAGTTATAGTAAAGTGTGCACCAAGGAATTTTCGCTCCCGTGGTATAGTACTCTCCCTCGCCTTCGGATCGGGTAGTAACTTCGTCGTGAATTGATCAACGAATTAATGTAATCTTTCTGAGTATCAGAATGACTGCTCTCACGTCTCGCTACGCATCTTGCTTCGGGTGAAGGGAAACGGACTGGAATATGGAGATATCTACTACTGACTTTGCTATTCAGAAAACGGTACGGCAAGTCTCACAGGGGACATGCGTTCGATTAACTCGAGCTGTATCCAAGTTCGGAATCAAATTATTTGCGAATTTGACTTGTGAGAAACGGTGAAAAAATCACGAATAGTAATAAGGTTATTTGAGTTGTTAATGCTCACCAGTCACGATCAAATTGATTTTCTTAGATCTAGGTGGATGCGTAGCAACCTGGCACTCATACAGGCCAGAGTCTCTGAGGGAAGCGTACGAGATCTGCAGTCTCCAGTTACTGGGATATCTGAAACATGAAGTTGGAGTAATCAGAGGACCAGTTACAAGTGGTAAGTGTGAGATAGAGCCAGCCAACTATAGGTCCACCATTCCGCAACAGAAGTGCAAACACTAAAGTCGGTTCTGTCCGCGAGAATTCACCCACCGGTATGTACTACTGAGCATCGTACCATTAATCCAAAATAGACCGAGTAAGAGAAACTAGAATTGAGCCGAGTTTCAAAGGTCAATACGCTATTTCATGTGCGGAAGTCGAATTCAAATACATAGACGTACATCGCGCCAATTGAATTATTGTTATTTATGTACAATTTTACTTAGAATGTAGAAATAATAACTACCGTACAATAGAATTCTAGCTCATATCAGTCGTTGGGGTGAGAGAGAGATAGCGCCATTGGCCCCACAAAGTAGCGAGAGCAAACGAAAAAGACCGTACGTCACATCACCCTGAGGCTCCTAAGTTTTATTGAAAAAAATCAATCCCTGAAATCTTTAGTGATTCATGATTTAAGAAGCCAGGAAGAGATGTACGGATACAACTCACCGGAAACTGAGACTGACCCGTTGATCGGCACTGTAAACCTGTCTGGCAACGGTAAGTAGGTGGATCGAGTCTTTGCTGTGCTGTAACCAGGTTACCTGCAATCATGTAAAATGACGAAAACAAGTTAACGACTTTGAGGCCACATACAAAGTATAACGAGGTAGATAACTCGATAGTATACGGTAGATATACCGAAGGTAATACGCCGCTGCAACGACACTACGTGCAGCGTAACGGCATAGTGACCATTATGAAGTTTGGTTATTAGATAATAGACATCGTTAACTGAAATAGTAACCACTATCCAACCGCGAGTTGACCTTACAAGCGAGGCGTGAGCTTATGACACACAAATTCCCAGGATCTTCCTGTACTTATTTAAAGTCAGAGGAAACCTTCACTCATTGTGAATGTCATTCGAAAACTTGTGCAGAGTCGTAGTAATGGCGTGCCGCGTTTAACGAGTGCGTAACAATCATTTGCGCACCTTCCACGATAATCATTTCTTTTTATTATTGTGCCTACTTATTTGACCATTGCCGACAACGCGGATGTGAAAAAACCTCAGACGAAAATGGTTATTGTTCGAGTAATAACGGTGTGGAGAAAACAGTGATCTTCTTCTTCTGAAACCCACCACCATTTTGTATTATAATTTATTTACAACCCTATTTGGGAAAAATATGAACAGAATTTCGCCTTTTATTATGCTAACTCGTGTCGTTGACTGTGGATGGGTTATCTCCAGACTCCACCCATTAACATCTCGTTTCCTCCCTGAAATAAGGGTGGCGGGAGGACGAATCATTCTTCCTTATCTGCTGGAGGATTTTGTATATTGGACGAATTGCTATTCCACTCTTTTATTATACTTCGCCTGTCGCTAAGGGGTTTCTCAACTGTTTGGTGAATCGTCTGTCAATGAGTTGGGCTGAAATACTGAAATACGATTTTTGCATCCAGTTATGTATTGTGTAAATAGTACAAAATTACTTCTTTCCTCTCAGGTTTGAGTATACGGATCGTCCGGTCCGCGTGATGAGAACTGATGAATAAAGGTGATGGATTTTCTATTGAACTTCGCATATCGTTCGACAATTCTATCAGCTCGGTTTGAGCTTTGGCTTCCTCATATTTGTGCAAATTAAGATTAGACTTAATAATACAAGGAAAGTAAGACTTCTTAGTTACATTGTTATTTTGCTACCCACTTTTTCCACTTTCTTTGTCGCTCGTCTAGACATATACTGTCTTTGCGTCGCTTTGCCTTTATATCCGGAATCTGAAAGTTTCATATTACAGACGCTCAAATGGATCTTTCTGAAAGTCCAAGAGTTTTGGGTACACAGACAAAATTTTGTGGTGAAGGGTATGGATGGAACAAAGGCCGGAGTCAAGGCTGTATGAGGTCAGTTTCAGAGATAAATTAGTCAAAATGTTTAGAAGCCTGGGCTGGAAGTATCCATGCGTATACGAGATATAGGCGACTGATAAAACGAGTTAGGCTGAAAAATCTCGTAAAAAATGAATCATACTTGTGGGATCAAACCTACGTCCGTTGGATTCGCAGGCAGTGACGCTACTACATGCGCTACACCGCTTTTTGAGATAATTTTACAGTTTGTGCGATTACGAAGTTCACATATGATGAGGGCTTAAGCCAATTTTCTCGTAAGTAGTCGAGCTTCACAATCCTCAAACTGTGACTTATTATTTATCATGAGTTGCGTAGCCCGGCTGGAGGCAGCATGATTATTCCGAATCTAATGGACGTGGGTTCGATCGCACACGAGACTTGAGCGTTTTTCTTTTCACTTCAGCAAAATATGACTGTATATAAAATATAAAGGAATCATGTGATATGAGGCTGTACAGAATGAATTCGTAGAGTATTTGGCTGTTAGTGACGAAGCAAAGGATTATAAGCGGATTCGTGTTCGGCATGTTTCATTTGAAACAACACGACATTCAGACAAGTGAGAATTTAATTCGCGTCAATTTGTGTTCATGATTGTTATCTTGGATGTCTGAAATAGTACATGTTTATTGGGTTTCTTGACTCATCAAGTGAACAAGAAAAGTTGGCTCTCTTGTACGTAGTTTAAAAGTGGATTCGTTCGTGATTAAGATCTCATTCTTTCTCATACAGGAAAGAACGTCGGTTTTGTATAGTTTTCAAAGTCTGAGACGTGATTTCGTGAGCACATTCTTCACCACGGAAAAATTAACATTGAATAAGTAATTTTTTCGATTTCTCGGTTTCGATTGAAAATGATTCCTGGTTTATTTTTCGTACGAATGACATGCATTGCTTTTGTTGATTTTCAAGCTGGCAAAACAATTTGATTTTCAACGAGAACTGAGTTACCGAAAAAATTGGTATTGATACAAGATTTTATCAAGGGATAAAAGTGGATTTGGGATCAAGATTTGATTCTCCTTTAGCTATGAAAGAAGTTAGCATTTAGATCTATAAGTAAAAATTTAATCTGCAACTTGACATCGATTTCTGGTTTGGGAGAAAATGGTTTCTGGCTTCTATAGATAGAATGTGTCCGTTTTGTTTCAGATTTTTAAGGTTTCAAGACGAGTTGATTTCCGAGTACGAAGTAAGACTAACTCAATCGAAATTAGAATTGGAGAAGATTCATCAAAATTGTACACCGTTGATGGAAACGGAAGTTACGGAAGTTTGAGTTATGGAAAAATCGACGTTGTGACAAGATATCATCATGGGATATGGGTGAATACGTGATACAGATTCAATATATTGTGTTGTTAATATAGCAGGGTCGAGAAAAAGTCAAGATTGAGAACTTGTTTTGAGAACGACAAAGCTGACGTTTAAGTTGAAAGACTAATAGATTAACTTCGTTATTTGAATTTGTGTAATATGTATTTTCAAACGGCTTGAACTTGCAGTCATAAATTTTGACTTCTGAGTCTTCGAATGAATAATTGTAAGTTGAGAAGAATCAGTAAAAAAATGTGCAATTCATTTACTGACAATGATGTTGCGAAAAAACGTTCACGTGCAGAGATGGCCAGAGGAAGCCGAGAAACGGCTCGTAACAAGAAAATTTTAATCTAAAAACGGAGAAAACAACCCACGAGTCGTGATGATGGTTTCCATCATTTCATTTCAATCGCCGCATATACTTCATGTACTGAGAGCACGAATCAGCTGGTGCATAGCACAACCTTTGCATCGATCCATGGATCTTCATTATATCGTACATCTACGAATCCTCATGGTACCAGATAAACTCATAGTATCATGTCCAGGTCTACTGAAGTTCGTTGAAATAGTACATTGTGTATCAAAAGTGGAAAGAACTATTTTGCGAATGTGCATTGTGGGGCACGAGCCGAAGGCGAAGCTGCAAGCACACTCGCCAATAAAGCCTAGCGCACGGCCGGATGTGCAAGATGTTTTTCTTAACACCTGCCCTGCAGAAATGCCTCTTTTTAGGGTGAGTGAGCGGGTGCGAAACAGGACTTTGTAACCGAAGGCCGAAGAGATCTATTTTGCGCCCGCTTAAGAGGTTAAAAAAGTGGGATTTTGTAACCAGGTGTGAGAAAAATAAATGAATGTAGAATATTCACGAAACTGAACGCCCGCGGGAGTCTTGCTTCGGATCGACTAGTATGGTTAATTGTGCACTGACATCTTTCATAACTTGATACAATGCAACAGTAACTTATCATGTAATTTATTATATGGTTTGTTTACCTTTTTATCAAGATTTGGACAAGATTGGAGCTCGTAGGAGCAGAAGACTTTGGAGATAGTTCGTGTAATAGAGATTTTTTCTCGAAAAGGAAATAGGAGGGGTCTCTTCCGATAAGGAAATAAGATATGCGAAGTACACGTACGTATAACCGTTCAATTTTTCTTTTCCTTTCAGGAATTTTCTTTCAAACAAACCGAATCGTGCAGCTTGTGAAACGTCGGAGCGACTAACCCCGCAGGGGGTGAGCCTTGCGAAACGGATATGTAATGTATACGGAATGGAGCTAGAGTAACGAAATGTCAAGATATAGTCAGCTTCGACTCTGAACATTCCTTCTTTCGCTTTTTGGTTTCATCTTTTTTCAGTAGAGTATACTGGCAGGAATGGTGCAAAACTTTACACAATAAAGATCTAATAAACATAAACAAACAGGCTGAACCACAAGAGATATAGAACAGAGTATATTGACAATATAAACCATGCTATTCATATAGCTTTCGACTACGATGAAATGACCGTATTCCGTCCCTGCAACGCGGGTAGGAAGTAATCAATTTTTGACCGGCGGGAATAAAAGTGAATTTGCGGGCAACAAAGTAAACTTCGCTTACGATAAGGCAAATGCGTTAAAATAGCTCACAGTGGTCTGCCAAAGTACAGTTTGTCGAGGATCTGTGATCTTTTTCAACGCATTTGCATTGGCCGACCGAGTCTCAGTACAAAGTCAGTGGTACTCAACTGCCACCTAAGACAGTGGTACTAAGCTGATGACAACCGTGACACATTTTCGTGACCTCGACCGATGGAGCCCTAGTATAAATCTAATCGTGTATCCGTTTTGAAAACATTGTCACATTCTGACCGTGCATAAGTTCCGAAATCCTTGACCTATCCACGTCACGCCTATTGGTGACATTTAGCATTGATTTCCCTATCCCCTCCAAAGACCCAGAGAATAAAAACATTTTTAATGTTCATATACGTACATACAGGGTGTTATTTTTAACTTTGGCAAAATTGGCAGGGTAGGTAGAAGACCTAAAAACAAGGATTTTGAGCATTGGAACCCATGTCCGGAAATACCTCCATACGGAGTTACGGCTATTTTTCGATTTCGGTTTGCGCTCCTAATAGTGAGAGGAAATAACTCAGGATTTGAGTTACACATTAATTCTTAGGGTTAAAATAATTCAACTTAAATCAAGTAATTCAAGTAATTCACGGTTGATTCAGTTAATTCTCATTAATTCAAGTAATTCACGGTTAGTTCAGTTAAATCTCATTAATTCAAGTAGTGCACGATCAATTCTGGTAATTCTTATTAATTGAAGGTGAATGATAAATTGATTCATGGACTATTGATACGTCAATTCAAAGAGTTATTTCCCCCTCACTATTAGGAGCGCAAACCAAAATCGAGAAATGGCCGTAGCTCCGTATGGGGGTATTTCCAGACATGGGTTCCAATGCTCAAAATCCTTGTTTTTGGGTCCTCTACCCACCCTGTAATTTTTGCTAAAGTTATTAATAACACCCTGTATAAAAAAACGAGCAAGGAAGGAAAGACGAGTTCATTTGACTTAGTGAGGTATATCCTAACGAAGCCTTGAGAAAGAGATGAAATAGTTGAGGAAATAAACTAAAGTTTAGTATGAAAGTTTACACCAAGGATCATTTTAAGTCACAAAAGATACATCGTGAAGACAAACGTCCTAGGATCGCATGTAACTTTAGTCGACTTCACGTGACTTGACATAGTTTCAGGCGAAGTGAGAGATGGTTTTCGAAGTCATCGAATCATATGTAGACGCCTGGATCAATTGATGTGATTTGAAATCAGATGACTTCATAAAGCCTACTATACTAAGTTTTGAAGTCAGTGTTTATGGCAAGTCGACGCAGTGGTTAATTACTCATGTTTACCGGAACATTTTAGCTCATACAATGAAAATGATATGGAATATTTCTAAAACGTGGTTCGAATAATATAGACTTTACAGCTGTGCATGCGGGTGTGGAATAAAGGAAGCACCTTCCATCATTCGCGCATGCGCACATTATGCCCTAAGTTCGGCTATTCCAGCAGGTATAGGAGACACATTTGCATGTTATACCCACTCGGAAATACATACTGCATAATGCGCATATATTTGTATGCGAGTAGGTGGGAGAAGATATTCGAAGTTCGAGCAATCTGAGCGTGTAAGAGAGATAACTGGCATAATTTGCGAAAGCGTCATTAATCGGGGCGGGCAGCCGCGCTTAATTAAGCCTGATGCTCCGGGTACCAGATAATGCAGGCAGAGTCGTTCTAAAGCACTCCTGGCATAGGACGTGTTGATAATTATGGAGTAAATTTTGCGACGAACTTGTATCGTGGCTCACATGTACTTGTACACGTTAGTAAGCAGAGAAAGTTCACAAATGGGGTTCGCCATCTTTGCTGCCCTGTCAGAATAACTTAAGAATGTTAAAAATTACCTGCTTCGTCCTTTAGCAAACATATTTGAACGGGATGCGTAGGAAACAGCATTGTATTCAAAGCTTTTACACACACAGAGACTGGTAAGATGGTAAGATATATCATTGGTTTCCGATAACACAAAAAGCACACAGAGCATGGTGTAGTCATAGTAACCCAAATTATGGGGCTTCGATGGTCAAGTTTGAAATGGAATAAGTAGTCATAAACTCTCAAAGAATGGCTGTACAACTTCTCGTCAGCTCAGCTTATCGTTATAGAAGCCAATGCGAATATTGCGTATTAGGTACTGCTACTTCTTCCAGCTTAAGCCACGTTTTCAGAGTTTGAATAGACAGACCTCCCCTACTCAAGTGGCGTTACCGTTCCGATATCTCTTCATAATTATGTTCGAAGTGTCCGAATGGTCATTCACCTTTGAGCGGCGGGAAACAATATTTCCGTCAATAACTTCAAGATGAGAGCGCTCATCCGGAGCACATACTGTGTGATTTCGTGGATGGTCTCCATGTGGACTCCTGGGTATATGCAAGTGAGATGACACTATTTGTTGGTGACCCATCAAGCATTCTGCTTTTTATCCAGCAACAATTAATACCATCTCAGTTGCATATACCCAGGAGTTCACATGGAGACAAACCATGAAATGACATGGTATAGAACCTTAACCGTTTGTGGTTACACTTCCGTAGAATAACACAGTGGTCACACTGGGTAAAAGTCACCTAGCAAAGTTTCAAATTGTTGCTGGGTGAAATCTATCAGTCCGATCGGAACCGTAAAATTACCAGAAAATACTTTGAAAATTTTAGAACAAGTATCAAAAATCTCAAATTCAGAAGACAACGTGTTTTACAGAAATCGAAACAATGAAGACCTATAAATACGCATAGATATTTAGGCCCAAAGGTAGGTCTGGGTATTTATCCGTGGTAACCATGGAGGGTTGAATAAAATGATGTTCCGGACTGGACCACGGCTCTCAAAGAGATGCGTCGATAAACTGACGATAAATTACGGTCAGGAACATTTATACAATGTGAATTACCATATAGCATCGACCTTTATATAGGATAGAATGAATATACCTAAGCGGCCACAATGAACAACAGCAACAAATGTACAAGCAGTTGTATCTAATTAAATCATGTCGCAACATTCGACCTAGGAAGATCAGAGGCAAATTAGTTGGAATACTATTCTTACTCATCTGTACTAGGTCCTGCTGTCTTGCTGAATACAATTGCTGACCGAAGATAATCAACAAGCTTCGAGTTGCTTTTAATTCTAGGATAAGATTTACTTTCGGTATCAAACGGTGAGTTCATATAATTCCGTATTCAAGTCTCATGGTTTGCAAATATGACCTCAGATTCTTGATCAGCGGTTCAAAAAACCTTCAAATACCAATTTCGGTAAGCTTTCGAATGTTTTTAGTGTCTTCCCAGCAAATTGACTCGCTATTTTGAATTTCGCAAATCTGACTTCAGTCATCTGATTCGTCATTAGTGACCCAAAAAACCTATATACGACCACAAAGTTTCATCCGAATCCAAATGTTTATAGTTTTTTTTTGCAGCATATCGAATACGCCAAATGAAAATTTGTGATCATCGATCCAAAAAACTATATGACACCAAATTTCATTGAAATCCGTTGATCCGTTCTCAAGATATCGTCATTTTTGTTGTGTTTTTTTAGAATTTCGTTATTTGAATAGTCCGAAAAATACTGAATCGATCAAAGCCAAGATTCAATCAGTTCTAAGTTAAGTAAAGTCCAGTCGATTGAGCCCAATTTGGTCAAAATCCGCGCACTCGTTCTCGAGATATTGCGCGGTCAAAAATGTGGTCACAACATGCATACACACAGACACACAACCAGCGTCAAACTAAAAATTGTCGGAGGTGATTCTTTGGACCTCGAAACGTGGAGATTCAGTGAAAACTCAACTTTTCACTTTCGGGGTGATTACAATAACTTCCTTTTTTCTCTGAAAACGAAGAAACGCGAAGTTGAAAAACTGTTCCTGTGCACCAAAAATATGATAACAGACATTACCTACATTCGCTCACTAGGATTCATTACTGGTCCAACTACATCTGGTAATTTTATCCAGTGATACCTGAGCAACCATTTCAATTTTGCAATCGTGATATGATATTTCGATTGGACGACCTTAAAAACCACAAAACGCATTGTTACGCAGACCAAAATTCTCAGCATTGCATTGCAACCACTATGTACCACGAATTACAAGACGTAGGGGAGAAGTAGGGGCTATATCGACGGGTCCTAAGGAAACAGACGTAACTCAGCGGGCAGTGCAGGATAGAACAGACGTAACTCAGAAAATTCTATTGTAATTCTTTTGTTATTTCCTGAGTTACGTCTGTTCTATCCTGCACGGCGAGTTACGTCTGTTCTAGCCGGCCCAGCGAGTTATGCCCGTTCTAGACTGCCCGCTGAGTAACGTCTGTTTCCTTAGGACCCGTCGATATCGTACCACCAGGTAAATCGTAGCACTTCGAGATCTCTAATACCACTTGAAATGGCCACTATCGGGTGGCGGGGTATCAAAGTCTCACGGTTGATAAGCGTAATTTTCAGTATTATTGCATCAAAAGTGTGATCCTGCACTGAGAAAAGAGTTTCTTTATAACAAATAAACGCATTTATTTAAAAGTTTCGCTAAATATTTGTTAGCTGTTAAAGAATATCTTGGCATGAAGTAAATATATATGTTGTCCCAGCACAATTTATTAACTATTAATAGTTGAACTTCATGATAGTTCGGTTGATAAAACAGGTGCGGTGTAAAGAGAAATACAAGATTTCTTAACTATTAAGAAATCCTCATTTCATTATCGTGTTTGATCGTCTGATATTTAAACTGGACGCGAATTTTAAGGAAATTGATGATTTGTTAACTATTAACAAATCTTCATTTGAGACGAAGAAATACACTCAAATGGACGATTCTTTAGCTATGACTAGATGTGGGGCATTCCCCGCCAACTCGACCAGTTAAACCCCGACCATCTCGAAATCATTCCATATTTTTTCCCATACGATTCGTTAACTGTGAATGAATTTCATTAACAACAAAGAAACTCTTTTCTCAGTGTGCCTGGTTATTTTGCTGCGCTGACATTCGCAGCATCGATACGAAATACTTGTTTTCCCAAAGATAACAGAGAGAATATACCAATTATCGTTGAATAATATTTGATTAATATTACATAAACATCTTCGGCATGTGTTAGATTGGATTATGATGTAAATTTCGGAATTCTGATAACATGTCGTGATTCAACGGATTCAAGAACCATGGAATACTTGAGCAGATTATAATTGCATGCGGTATTCTACCATCAAGCTTTGAGGTATAAACTAATACATTGGTATAGGTGCAATAGGATCAGTATGATATAATGCGCAGAATTAGATCAGAGTGCGGCAGTAGATTCAACCGAAAAATGTAAGGTTGGTACATATTTTTTTTTCTATTTTTTTGTTGCTGTTTCCCATTTCATTTCATCCAGTCCAATGTCTCGGAAATTAAAAGCATGATTTCAACGAGTTCAAAGGAAAACTTATTTGGGGGACAAACGTTACAAGCGGAATTCAAGCAGCGGTAGGAGCCGCTACTCTTGAGGTATTATTGTATACAAAGGGTCCCTTTTTCGTACACGACTCCATTGTTTCTTTTTTCAATAAAAGTTGAGTTTAGGCGAATTCAAAAGTTTATTTATGCTGCCTTCTACTGCAACTTCTTATGAAAAGGTAGTGTAAGATTCGATTAGTATCTCAGAGGCCCTCACAAAATTCTTGTAGGATCTCATAAAATTTGAACATGGTCTTGTATGTTTCTTATGAATCGCATGAGTAGTTTATATTACTATAAAAGAATGTACTTGTAGGATCACATGAAAGTCGTATGCGGCACTTGTATGAGCTCTCCCAAGATCGTATAGAAATCATATGCGCACTCCAGAGATGCATACAAGTTTCATACTCATGCGATTCGTACAGGGTCCCTATAGATATCGCAGTTATAGTCATATGAAGAACATAGTGATCATGTAAAAATGTTATAAAATCCTACACCATTCTTATGTGGTCCTCCAAGATTCTTCATGCACAAAACATGCATCACATTTTTGGTGCTTGCAACTTTATGCCATTACACAGGCAGGATGCAATTCAAAATTCTTTACCATCGATTAATAATCAGAGAAAATTGTTTTATCTTCGGACCTGTTTTTCCTCGGTGTCCCCGGATTATTTCCTGCAAAGATCCAAATACACTCCTCCAAAG
>JAEUYN010002384.1:0-118287 GCA_018257835.1 Euura lappo | reverse complement strand
CTTCTGTATCTTTATACGGGATGAACCCATATAAATATGCTGTGACTTGCTCTGCTTGTTACACTGGTGGCAGCGGTGTTCCCCGTGACGAAGAATAAAAGTGATTAAGTGAAAAGTTTATTTGAGTGAGCCTGAGTTATTTGCCGATCTGGACCCGTACAACCCAGAAACGTTACAACTCGCGCGAAGCGTATTTGAAAGGCTCCAAGCCAAGGAGTGATTCAGTCGGATAAATTCATCAAAAATAAGTGTTTTAATTAAAGTGTTACAAGTATACATCGACGAGTAACCAAAGTGCACCAAGAAGTCAAACAACATCGCACACCGTCGTTAAAAATTAGTTTTAATAATAATTTACCATTATATAATAAAGGCTTACCTCGCAACCATAAGACGACGGAAGAAATAATAATAATAAATACCTCGCAACCATAAGACGACGGAAGTTAATAATAAGAAAACCTCGCATTCTCAATAAGACGACGGAATATTAATCATTAAGAAATTTGAGTGAACAGTAATTCATAAAAAATTTGTGCTCTCGCAACACACGTAAGACGACGAGACTAACCTGCCAATCAGACGCAGCGATAACCATTGAAAATTAAATCTCTCGCAAACATAAGACGACGAGAATTTAATAACTAATCGAAGACTGAAAATTAATCGAGTCATTCGAAACCAAAAATCTCCACACCGAACGAGCCCCGGTATCCTGAGCGAACGAGAGAAGCAGACAAGGAGGACTTCAGTTCAACGCAGAGCCCAGCTGTACCCAGCAGCTAGCCGTCGCTAGCCGTCGCTAGCCGTTGCAGCCGCCAGCCGTCATCGACGATCACCGATCGTCACCCCACCACCCAAAACCCCTTGTCAGAAGAAGCTTACATCAATCGCAACCATGCGACTTCTTCGCCATTCTCATCATACTCAGCTCTTTGTAAGTCTTTCGAAAATATAGAATTTAATATAGAATTAATATTAGTTTTTAAACAATTAGCATTAAAATGACTCCTCCAGTCGAATCCGCGGCGACGATCCCGTCTCTGAACGCGCAAAGTGCTGCAAGCATGGTACCCACATTTAACGGGCAGAACATTCCAGTAGAATCATTTATCCGCAAAGCTCAATATGCTATTCGCTCAGTAACTCAAGGAGAATTACCTCTCCTGACGATGCTAGTTTGTGCCAAAATTGAAGGCCCCGCAGAAGAGTATGTCCAATCCGGGACCCCAGAAACTTTGACTAAAGTATTAGAAAATTTGAGACGCGCTTATTCCTCAAAACTAAGCTTGCAGGACATTCAGACACAGATCGGAACCGCAGCGCAAAGAAACAACGAAAGCGTTGTAGAATATGGCAATAGAATACAAAAATTAGTACAATCTGCAACAGAATTAATAAAATCACAGGCAGCTTCAGAAGACGCAGCATCAGTAATTAAGTTTGTAACAAATTCTGCCGGAACTGCGTTCATGAGAGGTTTGAAGAATGACTTGGAAATTAGAGTTGTTAACGAAAAACCAACTTCGCTACGCGACGCTATTGAAAAAGCGATCAAAGTCGAAGCTTTAGTTCAAGAAAGGCGCACTTTGGAAGCCTACCGTAACATACCATCACCCACAAACAGCTCGCGAATTGAGTGCACAATTTGTAAACTGACAGATCACGTAGATAAATATTGCCCACTCAGAGAAAGACTTTCAAAAACAAGTCATCAATCAAAGCTCTTCTGCACATTTTGTAATAAACAGGGACATTCGATCGAAGAATGCAGATCAAGACAGCGCAGCTCAGAAATTTTTTGTACATTTTGTAACAGAAACAGCCATTCGATCGAAGAATGCAGATCAAGAACGCGCGCCAATCAATACTGTACATTTTGCAACAGAAACGGTCACTCATACGAATTTTGTAATCGAAGAAACCTCCAGGATCAATACAATTCCCAAAATCCAGGATCCTACCAATCCAACAACAATAACCAAGGTTTTTACAACCACCAGCAAAAGCATAATTCCTCCGACAATGGTTACAAACAAAATCAGCGTTCTAACAATTCGCCAAATTACCAAAAGTTCCAATCTCACAACCAGCCGCATTACAATAATTACGGGCAACAATCACAGTTCGATAATCAGGGACAGTACAATAATTATCAACATCAATCAGATCAATACGACGATAGAAACGATCCTCAAAATTGTAATAATCCGTATCGACAGCAACAAAATAACACGCAGGTCAATTACACGCGTTTTCCTCAGCCGGATCGGCATCAGCAGCAACAACAACAGCAACAATTCTCAAACAACGCGCTAAATTTAAACGAGTATCGGGACCGCCGCGTGGACGCGCCGACAGTCCGTACTTAAGTAGAGCGTCCAACCATGTCAAGAAACCATTAAATGACCCGATAATAATCGACGACGACGACGACGATTTACCGAATGTTTTTCCAGATGCGACTAGTCTAATAGTCGGATTAATCAATAACACTATAGCAGAAAGTTTGAAAGCAAAAACCTCGGTGACATCTCAAATACCACTGACCGATTCAAAACGTCACCTGAACACCCGCGACTTGTATGAAAACCGTGCTCTAGTGACGCAATCTCGAGATCAAGAAGAATCTGTTCAAACGTTCAGAACTGGAATTTTAACAGTTTCGCGAAAAATTACGGAAAATCCTGATGAGAGAATGATATTGCCAAACCCAAAATCAGTTAAACGCAAAGTAAATACCGAATCTTATAACAGCGCGGAACCGCAAAAGAAAACAATAGCACGCAAGGTCGACTACTCAGATTACACGTATGACGCTGATAACGAAGACGCTTCAAGTCCAACCGTAGCCAACATACGCGACCAACACACCAACTCTCCTGTCACGAATACACCAGAGTACGCTCAGGTGAATGATCCTGTAGACGCAAATACTACCAAAGTCACATACATTAGAGATTTAACAGCTGAACTCGCGGAAAAGCAACAGAGACAGAAAAATAGCGAAAATCAAATCTCCACAGTCAATAAACATTTCCAAGAGAAATCCGCAAGTAATATAGTACCGCTACACAGGCGAGACGAAAACAGGTGTCCAAAATCTCCCTCTGTCTCGCACTATCAATCAGAGACACCTAAAAGTCCTCCAGACTCACGATCAGATAACAGAAAAATTGTTAAGAAAAATCCTGAGCGAATTTCAAAACCTGTTTATTCGAAGTTCTCATCCGTCAAACGCGAATATTTACCGCAGAATAGCCAATCCGAACCCATGGCCGGTACCTCTCGAGATCTTGATCCAAAAATTATACTACCGTTGAGCTATTTCTTCACACATTCAGACGACCTGCCTCCAACAACTGATTCGATTGCCAAAGAATCAAACGCGGATTTGATCAAACAAATAGATAACTCAGCTCACTACATCTCAGCTGACTGCACAGCCTCGCTTGGCGTAGCAGAGCGCAAGGTAACACGAGAACAGATACGCGATAAGAGATTCAGAGCAATCAACCCCAAGCTTACAGATGATTCTGACCGTTCAGCACCAAAACAAGTTGACAAAGCGAAGAGTCATACTAGACCTCCTCCTCGACCTCCAGAGTCAAATAGAAAAAGACCGTCATCCGAAATTCTACCTCCTCCTCGACCGCCAGATTCAAATACAAAAAGGCCGTCATCAGAAATTCTACCTCCTCCTCGACCTCCAGAGTCAAATAGAAAAAGACCGTCATCCGAAATTCTACCTCCTCCTCGACCGCCAGATTCAAATACAAAAAGACCGTCTTCCGAAATTCTACCTCCTCCTCGACCGCCAGAGTCGAAAACAAAAAGACCGTCACTTCAAATTTTACCTCCTCCTCGACCCCCTGACCCTAGTGCAGACTCTCCGCCGTCCAACGCTTTATCTCCTCTTCATACGACCAAACGCAGATCTCCTCCACATCGTTCTTCTCCTCCATCAGCTGTAGACTCAGACCAAACACCTGACACTCATGTTCGCTTATCAACGACTGACACACATTCAAACCAACACAACAAAGACCCGATTGACGAACGCAACCTTAACAGCGATACTTTTGATTAACCGATGGCAATATCCGTACTTCCTCCCGCATAAATCTCTGACCCCTCAATGATAGTTTCAACCTACAAGTACACTCTTGACAACAATAAAAAAAAAAAAAAACTAAATCAACAGACAGACTCACTTTCGACTTTTCAAACCAGACAAATTAATTTTCAAACAATTGCCAGAATCCAAAACTATTTTCTTTCCCATATTCACAAAAATCGTTCGCATAAAATAAATAAATAAATAATTGAAAAAAAATATATTTGCAGTATAAATTGAATTTCAATATTCACTACTTTTGAACAAATTAACCGATTGCAATATAAAACAGATTCTTGCGACGCATTCTTGATCATCTTTCGAAATTTAGTCTAACAACACATTTTTTTTATATAAGCTTAGTATTACAATACCTATAATCGATAATCATTATACAACGTCCATGCATCAGAACAACCCCATAAAGAAATTTATGTTGTTACCGTTCAGTATACCCACAAAAAGGTAGAACATTTATATAAAGACCATTTATATCTAAATAGTTCATGACTTCAAAAATATTTCCCTCGCTTGAATATATTATTTACCCACTATCCCATTTCAATTAAAACAAAGTATTATAACAAGACAATAATTGTATGCACCAACATTAATAAACGATTTCATTTTTTTCCCTTCAACCTTTACCACATTAGATTACTAAGAAAAATTGTATTAGATTAATATCCATATTCAATCAATAGTTAACTTCATATTATGTCACACAAAAATTAAACACTGCATTCATATTGTAAACCAAATTCACAACAACACAAACACCAACTGAATTACCATTCTAGAATAATTTTCAAAATTTGAGTAATCATAAGAAAAACATTGTAAATCAAACTTAAGCGCATTTACTCTTAAGATCATTGCACCAAATTGTATCAATTCATATCCATAAGCAACTTTTGATCAATAGCTATAATTTGTAACAGACGATATTGAACACTTTTATCATTGTTAATCCACAACAACATAAACACCATTGATCATCAAATGAAATAATCTTCAAAATTTAAATAATTATAAGACAACCATTATAAACTACCCTTAAGCACATTTGAATATAAGATACGCCATAAGCATAAGCAAACTCTACACCTTGTACACTCAAAACATATGCTTAACACCCTATGTTTTGTCTAACGGGGGGGGTGTCACGTCTGGTCCCACGGCCCATACGACGCCTACCCTCACACACCCTCACACACCCTCACACACACACACACACACACGCTTAGACTTAGACTTAGTTAACTAGATCTTAGAATGTCTGCACCCCGCTATCTTACTCTTTTCGCATAAGCCTGACGGTGCATCACTCGATACTTCGCGTACCGTGGGATGGCTCGGTCAGTCTTATGCACTTCCCCTCACCCTTCCCCCAGCTTCTTGACTGGATTAGCTGGACTCACTTCTGTAATAACTCTCTAGAGAATAACACCTACTCTGGGAGTAATATACTGTAATACTGATTGACTTAGAACTGCTTACTTGAATAAAGACTGATATAATCACTCTGTTTCTACGCAAGATACTCTGTTATTACTTATCACTATATAAACCTTCGGTATACTTCTGTATCTTTATACGGGATGAACCCATATAAATATGGTGTGACTTGCTCTGCTTGTTACACGTGTCTGACGATGCGATGCTGATCGCGTCATCTTCGGCCTCCTCATCGTTCTCGGATTCGTTTTCGTCTTCAGACTCGCCTTCCTCCTCAGGTTCGTCCTCTTCTTCGCTTTCGATGTCCCTGTCCGCTTCTCCCGCAGCCCTGTCGTCTCCTTCAATCTCGTCGTCGAAGATTGGCAAGTAGTTATCTACTTGTGTGCTCTCTTCTCGTACCACAGAATCTTCCAGGAATACGACGTCTCTGCTACGAACGATTTTCTGATTGTGTGGGTTAACCAGTCTGTACCCCTTTGAGTCTTCACAGTAGCCAACAAAGATCCTTTCTTGTGCTTTGGGGTCCCACTTCTTTCTTTCTGCTTTGGGTACGTGAACGTATGCCCTACAGCCAAACGATCGCAGGTGACTTAGGTCAGGTCGTTCACCAGTCCATGCTTCTTCAGGTGTCTTCCCACGCAGTCCTTTGGCGGGAGACCTGTTGATCAGGTAGGCTGCTGTGTTTACAGCTTATCCCCAATAGTTTTTGGGTAACTCGGCTCCAAACAGCATGCATTTGGCTCTTTCCACAATCGTACGATTCATCCGCTCAGCGAGCCCGTTTTGCTCTGGCGTGTGCGGAATCGTCAGTTGATGCCTGATGCCCACTCGTTTCAGCCGTCTCTTCATCTTCTTGTTGACGTATTCCGTCCCGTTGTCCGTTCTCGGGATGCGTATCTTCTTCGACGTTTGTCGCTCGACGCTAGCTTTGAACTCTGCGAAAGTTTCTACTACCTCGCTCTTGTGTTTGAGGAGATATATAAAGACCTTCCGGGTAAAATCGTCTATGAAGGTTAGCATGTACCTCGATCCACCCATCGACGTTGTTTCCATGGGTCCGCACAGATCTGAATGAATCAGTTCCAGTGGTTCACTAGCTCTTCTGCCCTTCTTTGGGAATGGGCTTCGGTGAAACTTGCCTTGGATACAAGCTCTGCAATTTGAGCTCTCCAAGTGTTCGATTGGCACTCCGGTAGCTGCACTCTTGCTGAGTGCTTGTGCGCTCCGATCGCTGAGATGTCCCAGCCTTCGATGCCATAGGTCCGCTGTCTGCGTCTTCGCAGCTAAGTAGACCCTCTCTGTAGCCGTCTCGAGTCTGAAGATGCCTCCCTCGTCGACCATGGTTGCCATTTTCGTCCCTTCGTCATCCTCAATGTAGCTGTCCTGCGGTGTGAAGTGAACTGATAAGCCTTTTGCTACCATTTTGCTCACCGACAGCAGGTTGACGGCGCTGTCTGGTACGTGGATCACATCCTTTGCCATGATCTCGTCGACTCCAGCCTCTGTGACTGCTCGGATTACAGCTTCACCGATCCATTCAGCTTGCACGCTGCTTCGGTTCGCTGCTGCGATGCCTCCTCCAGTGTATGGTGAAACTGCTTTGAGGTTATCGCGGTCCGATGTAATGTGCGTTGAGGCACACGAGTCCACATACCAGGCATTTTTCCGAGTTGCTTGGGATGTAAGGTAAACCGCAAATGCTTTCGGCTTGCTTTTACCCTTGGCTCCTCCTTCGGGTGGCTTTGGCGCCGGTGGTGGCTCCGACTGAGATTTGTTCTCCGGGCACTTGTTTGCATAGTGTCCTTTGGCCTGGCATTTGAAGCACTTTGGGATCCTCTTCTTCTTTCCTTTGGAGAAGAAAGCACTTTCCTGACCTGAGCTCCCGGTGTCCTTGACTTCCTGGAGTAATTTTGTTTTGACGGAGTCTGCAGTAATCGCCTGCCCTGAACTTTCCAGTCCCATTATCATAGGCTTGTACTCTTCAGGTAAACCCGCCAGCAGCAACACTCCAACCCAGTCGTCCGGCACCGACATGTTAAGTCCGCTCAGTTGATGTGCCGTGGTTACTATTACGTTTACGTATTCCTCAACGGACTGGCAATTACTAAGCTGTGTCGAGACTAAGGTTCTAAGTAAGCCAACCTTACGTGTGAGCCCTGAGTCCTCAAACGCCTCTTGCAGTTTGTCCCAAGCTTCCTTGGCAGTCGTTGTTCTCTGGATGTGTACGTAGTTTATGGGGTCGATCGATAGGAGAATCCGAGATCTTGCCTTAATAACCTTTTTAGAATCCGCTATGTACTCCGCCGTTCCGATAACACACCCCCACAGGTCCTCGTACTGTAGGTAGGCTTCCATGGCTATCTTCCACGTCGGGTAATTCTCTCTACCTTTTAACTTGTCTAAAGCCGGTAGGTCTGACGCGCCCGCCATGTTGTTGGTGTGGTATCTTTTGAGGTTAACCGCGTCGTCTAATTTTTACTATTTTTCACGAGTCCCAAGCAACAAAATATTACTTTCTCTCGTTACTCAATTCAATGTTAACGATTTCTTTTTATTCACTGCCTGGGCCCATAACCTGATGGCGCAGAATAAATAGGATAGAAATATCGTTAACAATTCTTTATTAAACACGTTATAACTCGACGGCGTCTCTTACAGTCATAGAAGTACAAAAAGGTAAGTAGATAGGTGAGTTTGTATTGCCACTGGTTTTCCCCCAGATCTAGTGATATTTGGTAACTTAGGAACTCTAGTTTAATCAATCTCAACAAAAAGATACCCTTTTCCATTAGGCGGTCGGTTCCGCACCCCCGACACATACAGAGCAAGGACCCAAACTATTAAAATATGCTTACCAGCACGTCCTTTTATTTGGACATTGTACTCTGGGGCGGGTTCAAAATTCCGAACGATTTTGCGCCGAAAGGCCATAATTCCGAATTTTTCCGTGACGACCCGAGTCGAAATTTAGCGCCTGCTTAGAGCCTCAAACTTCGACCGTTGGGAGGTTTTCTAAGGATCTAAAGAGGTTCATTTTGTATAGGAATTGAAACCCTCTTTAGCGCCTAAAATCCGTAGATACCGGAATAAATGCAGCATTTTAGGGTCAAATGAGGATCTCGCGAGAACCTCGCAAAACCCTCGCTGAACCTGCGGCAACGTTATGCATGCGGTGCATGCGAGGATCAAATGAGGGTCTCGCGAGAACCTCGCGAACCCTCCCTATATTTTTTAAATCTCGATAAAAAAATGTTTCGTATGATCAGGGAAAAATTCTATAAAATTCTATCGAATTATACGGTTTCAATTCGATACAACTTTATCTATGCTTACAACATTTTATCGAATCATACAAGACTTGATATAAATATATAGAACAATATTTACAAATATTGTTCATGACCTACGAAACCCAGAAAAGTTCCCAAATATTCACACACTGTTAATTTAGTAAAATTATGTCACATTATATATATACTAGACTGGGCCGAAAAAATGGACTATTTTTTTTTTTTTTTTTGAAAAATATATTGAGAATATCATTCACTATGGCAAAAAAAAAAATTTCATGAAATTTTAAGCCCTTAATATTAACTTGAAGAGGTCTATCATCGCTATTTTTGATTTTTAGTAATAATTTGATGTTTTACGTCAGAACTGTCGAAATATTGAAGTGAAAAAATTTATGTTCACTTATCCCTTTATAAAATTAAATTCCCTACAAAAAAGGTCTGATTATAGATTTTTGTCAGACAAGCCGTTTCCGAGTAATTAAGCTTAATAAATTGATATAATTTCTCGATTTGACTTTTTTAATTTGGAATTTTGTGACTGACTAACATTAAGCTTCTCGGAAGCCCCCTGCCTTTCGAGGGGCGGGGGGACAGGTTGAGCCCCTACCGAGCGCGTCTCCGGGTGGCGGATAGGAGGGCGGCCAGGGAAGATCCAGACAACCGCCCGGGGGCCTGGGCAGCCAGTGCACCGGGACGGGAACTGGGGACAACCTGGTTAGTCGGTGGCTATAAAGGACCCGTCCGGCGTAAAAACCGGATTAGGGGACTGAAGGCCCCGGCCGCGGACCAGCTCCCTTATGCCGAGGTGGGAGCCATCGTGCCGAGGCTGAAAGGTACTGGGGTACAGTGCCATAACGATGCCCTTGGGGTACCGGGCGACCCCCCATTGTAAGCAGCCTTACCCGGCTATGCGGGGCTCTGGCCGGGTGGACCGTTTACTTCCCTAGCTACTCGTGGGACCATTATGGAGAACACAGAAACTGTAGATGCAGGAAAAGTGCCCGACGAATCGGTCCCTATGGTGACCGACACGTCGGTGACAGGGGGGGGGGAGACCACTGGGGGGCGAGGGGACGAGGAGGCATTAGTCTCCTTGGCCCATCGCAGCCTAGTCGTCTCCGAGACAAATCCTAACGTGGATACGACTGGCCCGGCGCAAACTGGGACCGTCGCCCACGCGACGGCACCAGGGAAGAAGGCTCGCCGCTGCGGTGCGTCTAGGAGGAGAGCCCAGAAGGCCAGACTGGCCGCTGGGACCTCTTCTGAAACGGGCCAGGCGGCGATACTTCCCCTTAATCCAACGTACTCCGAGAAGGGGGGCTCAGTTACTGGGCAACCCGGCTCCGGAGTGCTGCACGGGGCCAAGCCGTTGCCGGCTAAGGGAACGGGCCTGAAAAGGCCTAGGCCCTCAGGCGGCACGCCCCCGGATGTCCTCTCGGCCCCCAAAAGGGGAAGAGGGATATTGAAACCCAGGAGCTATGGAGAGGCGGCCAAGGGCGGAAGGAGGGTGGTCATCACACCCGCCGGCTACCCTGAGGCCACTCTTAACTCCGAGCAGGGTGAACTGGTGGTGCAGGCGCTGTGCGAAGCGTTGGATCGGATCCCGGAAGGGGAGGTGGTCCCTCGCTTCGACCAGTACCGGCTCGAACAGGGCATCCTATGGGTGACATGCTCGGACGAGGGGGCGCTCGGATGGCTCCGTCGTACAATCTCATCCGTTGAGCCTTGGGCGGGGGCTTCACTCCAACTGTTGGAGAGGGAGCAACTGCCCCGACTCACAAGGATGATGACCTTTGTGCCCGGCATACCGCCGGTCACGGAGGCCATCCTGAAGAGACTGGGGCGGCAAAACCCAGGACTTCAGACCCACCTTTGGAGGGTCTGGGACAGGAAGGAGACACCTTCTTCCGTCCATCTAGTCCTGGGGGTGGACACAAAGTCCAGAGACGTTCTCAGGAGCCAGGGACTCCTGGCCCACTTCGGCTTGGGTCGCATCTCCTTCAGGGAGGGGCACTCAAAGCAGGAGAAGGGACAGGACCCTCGACCTGAGGCTGAGGACACCACGGTGGAGCAGGGAGGGGGACAGGGACGGAGACGACCACTGGCCCCCTTGACTGCGACGGCGTGGCAAAAACGGTACAGGGCCTCTCAAGTTCAGGGACTCAGAGCGTCAGCTCCGCGGTCCCAGACGTGAGGGCGCCACTGAAAAGAAGGGGCTCGGACGCGAAGTCCAGGGGACGACCGCCCAGGGCCCTAGGGACGAGCAGGACTGGGCAGGAGAGCGTGCGGGCGGGCCAGCAGAGGACGCTGCATGACTCCCTGACCAGCACGCAGGCGACGCCACAGGAGGACCGACCAGTCGGGACCCCTGAGGACAAGGGTGAGAAGGTGTCACGGTAATCGTATCACTAGTACCACCCTTAATTCGCGATTATGACGAGCCACGGCTCAATGACCGCGCGCAGAATCAAATTCTCGCAGATCAACTTGCAACACTGCAAAGCGGCCTCGGCTATTCATAGCCGTAGCCTGACAGTGGAGCAAACAGACATATCACTTATACAAGAACCTTGGATTAACGGGGGACTTGTTTTAGGTCTGGACAGAAGGAACGGCGTGCTGGTGTGCGAGGAAGGAGCCCAAGGCCCCGGCCCCAGGGCAGCTGTTTACATCAACAAGAAGCTCTGCGCGCTGAAGCTGAACCAGTTCTGCAGCAGAGACCTAGCAGCAGCCAGGATCAGGATGGGGGGGGGCAAGAGGTGGCACCACCGAGATGGTGGTCTGCTCAGCCTATCTCCCCTACGACTCTGAGGATCCACCGCCTACGGAGGAACTCAGGGCACTGGTCAGGTACTGTGCCGACAAGAAGCTGCACCTGGTGATTGGGTGCGACGCAAACTCGCACCACGTTGTCTGGGGCAGCTCCGGCATCAACGACAGGGGTACGGCACTGCTGGACTACCTCTCGACAACGGACCTCGACATCCTGAACAAGGGATCGAAGCCCACATTCGTCACCTCCCGTAGACAGGAGGTGATCGACCTAACGATCTGCAGCACCAAGCTAACGAGCCTGATAAAGGACTGGCGGGTGCTGGATGAAGACACCCTGTCAGACCACAGGCGCATCTCTTTCTCCTTGGCAGCGGCAGCTGAGAAGGAGCCGGAGGGAGTATACAGGAACCCCAAGGCCACAGACTGGCACTCCTACAGGGAGGAGCTGGAATGGAGGCTCAGGGGACCCTGTGAGCGTCTGAGGAACTCTGACATGGTGGAAAGCGAGGTAACACACCTACAATCCTCAATCATACAAGCTTACGAGGCCTCGTGCCCCGCCAAGCAAAAGATTGACAGCACTAAGGTCCCGTGGTGGAGCGGGAATCTGGACAGACTCAGGTCCAGTTCCCGGAAACTCCTAAACAGAGCCCTTAAGACAAAACTTGCTCCTGACTGGGCAGCCTACAGAGCAGCGCAGAAGGAGTACAAGAAGCTAATCAACAAATCTAAAACAGAGGCCTGGAGAGGATTCTGTGACGAGACCGAGGCCCTACCCCTAGTGGCCAGGCTCCGCAGGGTCTTCTCAGCTGGCCCTCCGACTAAGCTAGATGGACTCATACTGCCAAACGGTAGCATGACCAAAAGCCATTCAGACATCCTCTCGCAGATGCTGGAGGTCCACTTCCCGGGGTCCATGCCTACAGATCTGGGACCGCCCGAGAGGGCAGGCCCGGACAGGCGTGGACCAGGGGACTGGGGCACAGCAGCGGAGATCGTCACGCACGACAGGATCAGATGGGCTGTCAAATCCTTTGACAAGTTCAAGAGCCCTGGTGTGGACGGGATCTTCCCAGCCCTCCTCCAGGAGGGTGAGATGTTCCTGGTCGCGAGACTACTCCACATTTTCAGGGCTTGCCTGACGCTGCGTTACATACCCAGGATCTGGCGAGAAATCAGGGTGGTCTTCATACCCAAACCGGGCAAGGGCCACTACGACCGAGCCAAATCCTGGAGACCTATCAGCCTCATGTCGTTTCTACTGAAGACGCTGGAACGACTGGTGGACAGATACATAAGAGACGGGGCACTGGTCGAACGACCACTCTCCCCATCACAACACGCCTACCAGGCAGGCAAATCCACGGAAACGGCTCTTCACCACCTCGTACGCGAGATAGAGAAGCCGCTTCTCAGGAAAAAAGCAGCACTCTGCGTGTTCATGGACGTGGAGGGGGCGTTCGACAACACCTCCTTCGATGCGATCTGTGGGGCGGCTTCCAGGTTCGAAATCGACGCCACGGTTGTCGACTGGATCAGGGAGATGCTGCAAACCAGGGTCGTCACCGCCAGTCTCGGGGGCACCGAGGCCAGGGCTCTCGTCGGCAGGGGGTGCCCGCAGGGAGGTGTGCTATCACCCCTGCTGTGGACCCTAGTCGTAGACGGGCTCCTGGCGGAGCTCAACGGGATGGGCGTGACAACGGTGGGCTACGCTGACGACGTGGCTTTAATCGTCGCGGGCGACCACCTACCGACCATGAGAGGCAAGATGCAAAGAGCTCTTGTCCTCGTACAGAACTGGTGCACCGCTCAGGCGCTGAGAATCAATCCCAGCAAGACTGAAATGGTGCTCTTCACTAAGAAACGCAACCTCGCGTTAGAGCCGGTGGAAATCTTTGGATCAAGGCTGGCTTTATCCACAGAGGTGCGATACCTAGGAGTCACCCTGGACACCAAATTAACTTGGAGAGCCCACATCGACAAGCAGGCACAGAAGGCCACGGCCACGTACTGGGCCTGCAGAAGGATGGTGGGCCAGACCTGGGGACTACAACCAAAGGTGGTTCGATGGCTATACACAGCCATCATGCTACCTCAACTATCCTACGCCTCCCTAGTGTGGTGGCCTGCCTTGAGCAAGGTCACATTCCGGAGGACATACGACCGGATATACAGGATGGCGCTGCTTGGCATAACCGGGGCTCTCAGAACCACACCCGGACTTGCCATGGGAGCCCTGCTTAACCTGCCGCCACCACATATCACGATATTAGAGGAGGCCTGGAGGGCGGCACTACGCCTATGGTACCTCGGACTCTGGAGAAGAACGGGCGTGGGACACACGGTGGTACTCCGGGAGGTGGGGGTGCCCCTGGCTACCCTGGCTCAAGGGGGGGACCGGTGTCCCAACAGATACCTATTCGGCCGCAACTTCAAAGTGGCATACCCTGACAGAGAGTCCTGGGAAGCAGACCGGGACAGGATTCTCTCGCCACAAGGACTCGTCTGGTATACAGACGGCTCCAAAACGAACACTGGGACTGGGGCCGGCATCTGGTGTGAGGGACCCAGGGAGAGCACCTCGCTAGCCCTGGGGACCACGGCCACAGTCCCACAAGCTGAGGTGTTTGCCATAGAGGCCTGCGTCAGATCCATTCTGGCGAAGGGCCACAGTGGCAAGCACATCTACATCTGCAGCGACAGCCGCGCCGCACTCAGCTCCTTGGATGCCTGCGTCATAAAATCCGGGCTGGTGTGGGGCTGCGTCGAACTTCTGACAAGGCTAGCGCGTGTGAACCACGTAAAGCTGCTCTGGGTGCCGGGACACAGCGGCATCCGGGGCAACGAACTAGCGCACAACTTGGCCAGGGAGGGAGCCTCCCGTAGAGAATGCGACGAGGGTTGCCTAACAGGCATAACCACAGGGCACATAAAATGCCTATCCAAGGAACGGGCGGAGGGTCGCTTCGTCGACATCTGGACCAACACACCAGGCATGGCTCACACGAGGGCCCTCTTCCGAGGGCCATCCCACCAGTTGGGGTCCACGCTCACGAAGATGAACAGGACGGATTTGAGGACTATTATAGGACTCATCACCGGTCACTGGTACACAGGCAAGCACCTCGTACACCTGGGGCTCAGAGCAGGGTCCCTTTGCACGAGATGCGGGAAGGAGCAAGAGACTCCCCTTCACCTGATCGCGCGGTGCGACGGTCTCGTGGGCCCGCGGAGGCTGGCCCTGGGAACCGACTTCACCGGCGAGGAGAAAATAGAGGAGATGGGCGTGGGCAGGCTGCTTCGGTTCGCCAAACTGGCCGACCTCACGTCCTTCCCTACTACTTAGGGTGCCCATTAGGGCCCGGGCACAATGGTCCGTATGGACTGAGCGCCTGGTCACCCCAGATTAACAAACAACAACAACAACAACATTAAGCTTAATTACTCGGAAACGGCTTGTCTGACAAAAATCTATAATCAGACCTTTTTTGTAGGGAATTTAATTTTATAAAGGGATAAGTGAACATAAATTTTTTCACTTCAATATTTCGACAGTTCTGACGTAAGACATCAAATTATTACTAAAAATCAAAAATAGCGATGATAGACCTCTTCAAGTTAATATTAAGGGCTTAAAATTTCATGAAATTTTTTTTTTGCCATACTGAATAATATTATTCAAATATTCTCAATATATTTTTCAAAAAAAAAAAAAAAAATTTTTTTGGCCCAGTCTAATATATACATATGATTTCAATATAATTTCAAAGCCAAAGCGAGGTTAGAATTTTATACCCCATATTGTCCCAGGTTGAAAATTCGGTAAAAAACAAGGCAGGTTGGTTCTTAGTAATGCTTCATTCAATAATAAGAAATATAATATCTTGGACAATCTGATCAAGTTGAGCGTGGTCGAACCTTCTTTCAAAGAACGACGTGATAAAAGTATGAACGATGACTTACTGATATTTGTTCATGTCTTATGTATTTATTTTTTTTTTAATGCTGCTTCAGATGCTTTAATATAACTATACATATAGACTTATATTTAATCATCAGGTTGCTTATAATTAATTATACATATATTTTGATTATGCTTCAGTGATTATTGCACATACATAATCGATGACGTTGTGTAAATATGAAAGGGAAGACTCATGGGTGTAACAGTCACTTTTGTAAGAATGACTGTTACACCCACTGATATATGAGTCTTCCCTTTCATAACCTACAACAGTCAAGAAACTCATAACAGTTTTGTAAATATGAAAATTATTAAAAATCGCACGGCGACTTACAATTAGTATATCTGGTATTCGATACATAGTGAAACTCCGAAAATGAAGAATGCTTGGAATTGTCATTGTTTTGCATTTATATTTCATGTTCGGGCTTCACTACCTTCAGATTCCGTTATTGTGTGGTTTTTTCGTGACATGTGCAAACGAACTAAATGGCGTAAGTAGATGGTAACGGTCCTATAGATTAAAAGAGCACTTTTATCTGCTTAGATTGATAATAATAACGATGGTACACAGTACGTTAGGAAATTTAAGTAAGTGTGAATAAACAAGAAAAGAAACTATTCTGACAATAGAATGATAATAATAAGATTAATCCTATAAAATACGAAGAGAAACGAAATGAAGTCGAGTTGCGAGTTAGTTAACTTATACAAAAAAAAGTTAATGTAAAAGTTTTGTATAAGAGAACTTGTACAAGAAGGTTAAAATCATCACATAAAGAGCAGTTTTATCTTTATATAATGATTATAATAACGATCGTATATAGTACGTTAGGAAATGAAAATAAGTCAGGAAACCTAAAAAAAAAAAACTCTGATAATCGAATGATAATAAGATTAATCTTATAAAACATAATGAAAAATGAAATAAACGTTAAAAGTAACGAGTGATAAGTTATAAAACAAAGACCAGTTTCAGCAGCTACAATCTTCTCAAATCGTTGGAATAATCTCACATTTCTGTAAGAGTGTATTCATCTAAAAAGGAAAATATAATTATTAATTACGCGGTAATGAGTATTTGCAAAATAATCACGTCACATTAAATTCACAAAATTATGTTACAGTGGATTTTTTCGCATGAACAGATATCATCTTCGATTTTTCATGTTTACCGATTTCAGCAGATTCTGATTCCTCACTTTCATCAGGACTCGGACTCTGAGACGGCGAAGCTGAATTAGCCGTAGAACTTTTTTTCATCTCCTTTTTACGTTGATCTCGTTTCTCATTGGGTCGTCGTTTGTTGTAGGTCGTTTTGTTGATGAAATCCACATACTTCTTCCTACTAATCATCTCTGGTGACAATTTGTTTACCCAATCTAGACACAAAGAAAAACCAGTGACATTCTAATTCGACATCTTTTTTCATATTATATACTGTTGTAAATTCAATCATCATTGTCGATATTTACCAAATAATGCACGAAATAGAACGTAGTTGATTGCAGGGCGTCTGCCTCGAACCCCGGTAGCCGAGTACTTCGATATATTGGAGTCATACACTTCTAGCAGGGTCTCGCGCACTAAGACCTTCCAATCATGGTCAACATCAAATTTGAATTTGATGTGAGAGAACTTATCTTGCGGCAAGTAAAATCCACAATTTGGAGTTATTTCCTGAATAAAAATCAATAGTGTATTAATTAATTGAAGTTATCGGCATATGAAATTTCTAAATTTTAGCTCCTCAATAATTTCACCACTTTAGTGTTGGAATTACAGTATCATAACCCTGTGGGTCAAGTAAACGCATACATACATTGTTTTCAGATGTATTGAGAGGTATCAGTGTGTTGTATGTGCATTGACAAAACAAACTATTTTTTATCAGAGGTCCACCGAAGTCATTGTTCGGTAACTTCTCCATATAATATATTGTGCTCAAAATGAGAGAAAGGATTTTCAATCAGAAATTATGTAATTAGACAGAAATCTATGCTATTTCATTACCAGTACATTTATTCGAAATTTATTTGAAATGATTTATAATAGCATATGATTTAGCTCATAATTCGTACCTTATTCGCTCCTGGTGTAAAAAATTCAGTCGACAGCTGAAAGAGACAATCACCAATAACCAATTTGTTCAAAGCCAACCAGAAACTAGAAATAAGTATTTTTCTAATATACAATACCGGAATGATTTCTTCAGCAGTAGGGGTATCACTCGTTTGTGTTGCGAGCATCTTTTTTGCAGACGCCAGCAGTGTCTCCAAAAATGTAACCTCTCTCTCAGTAACTGTACATGTAAAAAAGATACATTATTGGTCTGTAAGCTGCATAATTATAAATCACCGACTTCAGGAATAACTTGAAAGTTTTTGCAAATTATATTATACGTGACTAACTTTGCCATGATATGAGTTCCCCAAATTCTTTACATTGTTCCGGAGGCTGTGAGTAATCTTGCGTCACTGGACTCTTAGGCATCGTGGAGGTTCCTTCCGCTGCACCTCCTCCGATATTCGACTCTCGTGTTTCGGGGTAACTGTAAGCAGCTTCGGACGTTACAGTGCTCCTGTTGTGTTCCTTCGAAAGCACCGAGTAATTCTGTGGCAGTTGACAATCAGGCATCACAAATGTTCCCTCGGCTCCACTTCCTCCAAAGTTCGATTCACGTTCTGCCTCTGAGTAACGGTAATCAGCTTGGGACGTTACAGTACTCATGTTATGTTGCTCCGGAACCACCAAGTAATTCTGTGGCAGTGGACTGGGAGGCATCATGGATGTGTCTTCCACTGCACCTCCGTCGAAGTTCGGTTCTCGTTGTGCCTCAGGGTTCCTGTACGCAGCTTGGGACGTTACGGTGCTTGTGTTATATTGCTTCGGAAGCGCCGAGTAATTCTGTGGCAGTTGACGGTCAGGTATCACAAATGTTCCCTCGGCTCCACTTCCTCCAAAGTTCGATTCACGTTGTGCCTCTGAGTAACGGTAAGCAGCGTGGGACGTTACAGTACTCATGTTATGTTGCTTCGGAACCACCGAGTAATTCTGTGGCAGTGGACTGTTAGGCATCATGGATGTGTCTTTCACTGCACCTCCGCCGAAGTTCGGTTCTCGTTGTGCCTCAGGGTTCCTGTACGCAACTTGGGACGTTACGGCGCTTGTGTTATATTGCTTCGGAAGCGCCGAGTAATTCTGTGGCAGTAGACGGTCATGCATCACAAATGTTCCCTCGGCTCCACTTCCTCCAATGTTCGATTCTTGTTGTGCCTCTAGGTAACTGTAAGAAGCTTGAGAAGTCACAGTGCACGTGTTATGTTGCTTCGGAACCGCCGAGTGATTCTCTGGCAGTTGATTGTAAGGCATCACGAATGTTCCTTCTGCAGCCCCTTCTCGGAAGTTCGACTCTCGTTTTGCCTCGGGGTAACTGTATGCAGCTTTAGTCGTTACAGTGCTCTTGTTACGCAGCTTGGGTAGCTCAGAGTAATTCTGCGGCGGTGAACAATGAGGCAAGATAGTCGATTCTTTATTCACATTTGGTAAAGAATTCTCTTTATTGAAAATTGGTTTCAGTTTTTTTATTTTCTGTTCAACTTGTTTCTTTTGCGATCTCTTCGCATTTTTGACCAGCTTTTGATTGTGTGCTGCGTTTTTTTTTCTTCAATTACTGGAGCAGCGAAGATCTTGTTGGCTGGGTCATTGATTTCTCCTAGTGTGTTGACCTGAATGCGGTTGAGAGCATCTTCATCATCTGTAGAATAAAAATGTCACCATCGATGAACAAATGATTGACGAGGGACCACAAAGGTCATAATTAATCTATGATTATATCAAGGTTGACGATATCTTTGAGAATGTGATATCTTTTAGAGTCTGACTCTCCATAGCATATCAGCCATCATACACATACTGAAATGTAAGAACAGAAAAACTCATTCATGACTTTTGTACCACATGATTTGATGAGATCGATATATTGTACAACGGGCTGCATCATGTCGAAGGATATTTATAATATGATATTATTGAACTTCTTCTATTTTTCTACAATACCGAGAACTTGTAGGAAAACTTATATCTCTACCCCGATAACAATTTCGCCGGCAACTATGCGGCGCTCATGCCTATAGTATAACCACGGCCATCACATGGTTGCTATCAAAATTGATACCTGTGTAATAATATTTTCGGAACATCTTCAATGAAGTAAACAAAAGTGATCATCACAAAACCGGTGTGCAGAAAGTGCTTGCATAAGAAAATCTATGAAGAAAAAAATTGTGTACGAGGAGTAGATATTCAGCTTTTATTTTAGGATCAGCATACTAGTATATGTGTAATCCGAATGGAATGGAATTTTTTTTATTCAGTTATTGCTCGTTCTCTGTCGGTCTTGCCTACGCCGCACAGTGGGCGGAATCGGCCTTAAACGCGCGCATAATTGAAAAAAATGAAAATCGTTCAATCTTTCTGCAACTTTGTTTACTCATTCGAAAGACTTCTACTAGAAGGAAACAGTATCGTAACATTGAAATTTCCGATCTGAAGTCTTGTGAAATACCGTCAAAGTTAGTGTTTTTACGACACGAGAATGAATCACAAAGTTCCACGATGACCGAGCTTTTTCTCCGTTAAATACAACCAGGTACGAGGTATAATAGCACTACAATCATATATGTCTCTTTAGACTATTGAAAGAGCTTCATTTTCGTAAAAAAAAATTCAAATATCTTTGACCAATCAGAAGATATAGCTCGTCAACTAAAATGACGTGTTTGTTGAAAGAAAAAGAAAAAAAAAAAAATTCAAATTGTGTGCATCTTTTTTGCCTTACGAGATCTTACGCTGAATCTTGTGGGAGCTGATAGATTGATTCTTCACGAATAGTATCAATATTGTCTCATGTGCGGGGATTTGCGGGTGTCATTGCTATCTCGAAGACAATATGGCAAAGTGTGAGAAATCTCATTAACTCGACCTCAGAGATATATTGTGACACTCTGGCTAAAAGTTCATTTTATCTGGTTCTGGTTGGGCGCCAATTGCGAAAGCAATGATTTAAAAAAATTATCCAATCGGAGAGATGGAATGTATTCTCTTTAATCTAGGGTGTTGGAGAAATCTCCTGGGTCTAGACATTCATTAATATCAATAGAATACAGTTCGATAATTAGATGGTAAAATCATAAGACGTTTATTTAGGTAAAGACCTTTGGAGTATCGTTAAATAATGATCTCCGTTTATTTAATTACTTAAGAACAATTACAAACATTACAAAGAGTTTATATTTAATAATGGAATGAGGATCTAACCTTGAATTATAATCTCCTCCAAGATTATCTCCTGACTTATAAATTATGACTTGAACAACGATATTTTCAATATTATTACCCTTGATAATAAAAAAAAAATGATTTTAATAATTATATTAGAAGTATCGGTCAAGTTAAATCTTTAAAGATAATTAACCAATCTTAATTAGGAGTATCGGTCGAGTAGTGGTTGACTGATCGATAATACATCCTAAACTAAATAAGGGTATCGGTCAAGCATTAAAAATGATTGACAATACATCCTGTATATTATGTAATATAGTTTTAAATCTTTAAAGGTAATCAAGGGATTTTAATTAGGAGTATCGGTCGAGTAGTATAAGACTGATCGATAATACATCCTAAACTATATAAGGGTATCGGTCAAGCATTAAAAATGATTGACAATACATCCTATGTATTATGTAATATAGTTTTAAATCTTTAAAGGTGATCAAGGGATTTTAATTAGGAGTATCGGTCGAGTAGTAGAAGACTGATCGATAATACATCCTGATAAAAGGTTATGTTATGTTAGCTTGTCAGTTATCGAAATTCAAGTGAGTATTGACGCAGATCGCTCGTCTTTTATACGTTTTCTCAAGCCTGCGCCGGGCCAATCAGGTTCAAGTAAGCTTTGATGCAGATCGCTCGTCTTTTATACATTTTCTCAATCATCTAATCGTGCGTATCTGTCATTGCTTACTCGATTTTTTATTCTCTATTTAATTTTATTATCACAAATATTTCCTTTCTGTTTATATTACGTTTTTACGTCAGTGTATCCTTTCACCACGTTACAAAATCCCCACTGGAAAGTTGTTCGCGAGATTTGACTAGCTCCAATTTTAAGAAAACTTTTCTGTATCCGAACTTAGTGGTGAAATGATACATTTACGTACCTTACAGGTAAGTTATTTGATTAATGCATTTATATGATTCTATCGAATTATTTTTTACCTTATTATTATGTAATTGATTTGATTCTGTTTTTATTCGTACGTGGAGTTGCTTAAGGATGGGCCTATGGCGTTTCGTCTTATTTTGTAGATTCCTGTTATTCCTCCTTCTTGCTTCCTCTTCCCTTCGTTTTTTCGACGTCGTCGTCACCAAATAATTCTGTCATCTTTTCTCGTCTTTTTTGTTCTTTTTCCAGTTCCCTTTCCTTCTGCTTCCACTCTTTCCACGACCCTGCTGCTTTTGCTTGTCCCTCTCCAGGCATCCACATTTTTATATTTTTGTCTGTGAGTTTTGTTATCCCAAAGTTATCATCAGCCTTTCTCGTATTTTTTTCGAGAATTATCCTTGTCTTCAACTTTACTACTTTCTTCGGTTTTGGCATGCGTATTCTATCATTATTTTCTTTCTCTTCTTCGGTTATTTCGTTTTTATTCTTAGTCTTTTTCTCCTCTTCTTGTTCAGCTTCTTTTTCTTTTTCTTTTCCTTTGATTTTTTCTTTGTAGCCTGTTTCGTCTGCATCTTCCTGTGCGATGGCCGTTTCCATGCACCACTGTATTAGCTCATCGTCATGACCTGTTTTGTTTGCAGCTTCTCGTGCGATGGCTTGGTTGATTTCCTTTTTCCATTCTTCTATAATTCTTCTACCAGTTTTTTCTTTTGGTATTTCGTTTTTTATCAATTTCCAATTATAATCCTCAGTCGTTTGGCAACTGCATTCCGAATATTCAACGCAGATCGTTTTTGTCTGTATAATTCGATGTCTTTTTTTTATTTTAGGTTTATTTGGTTGTCTGCTGTGGTCTATCCTATGAGGTGAGTCCGGAGCTTCCACCCACGTCATTGATGGTGTTAATAATTTTTCCGGAGGTGATCTCCATTTATTTAATGGGATAGCTTCGGCAATCCACTCATATCTTGCACAAGTTTGTCTTTCACTAGTATCCGGTACTTGTATCTTTTTATTTGTGGTTCGCTTTTTCATCGTATTGATACAGTATCGCGCTTATACCACAATCACTTGCGTCTGTTTGAACGTAGAATGTCTGGTCAGGCATGTAATGTCCCAAAACTACTGTATTAATAAAATTTTCTTTCAACGCATAAAACGCGGCGTCATGGTGTTTTTTCCATCGCCATTTATTTTTCGTACTTAATAACTCGCGGAATGGATCCATGAAATTAGCATATCGACTTATAAATCTGCGATAATAATTACATAACCCTAAAAACTGCCGTAATTGTTTTATGTTTCGTGGAGTTGGAAATTGTCGGATTGAAGCTATTTTTTCTGGGTTTATCCGTAGACCATTTGTCGATAGAATGTACCCTAAAAATGGAACTTCCTGTCTACAGAATAGTGTTTTTGATAACTTCAATGTAAAACCATTCGCAATAACCTTTTTGAAAAGTTGATTCAGATGTGCAAGGTGTTCTGTAAACGTTTTAGATGTTATTAGGACATCATCCACATAGATTGTGGTGAAATCGTTGAATTCGTTTCCAAATGCTAAGCTGACTGCGCGAATGAAACCACTACCGGCTGTTTTTAAACCAAATGGTATTCTCTTAAATTCATATAACGTGGAGTCGTGTAAAAATGCTGTGTATTGACACGAGTTTGCTTCTAGCGGTACTTGCCAATATCCGCTGACAAAATCAGTCGACGTTATATACTTCACCCCATCATATTTTTGAATTAATTCCTCGATAGGTTTTGGTCTGTCATTATCTGCAACCGTGTGTTTATTTAGTCTTCGAGCATCTAAGCAAATTCTTACCGTTTTATCTGACTTTGGTACTACCGTGATGGGATTCAAATACGGAGAATTACTCCTTTCGATTATTCCTAATTCTAGCATTTGCTTAATAGCATCCCCCACCGCGACACGACGTTTATGCGGAATTGGGTATGAACTTCCTATGAATGGTTTGTTATTCATAAGATTAATTTTATGTTCATACACTTGTGTGCATCCTGGTAGAATGTTAAAAGCTTTGTGATTTTTCAATACCACTTTTTTTAGGCTTCTTTTTTCTTCTTTAGTTAGTGTTTTTATATCCCCAATAATATCGCTGACGCGTTTTTCGAATTCCCCATCAATCTTTTCCTTATTTCTATCCTTAAAATTTAAATCTTCATCGAAGCGATCCCCTGAAGTTATCGAATTTATAAACGAAGCTTCTGGATCCCCCGAACTATTGTTTTCAATTATCTTCTTTAAACCTATTAGAGGAGACTCTATGTTCTGTTCCTCGTATATTAATTCTAACCTATGACTGCTTGAGTCTATTGCTTGTGTAAAGCTAACTGTAGGTTCGTACACCATCTTGTTATTAAATCTGATTGATTTATATGCAAGATCTATTGCTACCTTATGTTCATGGATCCAATCCATACCAAAAATCGCGTCCTCAAATGTCATTGGTAATATATAACACGTTGTTTCTACTTGATATTCGCCAATAGTAAATGCTATTAATGCTTGTTTCTTTATCGTTAAAGATTTATGAATGAACGGACCTCGAACTTTCATATTTTGTACCGGCAATATTGGAATTTCTGTTGTTTGTTTCAATCGATTGAATAAATTCTCTGATATTCCCGTGATTTGACTCCCTGTGTCTAATAAAGCCTTGATTTGTATTTCTCCGATGTTTACATTTAATCGCGGGCAGTCGATGCTGTTTTGCTGCATTGTTTGTCGTGATGGAATCTTTTCTACCTCATCTATTAGGTCTCTCGACATACTGTCTATTTGTACGGGAGCTAGACATCGACCATTGTCTATTCCCTTGTCGAGTTTAAATCAAGATTCGCGGCAGCGAATCGCCGCCAAGTACCCGAAGGCGCGAGAGCTAGCCCGAAGTTATTTTCTCGGCCTAACTAGTTATACCTGTAAGCACGGTGTCATATCTCCGGAACGCGTGAATATTGTTCGATAAAATTTACAGAATCGAAAGTCCCCGACCATATGACCTTGCTGTATAAATTTGATCGAAATCGATCCACTGGTTTCCGAGATATTAGTCACGAAAGTTGATGAAAAAGCATCGTCTTCTCCGTCTTCTCCGCCCCGTTTTTTCGCTAGACATTGGCTTGGGACATCGATTCCGATCGAACGGCTGTACGTATCGACTTGGGATTTAAATCTTGGTTAGGTTCCGTGGAAATCTCGCCCCCTATTGATTTTGAGCCAAATCCGATCTCTCACTCGGTCGGTATAAATAAATGAGTTTACGAAGTGAGTTTCCACAATATGGCCGCACATCGGCGCTGCGCGCGGGTCGCCGTAATGAAAAAGTTGCAGCGATCTATGATCTAGTTCTTGACTCACGGTCGATAGAAAAATCGAAGAAATTGGCATGGTTATACCATAACCTCGATGTCGGTATCAATAAAATTTAGTCAGTGACCACGAAGTGCTGTGAGCAGTGCTAGTGCTTCTACTGATCGGATATCGATTAATCCACGATAACTAAATGTACCCGTGATTCACAGAAAAAAAATCGCATGATAACATCATAACCTGAAACACAGTTTCGAGATCAGTACTGCTTGAGATACGAGACCGACCACCACCGTCTCCAAGATATGCATTCATCAACAGTTCTATTTTGCCGATACGGAAAAACGTTCCAATTAAACGCCAAAGATTCATCAAGGTAGACGTAAAGAGAATGCTGTTGATGATCCATCGACATGTCACATACTACACATACATATATGGCTACCCGACAACTGAGATAATTGCTGCGTGAAAGAATCTGCCACTTCTTAACCACCACGGTTCCGGAACATGGAATGAAACTGATGCAACACACAGATCGCCATTGCCAGAATACCTGGGGTCAGCGTTTCACACCTCTAACTGCTTCATACAAATCAAACCAGCCGAACGTCGATAGTAATACCCGGGAAATCATCAATTGGACACTACACGCCAATGAGCCGCTACACAAATCAACAAGAAGAATTTATTCAGAATCATTTGGTACATTGTAGAAAGCTCGATGCGTCCGCATCGTAAGTATGGCGCCTTGGTGCATCAATTGCAGTCCTATGAAAACTCTATAAGTATGACATTCTAAACCAAAACCAACGTATCGATTCAAATGAGTAATGGAGACATCTAATCGTTACAGGCCAGCGATAGTGACCACCATCCAAATGACCGACGATCCAAGATGAAGACTTATCGACTGCGTCGTACGCCTCACAGTCCCCCTCCTACCTATGGGCAACAATAACGGTCGTCACACCCAGGACAACTCTGTAATCAAAAACCGAATAACTGAAGTTATTTTATCAAAGGTGAGACGAAGAGTTTATAACTACAATCGACAATAATAATCGATTCATATGTGTAATGGAGCGATCGGATCTTTACAGAACAGCGAGCAAACGCCCGTCTTCAGAATTATCGACCATCGAGGATGGATCGTATATGCCAATACCAGGGGAGCGATCCATGCGATGGCTGACTGGTCAGACGAATACTCTATACAGAGCCGCTTGGGGAATCTATTCAGATCTATTCAGAAAAATCACCACGTCGAAGATGACTCTATACTGAGAGACTGTGTATTAGGCTCAGTTCATTTTATCAAAGGTGAGACGAAGAGTTTAGAACTACAATCGACAATAATAACGATTCATATGTGTAATGGAGTGATCGGATCTTTACAGAACAGCGAGCAGACGCTCGTCTTCAGAATTATCGACGATCGAAGATGGATCGTAATTTCAAATACCTGGGGAGCAATCGATGCGATAATACGCAGCCCGGACGAATACACTACACACAGCAGCTAGCTCAATAACCGAGTGACTCAGTTGACTTTATCAAAGGTGAAATGAAAAGTTTATAACTGCTACCTACAATGTATATCGATTCATATGAGTAATGGAATGATTCGATCTTTACAGGACAGCGATAGTCACACATAATCCACCTGACTGACGTTTCAAGATGAAATACGTATTGTATGACGCCCCTCCCAGTTGTCCGGCTATCTGGGGTCGATGTTACATTACGACCTGAACCGTTACTTGCAATATCACCGAGCCAATCATAATTTACAATACCTGGGTAACCATCGATGCGATAATACACAGCACGGACAAATACACTACGCAGAGCAGCTAGATCAATAACTGAGTGACGCAGTTGATTTAATCAAAGGTGAAACGAAAAGTTTATAACTGCTACCTACGATGTTGACTGATTCACATGTGTAATGGAGTAATCGGATCTTTACAGAACAGCAAGAGGTCGCCCATCATCAGAAGTATCGACGTCAAAGATGAAATACGCGGCTGCTGCATCGCACGCCTCAGTCTTCTGGCTATCTGCATTCGATGTTACATCACGACCTAAGCCGTTACTCGCAATTTGACCGAGCCAATCATAATTTGCATTACCTGGTACATACATAGTGGATGCAATAATTAACTGCATGGACCGATGCACTATGCAGAGCAACTGGCCGAATGCATTCTTCGTCAATCAGTCCGCCATGCAAAACTCCATACCCAAACACTGAGTAAGTGCCTTCATTCTATCAAAGGGGAGACGAAAAGGTTTATACCTGCGATATGTATGTCTAATAATTGATTATTTGTAAAACAGATCTATTAGAGTACTCCAGATCAAAACACGGGAACGCAGAGTCAGACCATATCAGACGAGCCGCTATTTCAAGACGGTCATCACAATTGTTACGTCACAAAAAACAATGATTGGTACAACATTCGTGTGAAATATGAGAAGAAAGCTGAGAACAATGAACTGTGAGTAAATACTTGAGTAGATATTGAATGAAAATTCGAAATAATGTAACTCGGAATATAAATGCTAGACCAATGCATTGCGATGAAATGATTTCTCATCGTTGCTTCTGTTATTTCGACTGTTCTTGTAGAGTATTACCTGGATTCGTGCAATCATACATCAGCTGCATAGAGGAATATCATTGCTCGTCGGAAGAAGCAACGTTCCAGACAAAAGGTGAGCCTGCGGATGCTCGGAACCTTGCACTTTCCATAGATCCTTGTGTTGTGAACCAAATTCTACTGCATTAACTGATATATACTAATTGGGCCTACTAAACCATCGTCTTTCATGAACTCCTATGCATGTTTATTATCTTAGACACTTATTGTCTTTACTATTCTCATCTAACTGTGTTATAATTTGTTAAGGTATAATTGTATCTATTATTGTCAATTTGCCCTGAGGCTTTGTCAGGCCGCGGCGTGATAAACTAATAATCTACCTATCTATCCACCTACTCACGACTAATATAATACCGCTTAGTTTTGTTTGCTCAGAGTACTTCGCACACGCTCGCAAGTCAGACCTGTATGTTGTTTGTGAATTTCTTACCATTAATAAACAACTACTTACCTATTTGGCACCATACCTGTTCACCTCCATTACAACAATAGGTGTCATATTTTGATCATTAATAGTCAAACATGCATGTCACAAATTTTAGATGCTATCATGGAATAGCATTCTTTATCAGAAAACCAGTATAAAATTGGATGAACTATAAATCTGGAAACAGACCTATCAATACCAGAGGTGAGGTAGGATTGACATAGCAGAGTCAATCAGCACACTTTTGATTATCAGCAAAAAATATCGGCAACGAGATTATCATTCGATACTAGCAGTACAAATGAATATTGACAACGCTGTACAGTTGACGATGACATTAGATATACATTACTTGCGTCTTTGTTTAAAACCGAATAATTAATAAACTGTTCAATCGAATTATGAATTTAGTACTGGTAAGCGAATGTCAAATAGATTATGAAAATGAAAACGAAAAAGACGTGTTAATGAGGAAAAAATTTGCCAGTACAATTAGAACTCGAGATTGTGTGTATTAGATAATACTATTACTTATTGGTGAGAGCAGACTGTAAAAATACAGATAACAGAATGATGTACAGATAGATTCATAACGAGTGAGAATAATTGATACTTGGAAGGAATTGCCTAGAATGTACTTATACATATAAATATTGAATTGGGGCTAGGAGAGTTTAAAAATAATTAATACATTTCAACTTTTGGATGAAAGCTTTCATTTATTATTCATCGATGCAAAAAGGAGAAAAATTAAAATAAAAACATTAGAAATAAAATTGGAAGGAGGCACGCTGTCCATGCTGAGGACCACCACGGCGCCCTGGGTAGCGTCTTCTTGGTCCCTGGCCTTGTCTCGGTTGATACCCTCTCCCACCCGTTCCTGCGCCCCGGCTTCCCTGTCGTCTTCCTCGTCCTCCACCTTGACCACGACCATCTGCCACACCATTCCCACGTCCTCTACCCCGGCTTGCGTTCCAACCACGCTCTCGTCTGTACCCATATCCTCTGCCTCGCACACCACTGTTGTCCCGTCCTCTTCCTCCATTGCCTCGCCCACGACCTCGTACCTCATTCACGTGACCTCTGCCCCTTCCACTGTGATTGTGCCACCGACCCCATCCAACACGAGAAAAAGCAGCCCGTCCACGCTCGTTCAGTGACAAGCCGCCGCCACCTTGCAGGTCAAGGAACGCCTGCACCGCATAAAACATATCTTGGACCTGTAAAACAGTGACAGTTAGGCCCGGTTGCATAAACGGAGGGTAACATTTACCTCGGAGGTATCGTTCAATTGTTCTATGCACATTGACACATTGGATAAATGTGTGATAAATATGTGTATGAAATAATTGAACGATAGGGGTAAATTTACCCAACGTTTATGCAACCAGGCCTTAGTACAACATATACTTTATAAGACAAGTGATTATATGGACCATGAAGAAATACATACTGCGTGAGCCGGTGGGTGCAGCTCGTTCACCTCACCATCTTCCCTCTCGTCAGGCGGATGGTTATCCGCACCCTCATCTGGCGGGTTGTCATTTGCATTACCGGCTAAAACCCAAACATAAAATATTCATTCAACACACTTGAAACAGATACGGTACATGAAATGCGAAGAGAACCAGACTGCTCAGACACACAATGTTCAGATTTGCTATAGATGTATATATGGATGGAAACTTAATAAAATCAGACGAAAATCAGAATGATGGCGACATGTTTGAAAAAAAACATCGTTCATAAATAATAAAACAAGAATACAGCAAAATGTTAATTACGGAGCGAAAATTGTAACTTCAATAGATACAATAGAAGCTCAGGATACGTGAGCCTTATACGTAGTTCAGTACCGGCATAATGGAACGATATATGTCCGACGCCATTGTAATCCGGATCGAAAGACACGATTTGAACATCGATAACATAATAACATAATAGTAGTTTAGTAGCTACTAATAAAAACTTGTCATCGTGCAATAATATAAGTAAAGTGAATAGAATAGAACGGATGTGGCCTGAAGGAAATGATATACCAAAGGTTCTTTTATTGTTTCAGAATGTATACTTACACATCTTGTTTGATTGAAAATCGAACGAAGAAAGAACGATCACGAAGTACCACACAGAGGGCACACCGATGTTGCACAGACTGTTCACGAAAAAGATCGCTGATTGGGCAAAAATCGCCAAATCAAAATACTCATCACGGTGGTCCTGATAAGCTCAACTTCACTAATGAAGAAGATATATGACAACTAAGGTGTGAAAAAGAAATAAAAATTGCATTCAGAACATTAGATTGATATTCATTAATAACCATATTTGAATGGAGCAAATAAATAATACTTGTCCAAATAGCGCGGACCTCGGACGAACTATTGGAGCGATATTAACAAAAATCTAGCAGATGTCACCGGTTCTACGACTAGAGGGCGGTTAACCGGCATACACCATAAACCAAAAACATTTTCATTCCACTTGGAGGTGAATTGCAAAGCGCGTATCTAAAGATAAATCTTGCAATTTTTCGACAAGTGAGTGTTGTTTCGGTGCATTTGGACTTCATTCGAATTCACACGGACACGCGAATTTATTCGTTTTGTTTTCTGTAATAATAATATCAATCCCTCTACCTAATTGTCAGTACGCGATCAGTTGTTTTTAAGCGACAAGTTCGAGGTTATTCGCGTCAGCACACCACAGTGGCGGCAATAACTTTTCAGACTTCGTTTATCAAACGGGATTGAAAATTGTAAAATCGTTGTTCGAATACGGTATTGAAAATAGTGGGTTCCATTCGTTTTTAAATTGCGGAAAAGCGTATTATCCGATTGTGTATGAAGTGAAATTCACGCAGCAGTTGATAATTCAAAGATCCGGAAAAATTTGTAAGTACTCTCAATATAACAATTTATCGGCAATAAATATACGAACAATATACAACTATAGATAGAACTGCTGCGTAGTTAAGTAGTGTTACAATCGAGGCATCTAATAAATAACGATGCCGAAAACTAAGAAACGGAGCTATGCGAAACTCCGGCAACAACGGAATGAGGCGAAGCGATCAGTGAGAGTAGGTAAAACGGAGACTCAAAAGACAGACAAGACAGCTGACGTAAATGTATCGCAGATCATAGAAATTACAGACGATAGTAACGAACGGATAGACCCTGCCGAAATATTGCGTAGAAATAGGGCACGGATCGCAGCCCGTATTATGAACGTTGCGACGGAACTAAATGACGATTGTATTAACGCGTTTCTGAACGTTTTAACTGCCACGACAACTTACAAACCACAGGACCCACTGTTATGCCAAGGGTTACAATGGTATGAACGTGTTACCAGTGATCGGGATATACAGATCCTCTATAGCGGAAAAATTGGTCCAGACGAAATCGGTCACTGGACCTGCATATACTACGACGGAGCGGTAGTACACGTATACGATACGTTGAAGCACGAATTAGAAGCGCGCCAATATGCAATTGTAGATCGTCTGTATGGAAAAGTTCTGGTAGTTTACGAAGATGTACAAATACAACCGGATTCAGTATCGTGCGGTGTATTTGCGTGTGCAATCGCAACATCGCTTGCATTGGGGAAGAACCCTGTGACCGAACGCTATTACATAGACGTAGATGTAGACAGTGACGGTAGACGTAGAAGAACGACACGCACGTTGAGACAGCATTTACTACGCATACTCGACGAAAAGACACTATGTCCGTTCCCCGCGATGGGAATTACACCAACGGCACCCTCTGGCATGCCTGCGACCGTACAAGACCAGAAGACAGACAGATCAGAAAATCAAATAGCGCCCGCGAAAACGTATGCGTCAGTCTGTCAAACACCGCCGCAGCGACGTGTTTCACTCGCTCCACAAAGTACCGTCGACAATAGGGCCAAGAAAAGCAAACCGCAGTATGATTGCAATAAAACCGACGCAATTTTCCCACCGCAAACAGATCGAAAAAAAAAATGGTGGGCCGCTCACAAGGAGCAAGTTAACAAGAAACGGCGCGAAGAGTATCCGGCTCAACAGACGCGTAGCAGTAGTAATAGCACCAACGTATCCAAGTATGCCCTCCGTTTGCGCGCATCGCACACGCTAACCGACGAACAATGCGAAGCGATTTGCGAAAATGGAAAGCCAGAACAGAATAGGAGCCAGAGTGCGAAAGTGGATGCAAAGAAGGCTGTAAAACGCGCGAATTATTTAGCCAATGCCGATGCCATAAAATCGCGAAAAAAAGCCAACTATGTCGAACATCCCGAACCAAAGAAATTGTACGTAAAGAAAAAGTACGGTGCAACTCGTGAAGTAATAAATTCTCGTCGAAGAGAAAAATATGCAACCAATCCTGAGGGTAATGCCGCGAAAAAAAGAGTTGAATATGCTGCACGGCCCGAGACTAAAATAGAGTATGAGTCAAAAAAATATGCCCTCAATCCGGAGGCAAAGAATATGAATCGGCGAAAGCAGTATGCCATTAATCGCGACATAAACACAGCAATACTTAACAAAGTTAGAAGCGCTCGTAAAGATTTAAAAGGGCAAGAGAAGTTTGTTAGAACGAAAAATATTTTGAAAAAATATAGGTATTTGGGAAGGCGGAGCGGTACGATTGCATTGTTAGGTTCGGTAGAAAAATATATCACCAACTTATCCGCAAAAATTAATTGTAAGTCAAAGCCACAGAAACGGATCGAGGCAGAGAAAATTGTTAAATGGTGCATTGAAACGAGAAAACGTATCGTACTAAGCGTGAGACGGACGCTGAATAATCTGAAGAATAAGGTCGAGGTCTGTTCGGTACGAGCGGCAGAATCGTCGGATATAGAATCAAAAATTGCAGCATTTTGCGGGGAATCTAAACATACCGGCTCGTCCGACCCTTATTATGCCGATACAGCTTATGACGAGCTTTGTACTGTAATAGACCCGCTAATCACTACGTCAACGGGAAAAGTAGCTAACGTGTTACCGGTAACTGCAAGCACACATATACGGAACTCTTGGGCTTGCTCAGAGCTGTGTGTCAAACCAAGTGCTGAAACCATAAGTAGGCTCGAAAATGTGTTTCAAGATATACGCTCGTGGAAAATAAACAATATTCGCAATACATTGAAACACTGGAACAAGTGCAGTGTCAATACGTCATACCGCAAATTAGGACATGCACAAACTTGTTACACCGATCCCGTCAGCTGCAACTCAAAGTTCTTGCCGCTTCAGATATTGCACCCGCACTTCCCACAAATTCGTTATTTCACGAGAAACATTTACGAACTTATGAGGCTCGTAGAGAAAATTAATCGTATAGACAATGCCTTGATACGGGGAGATCTACCTCTTTTACAAAACCTCTCCAGCGAAACAGCCGAGAAGGCTTGTACGTATCAACCGTGTTCTGATGTAATTAATTTGAACGAAAACGAAATTGCAAACGAATATAGGCAAGCATTCCATGAGCTAGTCCAACAGTCGATGGATACACCACGATTAGCTTGTATATCGTGTGAAAAACTTTGTTATCGTAGAGACACGCGTAATCTAAAAAGACTAAGAAAACGTATCACAGGGCAGCATTGGTCGCGAATGCAAGCTCATATCGATGCGTCCGACAATGCGTCCGATCATATCTGTAGTTACTGCTTGGACAAGTTTCGTAATAACGAAATGCCCCCGACGTGTTTCTTAAATCAGCTAGCTATAGACGACGTGCCTCCTGTTCTATCGACTCTTAATGATTATGAAAAAATCCTCATACAGAGAGCAAAGGCTTTTCAAACGGTACAAAGAATGGGTACAGTAGCGAAAAAAAATCTTCCAAACAAGTTGCGAGTACAGAAAGTGAAGGGTAGAACGTTTCATTTACCGTTGCCGTTAGAGGAAACACTTAAAAAATTACCTGCACCGACTGATGCGCTCAATCTCAATCAAGAACTATTCGTGATGGTCTGTGGACTACCGAATAAGTCCAAAGTCGTGTGGAGTAATTTGGTAGACGTAAATAAAATTTACGAGACACTCGTTTGGCTTAAACAAAATAATCCCTTCTATGCTAAAATCGAATTACCCGCTGAGCCAGACTCGTTGTTAGATTTACTTGAGCAAGACGTAGAAATTCAGGTGGAGGCAGAAGAGCCCTGTTTGGAAGAACACGCGACAACGGTAGCGGAGTGTGATGACGAGACAAGTACGAAGCGTCGGGCGATATTAACACAAGTAATGGATAGCGAAGATTACTACGAGCAGTATACCATCTATCCTATCAGTGCGGATAGAGAGAATAAAAATGCAACGGCTCTTTATCAAATGCTCAAGGTAGAAGAAGCACCCTTAAGTCAATGGGATAAACATCTGGACGTATTATGCTTTCCGGATTTGTACCCTTATGGTAACAACGGGCAGCATCAAGAGCGCGCGATCCCTCTGCGAGACTACGACTATATTAAATGCAGGCTCATGTCCACCTGTTCTGGTTTCAGATTAAATCAACAGTATTTGTTCTATTTGTTACACGACTCGAACGTACGGCAATTAAAGGGCGGTATATTTCACAAAATGAATGTCATTAATCCGAAAGAAAAAATGAATGCTGGTCAGTATTTAGAATTAATGTCGAAAGAACAGCTAGAAGGAAATCTAACCACTATATTCGCGAAATTACGGAACACAGACCAGTATTGGCGCAAGCCAAGAAACGATTTAGGGTGCATGGTACAAAATTACGGTCCGGCAACGTGGTTCCTCACACTGAGTCCTAGCGAGTGGATGTGGGATGATTTGGCTGAATATATACGGAAAGTTAACGGACCGGAAATGGCTAGCATGTCTACGAGCGAGCTGGTAGCGAGAGACCCAGTTTCAGCCTCGAGATATCTTGATAACAAATTTCGAGCAATGCTAAAATTCATATGTTCCAAAGATAATCCAATCGGGGAAGTCAGCCATTACTTTTGGAGACGAGAATATCAAGGCAGGGGAACACAACACTTCCATATGTTGATATGGATCAAAGACGCTCCTACGATCGGTGAATCATCTACGGAAGAAGTCGCTAACTTCATTTCGAAGCATGTCACTTGCAGACTGCCCAATAAACATATATCACCGACGTTGTATCGCCGAGTAGACACACATCAGAGGCACACGCATAACGATTATTGTATGCGGAATAAGAAAACTAAAAAGGGATTTGCGAAAGTATGTAGATTCGGATTTCCAAGACCGATTACGGACACGCTAGTAATGAGAGACGTGGCCGTGTCCATTGCGGGTAGAAAACAACTTAAATCAAAAAGCAGACTCGTAGACCTACCGCGAAATGAAGACGAAGCATTTATAAATGACTATAATCCGGTTGTCCTCGGTGCATGGGAGGGGAACATGGACATACAGTTCATAGGTGAAAAGTCGACAATACTCAATTGGTATTGTACCAGGTATACTACGAAAACCGAATCTAGTCACGCGACCGAGATGTTTAACGATATCAATTCCACCAAGTCGTTGAGCAGCCGGTTGTGGAGTATAGCAATGCGCAGTTTGAACAACAGAGAATGCGGGGCTCTGGAAGCTGCCGACACATTGTTAGGTATTTCGTTATACGGAACTGATCCTGAAACAACCATTAAATGGTTAGACGTGAATCAAATCAGGAATAGAAGAGTTAAGCCGTGCAAGACTGTAGAAAAACTCGCGCCAGGTTCCACAGATATATTTTATCCGTCGCTCATTGACGATCACTACCCGAATAGACCGGAGGAATTAGAATCGGTACACTTATATGACTTCGCCAAATGGTACGTGTAACATCCCAACCACTGGCACGTGTGAAAGGAGGTGAACTCCAAAAAGACCATAAAAAGAATTTTTTGTTGAATTATAATATTTTTTATAAATTTTTTTTATCAAGATTTTTTTTTGTGTGTCTGTGTTGTGTTCTGCCAATTTCTATATAGGCCGAACGTAGCAACGGATTGTGACGACCTCGTTCTGTTGAGGCGTGGTACCCACGAAATCCGCCCCAGGCCTTGGAGAAGTGGACCGGAGATCCCAACAGAGGTGAAGGGGAAGACTATTCAAACCCCTAAACGGTTTTATCCGCCCTTTCTTTTCGGAGAGCTGGTTCTGCTCAACCCGGAACCCTATGTAGAAGGATGGCCGTTGGAGGATGAGCAGCCAGATAGTGAGGTGAAGGCAAGCATCCCTGACTACCGCTTGGAGAAGTTAGAGATGTGCGAAAGTCCACCCAGGTCGTGGCAGAACGAAAGGCAGAGAGTGGAGTTTCTGGCCCACGAACCCGTTGGAGTTATGAGCCATTCAGAGGACTCCTCGTCCGACGAAAGCTCAAGCTCCAGTTCGAGTTCTAGCTGCAGGAGCGGAAATAGCAGTTGTCAACGCTTCCGAGTGCGTAAACGCCTGAGGGCAGGCAACCTCGGTAACAGCTGCAACGCGAAGGAGTGAGGGGGAGAAGAAAGAGGCGCCTCGAACCGGCAGGACGGACGAGCAGCATCAACGAAGCAAGAAATAAATTAACCATTATCCTGTTTCAATATAAATTTAGTTCAGTAATAACTACTTTAAATATTATAAAGGTTTGCCAACATAATTAGTTTCACTTAACAATCAGGCAGCAGCCACAGCAATTTATCGAAACCTGTGTAAAATTTCCAATAGGAGAAACTCGAAACCAATCACGCACATTGTAATAGAATAAGCAAATCAAATAAACGGTTGCTCTGTCACCTACGAAGGAAAGGGTTAAAGGAAATCCAAACAACGTCTATAAAAGGAGCCGGAGCGCTCAACTCACTCTCATTCGCCTAACTATCAACCTTGCGGCCTCGGCCAACAGTGCGATACCAGGCTTTATAAATTTCAAAGTATTCAAGAACTTAGAATTCTTTTCAAAAAATTCAAATCTTGCGCTTCAATCGTATTTGGTACAACACCTTATCTGTTCAATCAATTTATTGTATCCAATCTTCTATTGGATATCACACCTCCACTAGGAGTATAAATTTCGTATGCTATACGAAACCCAGTGATTCATTTATTCAAGAATTTACAAACTGGGATTAACTTTAACCACTTCGTAATGTAAGTGAAACTCAACCACTATCAATATTCAAATCGGTGTAACGATCAATTCAACTCCTTAAAAAATTCCCAAAATTCCTGATACCAAAATCCTCCAAGTAGGAAAAGCCACGCAACGGACTTGGTCCAGAGCAACGCTAACACATCAACGGAGATTGTCAGTAACGTTGACCGGTGCTTCTGCACTGACAATCTAGAAATACGAAAGAACGGGTTGCGGTAGCGCCCTGCCCGGAGTACTCTTTTATCCATTTCAGATTCGCGTTTGCACGCCGACCCTCGAAGCGGGAAGGCACATTAAGTAATCGTCTGATTCCTCATTATTGAAAATATTCTATTTCGTTCACTGCATTTAATACGACGGACCGGGAAGCCCAGGGAAAGAAGAGAACCTCCAGCCGAGCAGCACTAGTATTCATTGACAACAGTCGAGACTGTCTGTCTAAGCATAAAAAAAAAAAAGAGTAGTATGTTACATAAAATTGTCGTCCGAACGTGGGGCTCGACGCGGTTAACGTAAAGAAACGCGAAAAGAGGAATCAAGACAATAAATTCAGTTGAAATGGGGGATAAGAAGGATAAACAAAAGTCAAAAGACGACGCGGTTGAAGAAATAATTGAAGATTCACAAATCGGTAGTCCTGATCATAACAGCACGACGAGTATGACGGACGCGGATCAATTAAGAAAAATTTTAAGAGAAGAATTTGCGTTATTCAGGGAAGAACAATCGAAATGGCGTGAGACCACAGAAACAGCGCTCAACGCGAAAATAGAATCAGAAAAACAAATCCTTGAGGCTAAGATAGCGGAGAACAAAAGAGACATCGCGTTAAACCTAAACAAAATCGTTGATAACAGCGTCAAATCAAGCCAAGACCAGCTTAAGAGAATAGCCGAGGTCGAGGCAAAAACACAAACAAACATACTCGAGGTACAGCGAGCGCTCGAGAGTCAAATCAGTCAAATCACGGTTGTGCAAAATACCGCGTTAGATATAACCCGCAACGATTTAACTACAGAATTAAATCTTTTACGTCAAAACTTTAGCGAAGCTAATGAAACAAGCCGATTCAATGTCGAAGAATTAATTACTACGTTGCATAATGAAATTGAGCAGCAAAAGAAACTTTACAACGAACAAATTCAAAAGCACGAACAACAAAAACGCGAATTAGATGATAAGTTACAAAGAATAGAGTCACAAACGGTTCGAAGATCAATTGGGATCGGAAACTATTCGACTATAACGCCCAGTTGGGAACGCGATCTTAAGATACCGAGTTTCGAGGGAACTTTCAAGGAAAAACCAATGAGTTTCTTGCATCAACTCGAAAAATTTTGCGAATCACGCGGAATGAACGAGATTGAGATCGGCAGAATGATTCGACAGAGTCTGGGGGGCATTGCTCAAGAATGGTGGGAGATCGTTGCGGAACCGACCGATAGATTCGCGGATTTCAAACGTAAATTCGAAAGAAAATTCTGGAGTGAGGAAACTCAGAGAAAGGTTAAAAAGAATTTAGAATTCGGATCGTATCGACCGGAGAATCATGAAACTCGCGTAGAATATGCTATAAGGCGGTTCAGAAGCGCGAAAGATTTGAAACCAATAATACCAGATAATGAGATCGTCGAATGCTTATCACGTCACTTTGACGAAATAATTCAAAGCGCGGTGTTGACGAGGGGTATCGGTGATATCCAAGCACTAATCACATTGTTGGAAAAGTTCGATAATGCGAGGAGACCGAACCAGATGAGAGAAGGTATGCCTAACGAGGCGACGCTACAGTCAAATCGCACGGATACCGAACAGAATCGAAATCAAAACAAACCGGGAACTCATTCATACGCGGCGAATAACACATACAAGGCCCCACAGGCAAGGCCACCTAGTAACCCACAATATTTCGGTGCCAAACCGAAGCCGTTCGACACCGAGCATCGAAATAACTCGCGACAGTATAATAATAGTCACTTACAGGTGGAGGAAGCGCCTCCAACCACAAATCAATCATTCGAATTGCCTAAATTGGGAAACTGAGCGGGGGTATGATAGAAAATTATCAATTTAAAAACAAAAGCGAACAAAATTACCAAATTCATGCCCCAGACAAACAGGTAATTGCGAAAGAAAAAGAGGAAATAAAGCGATTAATATCGGAGATTAATCAAAGAAGTTGTCAAGTCATTGTTGATCAAGAGAAGTATAACGTAACGCAGTGCGCTTCATTATTTGAAAACCCTAAGGACTATTTGCTTGGCGATGATGATACCGGCAAGACCGATACTGAGCAAATCAGGTTAAAATGTCCGTTTGTCGAAATAAAATTAAATAACGTAGCGTCTTTAGCACTCATTGATTCTGGCAGTGAAGTGTCATGCCTCAACGAGCTCTGGCTCGAGGAAAATAAAAATAAACTCGGGAAATTCGAGATATTACCTGTGAGTAACACAAGACTACAGGTAGCCACTGGTGCCAAACCTATACGAATACAAAAACAGATCTATTTGCAAGTAGCTTTCAAAGAACACGAGGAAGATGCAACATTCCTCGTCGTACCAAAATTAATTCAAAATTGTATAATCGGTAACGATCTGTTAGTTAAAATGAAATCATTGATTGATTATGAAAATCAAAATATTACGGTTCAAGGTGAAAGTCACCGAACAAAATTAGAATTCGTCGATCCTAGCGACGAATGGGAAAACATTAACAATATAAAATTAATCCGAATAGCGGATAAAAACGAGTCAGCTGCGGTTGGTCTCAATGCGGTACAGCAAATCAAAACCTCGGAAGATCAGTACGATATTTCGCGTGCGGAGGTTGATGAGAAAGTAAATTCAATTAAAATGCTTAATCAGCAACAAAAGACCCAATTCAAAAACTTGATGTGGAAATATAAAGACGTGTTCAAAAAGCGACCAGGTCGAATCAGTGTTTATGAACACAAACTAGAAATTAAGAAGGACGAGCCGTACTTCATGCGGTCGTATCCAATTCCAATGATGTTTCGCGATCCAGTGGAAGCTGAAATAAAAAGAATGCTAGAGCTTGGAATTATTACTAGGTCTAAGAGTCCGTATATCAACCCGCTGGTTGTCATACCAAAGAAAAATAAAACGGTACGGCTGTGTTTAGATGCACGGCAGGTGAACAAGATAATGCAACCGGACTACGAGTGTGCGCAATCATCGGAGATTCTGTTTCAAAAATGCCAGAATGTAAAATTCATGTCGAGTCTCGATTTAACTGCAAGTTTTTGGCAAATACCGCTCCATCCAGACAGCAGAAAATATACTGCATTCCAGTACAATGCAAATTGTTACGAATTCACGGTAACCCCATTTGGATTAAAGACGAGCTTAGCGAGTCTAGTTAGAGGGCTTGATATGGTATTACAAGAAGCGACCGAGTTCACATTAACGTTTGTTGATGATTTGCTATGCATCTCGAAATCGTTCGAAGAGCACATGAAACACATCGAGCGGTTGTTAAGTAAATTCGAACAACATAACGTCACGTTAAATTTTGAAAAGTCTGATTTTTTTCAAGAAGAGGTTGAGTTTCTCGGGTACATTCTAAACAAAGAAGGTATCAAACCACACCCGGATAAAATCCGAGCGATTAGAGAATATCCTCGACCTAAAAACATTAAACAACTGCGAGCATTCTTAGGCTTAGTTAATTTTTACACGCGGTTTACGCACAAACACGCACACAACACGATCGAGCTACTGAAGCTAATCAAAAAAGGTACTAAATGGCGTTGGGAAACGGAGCAAGAAGACGCATTTCAACGGGTAAAGAAACTATTCTGCGAATCCGTCATTCTTAAGTATCCTGATCTATCTAAGCCATTCTATTTGCAAACCGATGCAAGCGATTATGCAATTGGTGCGATTTTATATCAAAAAAATGATTTGGGAGAACATGAGGTAGTTTCGATGGCGAGTCGAACGCTCAAGGGCGCCGAAACCGGGTATTTTACTACGGAAAAGGAACTTCTCGCGATTGTGTGGGCTTTACAAAAATATCGGAGTTTTGTACTGGGAACGCAAATCGTCGTAATTACAGACCACAAAGCATTGTCATTTCTTAAAACGTGTAAACTAACCAACTCGAGACTGGGTCGATGGATTTTGTATATTCAAGAGTACGATATTAACATTCAATATTGCAAAGGGAGCGAAAACGTTGTCGCGGATACCCTGAGTCGATATCCATGCGATGGCAAAGGCGTAGATGAACGGGAACCGGGCGTAGTACAAATTGCAACGATGCTCGCGAGGCAACCAAATCCTGCGATCGTTAAAAAACTTAAAAATTTGAGAAAACTGCAGCAAGCGGATCCGACGATTAAAAGCATTTACAACAATCAGTTGAATGTACCTGCGGAATTTCAGACACGATTCCAAATCGAGAACGGACTCGTAGTCAAAAGGACATTAGATCCCGTAAATTTAATTTACCTCCCGGAAGAGTTAGTTCACGACTTTATATGGGAAAACCACGAACTTTATGGTCACATTGGACCTAGTAAAGTATTTAAAATGTTAAACGAACAGTTTTATTATCCAAAATTACGAAAAGTAATACAAAACGTGTTAAAAACATGCGAAGTTTGCCAAAGGTGTAAAGTATCAAATCAAACGTGCCATGCTGAGATGCAAAATATCGTGCCTGAAGGTCCGAGAGACTTGTTGTCGATTGATTATTACGGCCCGTTGCCTACCGGTCGAGGGGGGGCAAAACACATTCTAGTAACGATCGATGCCTTCAGCAAATTCGTCAAATTATATCCTTTGCAACGTGCAACAACCGAAGCAACAATTCAAAGAATTTTTGAACGCTACATTCCAGAGTACGGAAAACCGGCGAAAATAATCAATGATCATGGAACACAGTTCACTTCAGATAAATGGAAAAATAAATTAGAGTCTGAAAATATAAAATTAAATTTTTCATCAATAAGACACCCACAAGGGAATATAGTAGAACGGGTAAATCGCGAATTGGGTCGATTTTTCCGAACTTTCTTAACAAAGCAACACAGTGGATGGGTATCATGGATCTCATGCATAGAAGATTGCATCAACGAGGTTTATCATGATACAACGGAGAAAACTCCGAACGAAATCTTTTTGGGAACGAAACCGAAACGTTTCTGGGAAGACATCATGGGCTTAGAACTCATGAAAGAAGTGCCACAAGACACACTTGAGAGGCAAATTAGATTAGTAAGAGAACGTATGATAAGAAAAGGCAAAAATCGTGCCAATCGATTTAACTTAGGACATAAGATAACTAGTTTTAAGGTCGGAGAGTTAGTCTTAATCAAAGCACTCAACGTGTCTAATCCAGCAGCAAAACAAATTGCAAAATTCCTCGAGCTATACGAAGGACCGTATAGACTTGAAGAACAAGTTGGACAAGCCACATTCGTATTAATTAATCCAATTACGGGAGATGAAAGAGGTCGATTTCATACAAGTATGTTTAGAAAATATTATCAAAAACAAAACGATGAAGTAAATTTTGTTCCGTTAGAAAATTAAAAACCAATCACGTCACAAAATTTAGGGGGGCAAATGTAACATCCCAACCACTGGCACGTGTGAAAGGAGGTGAACTCCAAAAAGACCATAAAAAGAATTTTTTGTTGAATTATAATATTTTTTTATAAATTTTTTTATCAAGATTTTTTTTTGTGTGTCTGTGTTGTGTTCTGCCAATTTCTATATAGGCCGAACGTAGCAACGGATTGTGACGACCTCGTTCTGTTGAGGCGTGGTACCCACGAAATCCGCCCCAGGCCTTGGAGAAGTGGACCGGAGATCCCAACAGAGGTGAAGGGGAAGACTATTCAAACCCCTAAACGGTTTTATCCGCCCTTTCTTTTCGGAGAGCTGGTTCTGCTCAACCCGGAACCCTATGTAGAAGGATGGCCGTTGGAGGATGAGCAGCCAGATAGTGAGGTGAAGGCAAGCATCCCTGACTACCGCTTGGAGAAGTTAGAGATGTGCGAAAGTCCACCCAGGTCGTGGCAGAACGAAAGGCAGAGAGTGGAGTTTCTGGCCCACGAACCCGTTGGAGTTATGAGCCATTCAGAGGACTCCTCGTCCGACGAAAGCTCAAGCTCCAGTTCGAGTTCTAGCTGCAGGAGCGGAAATAGCAGTTGTCAACGCTTCCGAGTGCGTAAACGCCTGAGGGCAGGCAACCTCGGTAACAGCTGCAACGCGAAGGAGTGAGGGGGAGAAGAAAGAGGCGCCTCGAACCGGCAGGACGGACGAGCAGCATCAACGAAGCAAGAAATAAATTAACCATTATCCTGTTTCAATATAAATTTAGTTCAGTAATAACTACTTTAAATATTATAAAGGTTTGCCAACATAATTAGTTTCACTTAACAATCAGGCAGCAGCCACAGCAATTTATCGAAACCTGTGTAAAATTTCCAATAGGAGAAACTCGAAACCAATCACGCACATTGTAATAGAATAAGCAAATCAAATAAACGGTTGCTCTGTCACCTACGAAGGAAAGGGTTAAAGGAAATCCAAACAACGTCTATAAAAGGAGCCGGAGCGCTCAACTCACTCTCATTCGCCTAACTATCAACCTTGCGGCCTCGGCCAACAGTGCGATACCAGGCTTTATAAATTTCAAAGTATTCAAGAACTTAGAATTCTTTTCAAAAAATTCAAATCTTGCGCTTCAATCGTATTTGGTACAACACCTTATCTGTTCAATCAATTTATTGTATCCAATCTTCTATTGGATATCACACCTCCACTAGGAGTATAAATTTCGTATGCTATACGAAACCCAGTGATTCATTTATTCAAGAATTTACAAACTGGGATTAACTTTAACCACTTCGTAATGTAAGTGAAACTCAACCACTATCAATATTCAAATCGGTGTAACGATCAATTCAACTCCTTAAAAATTCCCAAAATTCCTGATACCAAAATCCTCCAAGTAGGAAAAGCCACGCAACGGACTTGGTCCAGAGCAACGCTAACACATCAACGGAGATTGTCAGTAACGTTGACCGGTGCTTCTGCACTGACAATCTAGAAATACGAAAGAACGGGTTGCGGTAGCGCCCTGCCCGGAGTACTCTTTTATCCATTTCAGATTCGCGTTTGCACGCCGACCCTCGAAGCGGGAAGGCACATTAAGTAATCGTCTGATTCCTCATTATTGAAAATATTCTATTTCGTTCACTGCATTTAATACGACGGACCGGGAAGCCCAGGGAAAGAAGAGAACCTCCAGCCGAGCAGCACTAGTATTCATTGACAACAGTCGAGACTGTCTGTCTAAGCATAAAAAAAAAAAAGAGTAGTATGTTACATACGAAATAACCAAAGTAATACCAAAAAATAGTGACGTAGAGTTATACGATTTAGGCGGTGGTTTGTACTTGAAGAAAAGACAGCGCGGTTATTTGATAAATCACTACAAGTATAATCCGAATGTAGAGCCTGAAAAGTACTTCCACGCGTTGCTACTACTTTTCAAACCGTGGCGAGATACTGATGAGTTGAAAGGTAACTGTACTTCGTACGCCGAGGCGTTCGAAAGAAGCAAAGCAGACCTGTTGGAAGCACTAAAGTACCACGAGCGTTTGTCCGATATTCAAAAAGGTTTCGAACAAGTGAAAGAATTAATAGAACAACAACTTGACGATATTACGAGAGGGATGAGCCAGTTGAGCCAAGAATCGAACGACAACAGAGATAACCCGTTAGGTTTTCAGCCCGTAGAGGCCAACTTGGCTATGCAGGAATTGAATAACGCGGAAGGGCAACTAAAAGACGTTGATGTAAGTGACATGATATCACAACTCAATCCCGAACAGGGCACGATATTTAAAGAGGTCATGACCGCTTTAATTTCAGGGCGTAGTGAACCCTTACGAAAGTTTGTTAGTGGCGCTGGTGGTACAGGTAAAAGTTTTCTTATAAAAACTATTAGGTGTTGGACAAAACAAATACTCGGCGCAACGACTGTTGTCGCGGCACCAACAGGTCTAGCAGCTTTTAATGTCGACGGGCTTACAGTGCACAGATTGTTCCAGCTACCAGTGGAGCACGGTGGCACGCCCAAGTACAAAGAACTTTCCGACGAGGTATTAAAAATCTTACGAAGAGAATTGAAAGATGTAGTTTTGTTCATTATAGACGAAGTTTCGATGATATCGAACGTAACGCTAACGTATATTCACTTGAGACTGACCGAGATATTTGACACAAAAAATACTGAGGATGGCTGGTTTGGCGGGAAACATATAATACTTATGGGTGATTTGCTACAGCTGCCGCCAGTGAATGCGGATTCGGCGTACATGAACCTGACGATAGATAAAATACAAAAATATATCGGCTCAATAGGCGCGGTCAATCTATGGGCAGACTTATTCTCGTACGACGAGCTGTTGACAAACGTACGCCAGCAGGATGATACTACTTATCAAGAAATATTATCTCGAGTTCGATTCGGAATTTTAACTACCGCTGATCAACAGATTCTAGAGTCCAGAAAAGTAAACCTCACCGGTACGTCGGTCAAAGCCAGGCTCGACGAATTGTGCAATTATATCAGCCAATTATCGGTAGATACGGTCTGCCTCTTTCCAACTCGGAACCAATGTGACGTTTTAAACACAGCCATGTTAGCCAGAATTCCAGGTGACGAAATTGATCTCAACGCCAAAGACAGCGTTGATTGCGTGCCGTACTTGAAAAAAAAAATCATGAAACTGTTAAATCAGGAACACGAAGACAGCACTCGCACGGCTGGACTCGCAAAAACTATAACGGTTAAAATTGGGGCAAAAATCATGATAAGACGAAACATCGATGTATCGATAGGTCTTATAAACGGTACCATAGGTCATGTTGTTTCCGTAGATCGTGATATCGACACACGTGAAGTAACATCATTAAAAATTGCACTAGCATCGGGGATGGAGCATACCATCGAAAGGGTATCCACAAAGTTTGAAATAATGAATGGCGCATTTATATTCAGAGATCAATTTCCCCTGTCCCTCAGTTACGGAATAACAATACATAAAAGTCAGGGCTTAACGTTGAACAACGTAGTCATGGACATAGGCCAGAGTGTATTCACTGCTGGACAGGCGTACGTTGCGTTATCACGAGTCAAGTCTCTCGACGGATTACACCTCATAAATTTCAATCCACAGTCGGTAAAAGTTCAAGAAGCTGCACTAGTCGAGTACAACCGACTCAGAGCACAATACAGACCTGAATTGGCCAAAATTAATATCACTCGTGCGACGAAATTAACGGTCAAAGACAGCGTATGGTCGGTTCCTGCGTGCGCGCAAGATTTACAGACCGAAATCAATGATAACACATTGCCAAATTCGTCGCGTACCGTTGTTGGCATGGAAAATAGGGACAATGTTTCATGCTACGCAAATGCCACTCTGCAGTGCATTTTTCACTGTTCGGAAATATTACAAGAATTGATCAAGTTGAATAATAACGACGCATTGGAAAAATTAGCCTATTCCTACGTCACCAGTAGTACAACATTAAATTCCTTCGCGGTTCGAGAATTAGCAGGTCAGCAATTCACAGAAAACGAACAACAAGACGCGGCTGAATTTCTAATGGCTATTTGCGAGAAATCTGATGTAGTCCGAAAAGCGATTGAACACCAAATGATCACAACCATCAGATGTAACAATTGTGGACTTAGCTCTGAAACCGCACAACCAAATTGTATACTAGCCATACCCGTAACGTTTCCACCGGGTATGAAGAGTCCCAAAAATCTACAAGATTTGTTAGATAACACTTTGTCACGATGGACTAGACTCGACAGTACGTGCGAGAGTTGTCAGAAAAATGATAAGCTACAGAAAACTGTCGTTGCTTCGGTCAAACATTTCATTGTCGTGCAATTAATGATATTCACATATCAAGATGGACAAGCAACTAAATTAACGAATTTTAAAGTAAACGCAGTACCAACAACAAAAATTGCACTAGACAATAAGAAATTCAAGGTGAGTGGTACAATATTTCATCACGGTGAAAATATAGATAGTGGACACTATACCGCAATGCTAAAGGATAAAGTGAATAATTGGCTGAGTGTAAACGATACACAAGTGCGTAAACAGATTTGGCCACGAGGAGCTAAAGATGCCTACATGATCGTATTAGAAACGACAAAATAGAATCCCCAATTTTTAATGCCAATAATACTATTTCAATCGCGTATCTGTTTGATATGAAAAAAAAGTATATCATACACCAACAACGGTAATACCAGCCCTGTTCGCAGTTACAAATGTAATTGATATTTAATGGTCCTATATGATGATTTGAACCGTTATCCGAGTATACGAGTACTGTACTAAAGTGTGCAAACTCAGAAAAAAAGGAAACATACCTACTGCTTTCAGTAGTGGTACTACATGTATATATCTAGTATACATATTAAACATGCATCCTCGAGATCATGACTATTTATCGTAATGGCACTTACTTGACGAAAAAGAAAATACGATATCTAAACTCTGTAGACAAAGCAGTTTTAATTACGAGTCTCATTTACTATCACCACAGACATGCATGCACGAACATGCAATGTGGTAGATGAAAGCTATAAATAAGCTACTATTATACCTGATACGTGTGGTCGGAAGGTTGACAATCAAAAAACACTGCAACTAATGAAGCACTGAAAAGAATAAAAGAATCAGATTGATTCCTTTGATATCGATGTTAAATCACAGTTAATTATTGGTTCGGAATGCATATGGCAGAAAATATGTACGTAATCATAATACACAAATGCATAACCAGTCAGCGAGAGATCATAGTACATCGTTTCGGTGAATAGTTGCATTACAGAATAAACTGTCATATCCATGAATAAAGTGATATACATAACATGCATATACATTGTACACTCTACCAAGAAACAGCTGTTGACTGATACCAAATTTAACTCCGAAAACTGTCAAATAACATGTATGTATGTACCATGAGTTTAGAGAGAAACGCATGTATGTACATTCATTGATGTCCCTAGCTAGCACGATATTATTTGCTTATTGCTCACGCTTCCATGAATATTACGACTCAATACATGTTACCTTGATAGCTTTTGGACAAATTTGAATCGGTGTTTAACATCTGTTTCGTCGGTATCAGTGTACAGCAAAAGTATATTTACACGGTCGGACTTGCATCACAGGTAAAAAATTTACTCTGAAATAATCTGAGCTAACGGCTGGCAGAGAATCACGTATTATCTTATGCCTGCGAGCAAGTCGTCCGTCGTGTTGTATAGTGAAGGATAATGAAAGAAAGTCGAATCTTAATTCTATACTACGATCAGTGTAGCTGGCGGTTCGAAGGACAGCAGTTGAATAAATAATGTCTGTTAACGTAGAGGCTAGTATGAATACCCAGTTGAGCTGATCCACTGTGAAGAATGAATATATCATGCAGACAAAATCAAAATAGACTTCTGTTCTTCATTACACTCTTCACTATACAACCAAATTGACCATTCGTTATGCTTATGCACATTCCGAACCAATACGTCGAATCTAATGTCTGAAATTGAATTTGAAACCTTATCTATATCAGCATGCTTGTACAACGCGATATCCATATACTGGGCTGTTTCCTATCTAAGAGCCATGACCTTACGCTCTATCCGTCTTATACATACTTCCTGCAGGCGCTTGCCCACCCTTGGTGAAGCGAAAGGCATGGATTTGCTGTTTGGAAAAACGCTGCAAAATACATATTCTCATAAAATGATAGAAACTCATTCAAGTAAATGACTGTGATTTAACCATCGTATACGGGTTATACATGCAACAAAGGCAAATCAAATATATTCAAACCCATGTGCCATCAGAAAGAAAACTGATATTGACCATAACAAAAGTTGCCAATAATTCAAAAAATGATTACGTACGAATAATAACAATGGTCAAAAACGAAGGCAAATAAAATATGTCCAAACTCATGTGTCATTAGAAAGAAAACTGAAATTGATCGGAACAAAAATTGCCAATAATTCACAAAATGATTACGTACATATAATAACAATGGTCAAAAACAAAGGTAAATAAAATATATTCAAACTCATGTGTCATTAGAAAGAAAACTGAAATTGATCAGAACAAAAATTGCCAATAATTCACAAAATGATTACGTACATATAATAACAATGGTCAAAAACAAAGGCAAATAAAATATATTCAAACCAATGTGCCACCAGTAAGAAAACTGAAATTGACCATAACAAAAATTGCCAATCATTCACAAAATGATTACGTACGAATAATAACAATGGTCAAAAACAAAGGCAAATAAAGTATATTCAAACCCATACCTATGCACAAACAATTTGGCAACAAGTTCAAGTAAACTAAAAATGGCACATATATTGGCAATAACAGACTTATTCTGTAATTCAACTATTCGTCACGGCGATATACTATGATCTCTCACAGTTCGTTTGCATTGTTAGTAAAACAATGGAACAACAATATCTGGTTATGCAAATAGAATAGACTGATAAAAAACCATGTTGCCACAGTCCATTGCTGATGATTAGCAATAACAATTACCAGATAACCGATCAACTCGACCACATGTATCAAACACTGCCGTCTGTACCTACATATGCATACAGGTATGATGAAATCGTGATACACAATTTTCTTTAGTCGAATGGTTATTGAACCTGATGCAATTAAAGGAAATTCGCATCAAGTATTGGCTAGGACACTGCAGAGTTATTACTAGATCGGTTACAACGATCATCGACGTCATATTCAGCTGCTGAACCTAACCATCGATGAAGAAATTACCATTGTCACTATACATCACGTAACTCATTCTGAGTCCCACGTAGCCATGTGCATAAACAATGCAGATTCACATATCAACCTGAATGCATATGGGAGGATATAGCGCAATTAATCTACTAATCTATTATTTTATTACAGGGTAATTACGATCAGAACCATTTTTTGCAACCCCTGCTTGGAAAGTATCACTTTCGAGGCCTGTGTAGCGTGCGTAACGTGCCTGACTTGCAATCAGTGCTGCACTGGTCGGAAGTGAGGCACGTTACGCACGCTACACAGATTCGAAAATCAAACTTTTCGGCGCTGGAATCACCAAAAATGGCGTTTCTCACGCATGCGGAAATCGGCCGCTTTGCCGCACACTTGTATTACAGTATACTATTGACGCTACCATCCAGTGTTGAAATGTCCCATAGTATATTGGAAAATCTATGATTTACAACGCAACTATTCGTTCGATCTCAAATAACAAATAGTGTAATAGGACTCGTATTCGTAGCTCGCACAGGCGAATATCAATGAAGAAATATTTTGTACTTCCAAGACTAAGACACACATCTTAATGGCATGAAGAATCGACCGTAGTTTCTTCCATCACGACTCGGATATAATTATGCTATCATTACACAGTATTAATAATTGAAAATTATCTAACTATTATCATTAAATGTATTATCTACTTCGATTCTTCAAGCTATCTACACTGAACATGGTACAGCAATAGCATCTTATCGAAATATTCTAGTGTTTAAGGAGTAGTCTGGAATCCATTCAACACTGGATGGAAGTGTGTAAGAATCGCGTATATGTATACTCTATACGGAAATCATCAACGTATCTGTCTGTTGTAATGTAACAAATTTCATTGAGTTCGTTACGGTAGGTTTTCAATCTCGATGCTCCAGCGTGAGTTCCGTTTTATTCTCTGAAGCTGCAAGTGCAATCGTTTGGCATCGTGCAACATGATAATAATTCATGCAAATTAAACTTTATAACATGTGTCGAGATTGGAAGTCTACTGAACAATGGATACATATACGTATATTACTCGTACTCTTGATAAAATAGCACTCGTAATCAGCGTTTTCACTCTAGTTTAGTGCGTTTATTATCAATAACTGTATCGTCATATGGAATATTAGGTTTACTATTTTAAGGAGTTCCAATCACTCATCGGTTGCAGTCAATATACAACTCCAACTGTCATTCGCCATTAAAATGTACTATTATAACGTTTACTATTGAAATCTACTAGTCGAATGTAAGTTGCAGTCCATATACAACTTCAACTTTCATTTACATTATATGTATACTATAATCATTCTAGTCACATGGAAGCTGTAGCCCATATACGACTCTAACTTTTATTCATGTTATACACTACAATTGTTGAAGCTCAGAATGGCAGATTTTCATTGTCGAATGTTACTATCTTGTTATAGCGTCATGTCTTCCAGTTGTAAAACATGTTTCTCGAAAGACTCATGATCTAGAAATGATATTTTATACCGGTCGTCATTTTGTGAATATTGTACAATTCTATAAGTCAGGTTAGATATTAATTAGTATTTTGGTCGGGTGCTGCCGTCGTTCAAATAATGTGATGTCAGACATACTGATTCGCGAGTCAGAATCGATCTAGAGTCAAAACAATCAAAGTAAACTTAATCTAACAATGACGAGCTATTAGTCAGGAAGTAAAAGGGGAGTAGATAATAATTATACAATAATTATACATCACATTCTTTCGAAATTACTATAAGCATGTTGTAGTCATAAATAAGTTGCAGTCCATATACAACTGCAACTCTAATGTCTAATACATGTGATTATTCATATTTCATCTCTTATCACCATCACGGCTCATGCAACACACATATCATACCATCTAGTCTTATAATCTATTTATACCTAATATATCATAGCTAATTACCAGAAGCTATGGCCAGTATAATTGACGCTATTCATTGTATCATATATCAGTATGTCTGTCGATTGTAAAAACTTATTTTTCAAGAACTATGACTATTCGCGACTAATTTCATTATTCTATGAATTCCGTAAAATTTTAGAGGATGAATATGAATACGGCAATCTGAAACTAGCTATGCCAGTTCGGTTTTGTGGTATTTTTCAATCCTCATTCGTTGCCGTCGTCGTTTTATGATTCTAAGAGGCTAATAGTTCGTTTGAATAACATGTAACGTCGTCAGGTTCGTTAATTGGAATTGCGGTTGTTTGCCGCCAGCTTTTGAATAATATGACGTCAAACATGTTGACTTGTGAGTCGATATCGATCGACAGTCGAGTCGAGGTAATAGAAGTGAACCTAACCTACCAATAACAAGCGAGTGACGTTTATCAAGGCAATAATCGATAAATAATCATACGTCAAACTATTCTGAAATTTCTGCATATTTTCAAGTATAGAGCAGTAGAAATTTAAGAAATACTTTAAGCACATACATTTAATAGAGCCACGTTCAAAATTATGGGTATTATGACAAACAAAACTGAGCTAGCTAAGTTCTAACCTAAGTTCAACACAGATCTGCCGTGGTAATGGAAACTTTCTTCGCTCACTAATAAACCAGGATCCTACTAACACACGTTGCACGGTATGCTACACAAACAGACACCTTCTAAATCACGCCATTATTATAACGTAGAATTGAGAACCGGTAACTGGCAAGCTCTCGTAGTTATTATATGATCGATGATTCTTTTACTTTAAACAGGAACCAGAATCGATATGAGAAACTGGTACAGGCATGCAAGCTCAGAAGGGCTACCATTCCAAGACAGAAGATTAGCTTTCCACTGCTGAAACCTGAAATTCTCGATAGATCCATAGATCACATGATCTATACTCAACATTGCCGGCTCGCTTCATTTGCCTCCTTCATCAATCGTCACCGTAAGAACCCGACTATGTGAAGTGGTTCTACACTAGCACAGCCGCTACAACTCATCGGAAGATCTTAGATCGAGAGGTATGCTGTGAAATGGTTGCTTTCAAGTCACCGTGATCAAGAGAACAGCAAACCCAGAAAATCACAACTGCAGCATCAAAGTATCAATTTCGTGTATTCTTATGATTTACAGGCAAGCTACGTCAGATCAGCCAATATTTCAGGATCACAGATGGCCCGGCAAAGACCACAATCCCCGTTGATCTAAAGATCGATACGGCACTCCTCTGCACGTTCGGCTTCTCACCATACCTGAACCTGGTCGATCGTCCTCCATTGGAATTATTAGAAGGCCAAAGACACGCACGCAGGCTCGAAATGGCCATTGTTTCAAAAGCAAATATTAGCCTACTGCTTCGAGGCTGTACAATCTCCACAATTCTTTGCAATCATGCGCCACAGAGCGAGCGAAAGAATCAATCTGGATATCACATATTGGAAGGTATGTTATACGAGTCGATATTTCCCAACTTGTCATTGCCACGGCAACATGGGATATATTTTAGTCATTGCTGTGCCATTTCTGTTAGAGAATTGATTGGTTTGGTGATTGTATGATTCTTACAGTGATCTGAATTGAATTGCAGTGGGCAAGCAGGCAAGCTCCGAACAATCAACGTCGCAAAACACATATGGGCCTGTTACTGTGTCAGACAACGCAGTCTCCATGTATCCCTGTTATCGTTACGTGCTGGGCTTTCGACAGCTATGTATACCTTCTGTACGACGAATCGTTGGTTGTTATATCGCAAAGACTACTGACGTCGTAGCTGTTACGACTGGCAGAGCTACCACGCAAAGCCATTCAACGCACCAATGTCCCACATCAAAAGGTATGTCATGCAAGTCAATACTCCACCACCCAACTTTATTCGTGTAACATGGAATAGTATACCACACCTGCACTCTTTATGTCAATAATAATTCATTCACACATTACTATATTCAACAGGGTAACTCGAATCATTTTCGTTATCAATACTTTGGAACGGACAAGCATGGAAGCTCGCTACCAACAGTCAAATTCACCTAACTACTGATCATCAGTCGCCATTGCTCTTCATCAACAAGCAATAGAATGGTCATTGAGGGCACGTTAGCCTGATCTACCAATGATCCAAGTACACTTCAGGACCTTAAGACCCCGGTTTATTGACTCTGTACTTCTTGCCCCAACGAACCGGACCAATCGCTCGCAAGCATCATACAAACTTCGAAATCAGTATTTGAATACGGCGACATACTTGTTTTATATTAACAGATAATCAAACACGCTATATTGATATGCTCAATATGAAAACCAAGTTGATGGTCAATGTATTCATTAAGAATCGTTAACAGAAAAGACTTATTCACCGTCTATGGTGCCTAAATTATTCAACATATTGTTTATCATACTTACTTTATTACTTTCAAATTTAGCAGCAAGTCTTGAAATGTGAACGCAGGCTGTGTTAAACAATATTGATCTTGTCACAGTGAATGAGACAAGTCTACAATTCACGCTGAAAAAAGTACAATTTTATTGCTACGCTAATCCACTACATGCTAGTAGGAAAAGCTAAGGCGGAGAAGACGGTGCTGATCACTCGGCAAGCAATCTCTAGTCAGTCAGTATATACATAAGTAAAGCTATTATTACAGTCTTGCCGAGTTCACAAAATGTCGTTATTATCATTTTCCGAAATATTAAACATGAAGCATAAAGTCCATGCAGCCTATTAGCAATTGAAAAATATTTTTAAAAAATGCCACGAACCCTGTTGGGAATAAAAATTTGACTGATTTTAAGTGGTCATGAGAAGAACTTAGAACACAGCGTGACTGGAGAACGATTCATTAAATTAAAAACGAAGCCAGTTTATAGAAGTTAGGTTTCAAACTACTATTTGTACAGATGAATGATGTATTAGCGACTTTCATTTTTATACATATTTTATTAATTAAGTGTGGAATGAATAGTGTTGAATGTTTGAGCTTCACAAGAGAAAAACAAAATCATTCACTAAATGAAAAACAGTTATTTCATGTTAGTGAATATGTCCGGCTGAACGAACCAAATTATTTATCTATCTTTAATTGTACAGAGATTCTTTCTTCGTTCGCTTGTGCAGACCTCACAAAAACAGAAAAATAACTGATAGACAGTATATAATTTGGTTCGTTCAGTTCGATATACAAATACTGATATAATGTTAAGACTATAAAAACGATAAAGTAATTGAACAAAAAAGTTCAACATTGAAAGGAATGCAACGACTTGAATTATTCATATGATAGAATTTAATCCCTCGATGCGTTCAATGTGTGAGGAGAGGCGATCAAATCGAGTCATTTATTTGATAATTCTTGCATTTTGAAAGAATCAGTGATAGTTGTAAGCTAGTACCTGCTACAAGCTATACCTGGCAAATTAAGTTTCACCGAATAAATTATTTATGTTTGTCACAGTTGACAGTTGAAGTAAATGTTTTTTTTCTTTTGCGCCCATTGCCCGAATTCCGAATATATCTCTTGAGATAATCACATTATACAAACGTACCACCCCTCTGAAATTACATAAGTAATTCTTCGAGCGGAGAAGGTCCACCTACATCCACGTATATACTGAGTATATGTATTAGAGGACAGGATTTAAGTCAGGCCGAATTACGGATTCGGGGAAGATAATACGGATTCAAACAGAAAGACGATGTTTAATACTGGTTTCCGAGATATTAGTCGCGAAAGTTTGATGAAGTAGCGTATCTTTTTTCGTCTTCTTCGCCCAATTTCTTCGCTAGACGCTTGCTAGGGACATCACTTCCGAACGAACGGCTGCACGGATCGACTTGGGATTTAAATCCTGGTTGTGTGCCGCGCAAACCTCGACCCCTATTGATTTTGAGCCGAATCCGATTTGGTACTCGGTCGGTATTAATAAATAAGATCGCGAAGTGATAATTCACAATATGACCGCCCGTCCGCGCTGCTCGCGACTCGCCGTAATAAAATGTCAATCAACTATCTATGATCTAGTTCTTGACTCACGGTCGATAGAGAAATCGATCGAAGATCAAGTTTGGTCATATCATAACCTGAATGTATATATCATGTATATATCAATAATATTTCGTCAGTGATCACGACGTGCTTTGTGCTGTGCTGGTGCTTTAAATAGGGTATCAATCACTTGATTGAGTATGAATATAAATTCTACGTAATGACACAACACGAAATCGCATAATAACCTCAAACCTACTTTCAAGATACTGGAACAATCAACACCGTCTCCATGATATTCGTCCAACAGATCTTCATTGCCGATACGGGAAAACATTTTGATTGAACGCCAAAGATTTGTCAAGGTAGACGTGAAAAAGAATGCTGTTGATTAGTCATTGACATGAGATATATTACAGATGTCCATACAGCTACCGGACGACTGACATAATTGCGCCGCCAAAGAATGCGCCACTTCTCAAAGTTGCCCTGAATCCTTGGAGTCAGTGTTGTGTCCTCCTAAGCTGCTTTATACCAGTCAAACCAGCCAATTGTAATTTGTAACACACTGAGAATGTTCAATCAGATAATCAACGGAGCTGGCAAAGCCGCTACATACACAGATCAACACGAAGAATTCGTTCAGAATCGTTTGGTACCCCGTGAAAGCTCGATACGTCCTCATTGTAAGTATCTTTCCTCGTTGCATTGATTCCGTTCCTACAGAACATCTATAACGGTGAAATTTTGAACCAAACCCTACAACGTTTGTTAATTCGTCTGTGTAATGGAGTAATCTGATCTTTACAGGACAGCAATAGTCACACATCATTCGAATGACCAACGTTCTGAGATGGAATACTTATCTACTGCGTCTGACGCCTCACGGTCTTCCGGCTATCTGCAATCGATGTTACATTACGACCTAAGCCATTACCTGCGTCAACACCGAGCGTATCATAATTTGCAATACCTGGGGAACGATCGATGCGACAGTGAACTGCACGGACGGATACACGACGCAGAGAGTCTTGCCGAATGCATTGTACGCCGATCGGCGCGCCGTGCAAAACTCTTCACTCAAAAACTAAGTGAGTAACTTTATTTTATCAAAGGTTAAACGAAAAGCTTATAACTGCAATATGTATGTCTAATAATTGATTATTTGTGAAACAGATCCATTAGAGTACGCCAGATCAAACCACGGGAACGCAGAGTCAGACCAGATCAGAATGACAATTCGTCCGTCACCAGAAACAATGATTACTACAACATTCGTGTTAAGTACGGAAAAAAAGCTGAGAAAAATGAACAAATCGATCACGATGACTCAGCTCCGACAGTATCCCATAGATCACAAATCTTTACTCGACATGAGAGTTGCTTGCTTCATTTCTCACCTGATTGATCGTCACCGCAGGGACACGACTATTGTGCTCATCATCAAAAGGTATGCTATGAAACTGATGCTTCAAACTCATCCTTAACGATGGAATAGGGAACCCAGAAAAACACAACTGAAAATTTCTTTCATAGTATTTATTTCCGTTTATTCCTATGGTTTACAGGGGAGCTACTTTGGAGAAGCCAATGCATCGGGGTTGAAGATGAGTCTGCAAGAGTCTGTATTTCCATTGATCTTGTGATAGATATACCACTTTCTCGCACTCCCAGCTTCTCACCGTGCCTCAACCTGTTCAATCGTTGTTTGCTGATATAAGTATGTGGAAACAAACTAATTCAGAATGGCCAATGTTTCGAATTCAAACATCAGCCTGATACCACCACCAGGCTTCAAATCTGCACAATTGTTCAGAATCTTACATCGGAGAACGAGCAAAAGAACAAATCTGAATATTTCATATTGGAATGTATGCTATACAAGTCGATAGTCCCCGACTTCCCTCTGCCACCACAGCATGGGATCTTCAACTACCAGGTTGTTGAAATTTTTATGATTCTCAAAGTGACCTACATTATTATTGGATTTCAGTGGACAAGCACGCAAAGGACAATGATTTCTGTAAGCTTAATGACCCCAAGACCTCGTTTTACCACAGAATCTGTTGCAAATAAACAGTCGACTGATTTTACCTAGAAATGAGAAACAATTAGAATGCAGCGTGACCTGATGATAAATCAAGAGTTTATCTGAGCTATTCCTATTCAGAGAAGTTTAGTTTATAACTCCTAATTTTTACAGGTAAATAACTTATTCATAAATTGTATCTTTCGACATATTTTATTAATGAATTGCTGAATGAATAGTGTCGAATTTTTATTCGATTGAACTTGCATTTCGGGAGAATGAATGATAGTTCTAACTCTAAGCTAGCACCTGATACAAACTGTGGCTGTTAAAGTGCTGAAATTTTGATTTCAAGTTAAGTTAGGTTGGGTTAGATTAATTCAACAAGTTAAGACTGTATACAAAAAAATAAACTTCTATATAATAAATTATTCATGTGTGTCACAGATGACAGTTGAAGTGAATCTGTCTTTTCATTCGGAATGTTTCTCCCCGTACCCTACTTCCGCATGTATTTCCTGACATAATCATACTATATACAAAATTACAGAATTAAAATAATTCAACTTCTTTAAGCGCCACGCTAGTTTTACCGTACATACAGTTGTGGTGGGATTCTTTCGGCCAATGGAATTAAATTGACTCGCTCATGCGCAAAGCGTACCGTCAAGTATTCCGTACGAAAACTGTACGAAAGTTGCAATAGTTGATACGTTAATCCGATTGAAATAATTATTGTCGGTTAAGTATGGAACAGCAGTAACCATATTGTGAACTTGCAAAAAGAAGTGAAATCTAACACAAAAACATCGCAGATGTAAAAAAAGCCGCCAAGTACCCACGCAAAAATGAGCAAAACGTATCGCCAGTCTCTGTCGTGAAATCAAGAAAGAAACCAAGCACCGAGCGTACCCCTTCGATCTCTCAGCAAGTCTACGTCGTCAAGTCGGAGTTTCGTGTGAGGATTTCGGAACATCATTCCGAGAGCTACGTACTTGGCGGGCACATTCGGTCCCGTGGAGCTATACAGACAACCCGCTACGTTTCATGCAGAAATTGAGTTTTTAATGCGACAACAATGAAATATACCCGAAAACTAGTCATTCCAACCAATAATCGTAGCAGAACTTACTTCTACATTCTACATGTCCTAAATCATAAGGGTCACGTTACAGAGGTCAATCCCTTAGACAATACACAATAATCGTGATCCTTCCATTGTCATCAGATCAGACTCAGAACTTTGGGAGTCACGTACTTTATACTATGGAGCCGATGAGCGACGTAGAGTAGGTTTTCCTATGATAGGTGACTTATCGTCAAGCTCAAGTATGTTTGTATCAATTATGAGGGAATAAACTTATCCAATTGGAAAACGGTTAAATCAAGAAAACTTTACTTTGTATTTCGGCATCAAACCTAAAACTCACAGCAACGAATGTACGTGAATGCCATAAGTAGTAGTGAGCGTGACAGTTTGATCAAATGATGAATATAAAATCATTCGCAGTTACACATCACTGCGGAAAGATTGGCGCGTGCGAGTTTACGGGAGTGCTGTAGTGCGGGCGCCTTCAGGCGCTCGCACGCAAGCACGGACGTAAACTCGCACGCGCCAATCTTTCAACTGACCAGAAGAAGTCGCCCAAAAACTCGTAAGATGGATTTTAAACGAGTGTGAATAAAATCAATGTTATCTGCAGATCGGACATTCGTCAGTCAATGCAAGATTCATGACGTACATACATATGACGATATACAGCGACCGGAAACAGTGTACTTTGAGACATCCATCAGCCGCCAAGTGCCGATACCAGCAATTCTTCACAGTCGAAAGAACGAACAACCAAACAGAATAAAACTCCAAGTAATCGTGTTCTATCAATCTGTAGATTTGAAATGCCAGATTTGATGAATGATCAATATGGAAAACAGTAGAACAAAAAAATCGTTCGCAAGATACGTAAAAGTGCTATGTCAATCCAAAGCAAAAACAAAAAATACAAAATAATTACCCGAATGTGCCCGCCAAGTACGTAGCTCTCGGAATGATGTTCCGAAATCCTCACACGAAACTCCGACTTGACGACGTAGACTTGCTGAGAGATCGAAGGGGTACGCTCGGTACTTGGTTTCTTTCTTGATTTCACGACAGAGACTGGCGATACGTTTTGCTCATTTTTGCGTGGGTACTTGGCGGCTTTTTTTACATCTGCGATGTTTTTGTGTTAGATTTCACTTCTTTTTGCAAGTTTCAAACTTTCCAGGACTGAAAATTTCAAATAGACATGCCCAGACTATCAACGAGCCTGCTGAAAGACTAGTAGAAAGTAAAGCAACTCTGGCGCAAACCACCAGCCAAAAATTAAAAAACCCATCAACAAGCAAACCAACAAATAGAATCGAGCCCCTAAGCAATATGGAACACGATGAAAACGAATTACCGGATCTTAGCAAACCTAACCCGAGATTTAACTACCAAACCCCAACCAAACTCATGGTCACGGAGGCAATAGTCAACGCATATGACGGTGAAATAGACGTCAGCCACATGAACACATTATACTCCCTAATCGACGAGTTAGACAAGGAGACAAAAATTAAACACACACTCGGAGGACTTATCGGTGCGGCGCAAATAGTGCTGTACCGACTGTGGGTTTCGTTGCAAAGTTCATCGTAATCGTGCAGTGCAACATATCGGGTGTACACTTACACATAAGTGAAATGAGAAATGTTGTCACGAAACACAATCCCCACGTGGTAATCTTAAACGAAGTCAAAGCTAAGCCGTCAGGCACCTGTAAGTACAACATCGAAGGATACACAAAAATATCAGACAATAAAACTAACCGGGTAGTGCGCGGTAGGGGAATTCGCGGAACCTCTATGTACATCCGAAATGACTTATTTTGGTGTCGCCTAAAACCATACGAAAATCTAGAATGCTGCTCAATCCTACTCACCCTGGAAAACGGACATAAAATAATAATTAATGGACTGTACGCCCCACCTGGAGAAAACAATGTAAACGAAGACATAGAAAACCTCCTAAACACACCAAACTCAATCTCGATCGGTGATTGGAACGGTCAACACCCGGCCTTCGGCCATATAAACTCGGACCTGCGGGGACGTCTGATACATCAATACGTAGACACTGGCTTGGTCGACATAGCAATGGATCCTCGAGGATCCAGACCAACCGCGAGAGTGAACACCACAAACCTGGACTACGCCCTTACAAACATTGCAAATAAAAAAACAACATGCGAGAACATAACCGATGTCGGGAGTGATCACGTACCAATTCTTGTCAAAATCAAACTAGATCCAACAACAACCAAAAAAGGCAGAACCAGACTGAAAACTCCAGAAGAATGGCTCGAATACGAAAATAAAACTAAATTAGATCAACAGCCGAATATTCACACGCATGCAGACGTCGAAAACGCGATACAACATCTAACCTCTCACTTGCCATACACCGTGCATGCAATGACTCGTAGGATAAAAAAATCTAGCGAACTCCTGCCAAACGAAATTCAACAATCCATCCGTGAACGCAATCGTGTGAGATACGCAATACGCCGCAATAACCTGTAACAATACTTTTGTATGTCAAATTTAATTATTTGAATTTACATTAGGGCTACTGAAGCAGGTGTCGAATCCATTACCTATTCGCTACTTAATTTATTAATTGTGATGTAAGGATGAGTAACCACCGGATTGGTGCTTAGACCCGTAGATAGTTACTCATTGGAATAGGTAAGGTTGGGATGAAGCAGGTAGAAGCAAACAAAGCAGTTTTAGGTTTAGTATAAAATTTTGAAGTGAAATGTTATTTACTGTGATTTGAAATGATTCTAAGTTCTGAATTTAATTTATTTCTTCATGTTTCGGATATTAGGTGTTTACCGGAACCTCTGAGAGGGTAGGTAATGCCTGCCTTCCAGTATATGATTAGTAATGATTTGAAGTCTCGAGTTATTTAATTAAACTCGTCTCTATTTGGAGGTTGGGTTTCACCGGTACCTCTGGGAGGGTTGGTGATGCCCGTCGTCCTGCTGGCTGACTAAGAGACCGTATGCTGTGCGTACGCCCTTTTATACGCTCGACGCGGACCATGGAGTGCCCGTGCCTCGTTATTCTGTGACGTCACACCGTGGTGTGTCCGCAGCGCCGCTGTGTCCACGCCACGGGGTTTCGCGGAACTTCTTCAATTCCAAATACTAGTTTATTTTATAATTCCTTCATCAATTTACATTTTACATTTCTTCATAAAATTTCATTTAATTTTCATTATTACAATTATTATTATTCCTCTGGGTTATAACCATTTATTCCGTTTCTAATATTCGTAATACCGTGAGTCTGACTAGCCCTTCGAAGGCCGGTCAGTGAATCTAAACCTTCTACGGTGTGCGCGTATCTTAACGCATACCACAGCTAAGTGTGTGTGTTGTTTTGATTCTGATTTCTCAGTATGCTATAGTATCCTGCTCCTACAGTATACCGTCGATCTCTACTATAGTCTCTGCAGTGCATAGTCCTACAGTAAGATCTCTTTGATTTTATATTTATATGGATATTATAGGTTATTTAGAAAACATCTCATTTATAATGTCTCTAGTGGTTATTAGAAAACGTCTCAAACCGAGTCAACGACCCAATCTAATCTGGGTAGAACACTTAAAAGAACTTAAAGCACGCGTAACTAACCAAATACGAGAATACCAACAAGAACATTGGCTCAGAGTCATCGAAGAAGAGACGAACAATAGAAAAGCGATGTGGAGAATTCAAAAATCCTTAAAAAGACCAGAAAACCGAGTACCCTTCTTCGAAGGAGCAACTACACAGAAAGAAATAGCAGAAATGTTAGTCGACGCATCAATCGTGCCCGAAAGTAACGTTAACGAGAACTTAAAAATGACAGTGACACAAGCACCATCCAAACCGCTCCGATCTACCAATGATAGAGAAATGAGAAGGGCTCTGAAAAAATTCAAAAACAATAAAGTTCCCGGACCAGACGAAATCGGCGCAAAACATTTAAAAAACATGCACGAAAGCTGTTTTACCCGAATCGCAGAAATCTTTAATTACTGCCTCACACATAACTACTACCCAAACGCTTGGAAGCTAGGAACGTGTATTTTTCTACACAAGCCCGGGAAACCAGTAAACGAGCCAACCTCGTACAGGCCGATTACACTGCTCAACATCATGGGCAAATGGCTCGAACGAATCATACAAAACAGAATGGATGCCTGCTTCAAGACTCTTCCAGATTCACAACACGGATTCAGACCAGGACTTGGAACCACAAGCCAACTCACCAGAACGATCCACTTCATCCAAAAATCGATAAACGAGGGCAAGACCTGCCACGCTGTTTCGCTAGACCTTTCAAAAGCATTCGATTGCATAAACCATAACGCCCTGATACATAAACTCACAGAGAAAAACATCGATATCAGCATAATCAAGATGGTTGAATCGTATCTAACTAATAGAAAACTGCAGGGCAAATTTCTAAACGAAATCTGTGACCCAGTCTACCAACCTCACGGTGTCCCGCAAGGATCAGTGCTAGGTCCAATAATCTTTAACCTATACATATCCGATATCCCGCACTCGACTAACCTCAGCTCACAGTACGCCGATGACCTAATGATTTTAAACAACGGCCACTCACCACAACGAGCAAAACACCTTGCTCAGAGAAACACCCAAGAACTATTTAGCTACTACCACAAATGGGGACTAAAATGTAACGCCAGCAAAACGCAAGCTATAATTTTTGGACGACAGCACCGTACGCGCGACCAACGTAGTATCGACGTCGAAGAGCCACTAACTCGAAACATCGTGACGATTGAAGCAGAGAGAAAACTGAGCTACCTCGGAATTACCATCTCGAGGACACTACAAATATCACCGCAATCCTCGAAAAGACTTGCAATAACAAAATATGTCATCAGCTGTCTTCAAGGCATCATAAGAAAATACTCTGAAGTCGATGCATACGTCAAATGGCGCGTGATCCGTGCGTGTGTTTTGCCGTCAATAGATTATGATACGGAATGCCTTCTACCACTATACAACAAAACGACTCTAAAAAAAATGGAGATTTGCTACAAAAAATCACTAAAACAAGCTGCTGGACTGCCAATATCCTTCCCAACAGAAGACCTCTGGCAGATGACTGGAGAAAAGCCATTCCTCGAACGCCTTAGCCAAATACATCGAGACGGACTAGAAAAGCTCCGCAACCACACATGTCCTTACCTAAGAGAACTGACACCAGATGATAAACGTCCTTACGACAACCCAGCGGCAAAAAACAACATACTTTGCCCAATACCGAGACCCGACCAATAAAACTTATCTCATCTCATCTTATCTCATAATAAACCCCATGAACTCCCACTCATTGTAAATATCCATCCAACCTCCCAATCTCACTAGAATTAAGGAAAATGATGTTAAAAAACAAACACAGACACACGCAAGTCGAAAGACAACAAGAACACAATGTATATTCATACACTACAATAATTATTTTCTAAACCATAATAGTCTAGAGACCCTAGGGGCAAGCAATCTAAACATAAATGTGTAACCAAAATGATAATAAATACCTTAAATTGAAAAAAAAAAAGGGGTACGCTCGGTGCTTGGTTTCTTTCTTGATTTCACGACAGACACTGGCGATACGTTTTGCTCATTTTTGCGTGGGTACTTGGTGGCTTTTCTTACATCTACGATGTTTTTGTGTTAGATTATTTATTTATTTAAATAATTCACCGGGGGTTAACCCTATTACAGAGAAAAAAAAATATATATATATAATAAAAATAAATAATCGAAAAAAAATAACGATTCTAAATATGATCAAATATAACAAAATAACAACTACAATACAAATAAAAATAACAAAAAAAAATACAAATAAAAAATACAAATAACATGAAATAAATATGTATACATATAATAAAATAAAATGAAAAATTTAATTTCATTATATTCAATTTTATTTTGATTTAATTTATTTGAATTCGGCTGAAAAGACAAAGGGTCAAGGTTTTTGGAGTAGGTACTAGGTAGTGCCGTTGCCAATATTTCACCCTAGGTTTCACCCCAGTCACGTTCATTTCATACGAGTCGCCATCTGTCGGTTTGTCACTTTATCACTCGAGTCACGTGACAATTTCACAGAATAAGGCTTCTGGCCGAGATCGAGAGTGAGAGAGAACGATAGGTGGTCTGGACCCGGCGCGACAGTAGCGAGGAGGGTGAGGAGAGAGAGAGCGACCGATCTCGCTCTCGCGCAGTCGCGTCGCTCACGTTCAGTGGCGTAGCGTCGAGTGCTCAGCTGAACTTGGCTCGTGTGGATTGGGACGGTACGAGGAGGTAAAGAGCCGCGAGTTTTGTGTTATTGCCGGCATTCAAAGGACATCCGATAGACGTGTCGCCAAAGTGAGATTCGATTGTCGTAGAACCCTTTCTGCTCGGGAGACGCTGTAATTTACAACAGGGACGACGTAGTGCAGAAGACGCGGCTACAGCTGTGTCCGGTCGAGGATGGACTACGGAGGAAAACTTTGTCAACACTCGAGGTAAGATATTACTTCCACGTTATATCTGCTGACGAAGTTACGATAGGGAAAGTATTCCGATGTAAAATTGCAGTGATAGAAAATCTCTTTTCCTCATGTACCCGTCCCAGGCGTAGAGTGACGAAGTCTGCCGACGTCAGGATCAGACGAGAGAGCATATCGTAGGATCCAGGCGCTGGATATACTGCGAGTTATTCCCGACCGGGCTGGATCGTCGAAGCGCGTTGAATGAACCCACCCGTCGACGACAACGACCTCGCTTGGTCCCGTCTCAGATGGTTGGTATTTTCTTATCAATCGAAACTGTAAGGCCCGAATTTATCAACGCCCGTTAAACGTTTAACCGCCGTAATATTTAACGGGCCGTTAAAATCTTTTGTTTCTATTGTTGCTATCGTATTAAATTTTTAACCAGCGTAATAGGTATAACGGCTTGTTAAAAATGAGCGCCGCAGTTGCTGGGCAACCACGCGGCTTTTCATAACACAAGGTGCCTTCAATCGCAGTTTGTCGCCGCTCAGTACACGCGATCATCCTTACAAAGATGGGTAAAGATAAAAATAAAGAAAATAAACGCCAAAAAGGCAAAAATTTTAGGCCGGAGGATACCAGCCTGCTGATAAGTTGTTTGGAGAAATACAAAGGTATCATCGAAAACAAACAAACTGACGGGACGACTGTAGACTTGAAGAATAAAGCGTGGCAGAAATTGGCCCAGGACTTTAATTACGCCCCGCTTGAGAAGGGAAAAACACGGGAGCTACGGACACAAACGCAGCTGAAGAATTATTATGAAAATTACAAGAGGAGGGTTAGGAAGGAAAACGCTAACGACAAGGTCGTAGACTATTCATTGAAGAAATAATAGTGCCTTTCTAGTGGCATAAGGACGTAAGCGCCATTATACGACTTTTTGCTGTTCGTAACGGGCCGAATCCGCGTGGATTCACCCAGATTTTCCGGCCATGTTTTTTGTGGAGGCTGAAAATTTTTTTATGGGTTCTTTGGCGTATTTTAAGAGACCCGTGTCCGAGGGTTTTGCCCGAAAATTTTTTTAAGGACTGTATTTATTAATTTTAAATTCGGCGAGAAAATCAGTCTTTTTAAAACGAATTTCAGAAAAACTGCTGTAAAATTGAGCCAAATGCATCGATTTTGACGATTTTTTTTTCAAAATGTTCGGAATTTCATCACCTTTCAGGTCGCACCTATAGTTTTTGATTTTATTGCGATGCGAGTCCACAATTTTGAAAAAACTGAAAAAATTCGAAAATTTTCAAGTCAAAATATCTCAAAACACCACATCTTTTTTTTCGCTCATTTTTTTATATGTTTTTGTACATGAACAGTACTAACTTCTCCCAAAGCGGCATCCCCAGTACTTTTTTTGAACGCAAGATATAGCCGATTTTCGAAAATAACATTTTTTTTGCGTTCTTCGCCGTTTTCACGTCTCGTATCGAGTTTGAATATATTGAATATGCTTCAAAATTCATAGCTGTGATACCTACATTACATCTTAACATTTTATAAATATGAAACACGAATTTTAATTAACCACAACCCACTACCAGAGTCCTAGTTGAACGAAAACCACCCGTTTTTAACTTCATCCCATTTATTTTATTATTAACTCTGAATACAATAAAATATTCAAATATAGTACCTACATGTATTTTGTTTTTATTCGAATGTCATACAATAATACAATACATAAGTTTCAATAGCCTTTTATTTATAAAATGCTTGAACAGTTTCAATCAAAAACGTACATTAACCCAATTATGCTTCGAGGTTTTTCGTATAGAATGACGGATTATGAAATCTTCAGCTGGTCCAATCTGACTGGCTTTCCATGTGAAACATTCACGGATGCCATCTACTCTGGAAACCTCTTTCCATTCTTGCTTTTTCATAATTCTATATTGGTCCACTTCCTTACTGTCAAGATAAATTAATTCAATATTTCTTACGTATGGCTGAACAATTTCAGAAAAGTCTTTCGCATTTTGAATACAATTTTCCTCAGAACAAGTAAGATTGTGCTTCGTTGCAAAATGTTTAACTAAGCTACCAAGCCCATCAGGAGCACCTTTTCCGTGGCCAGGGGCTGAAAAAATATGTTTCATATTTATTACTTTTTTTCCTAACTCAAATAATTGAAACCTGTTTTTGAAATGCGCACTTGCACCATCTGTTATTTTAGTAATTTTGTTGAAAGTCTCTGTGTTATGAAAAATTTTGATTTTTTCTATAACTTTTTCTTCAGCCAATAAAGCGTGAGCCGTATCGTGATGTTTATCGTCAGAAACTACCACGAAACTTTTTGTGATACTGTTATAATGAGAAACAGCAGTGAGTAAAGAAACAGAATTATTTTTCCAATAATAAGATTGGATTGCGTTTTTAATTACTACAGCCCAATTTTCAGCAAAATCCATGTGTAAAATAAGGTGTTTTTCTTCACTTTGGCTTATACGCTTCTCATCACTAATCTCCTGTTTTTGAAGATTCTTTATAAAGTTATGTTTGTTATATTTGAATGCATTATTCCTTAATTCTTCCAAATAAATTTCAAAAGAGGTCACTTTTTTCACCAATTCATTTTTTTCCCACACTGCAAAGGAAACTTCATCTAATGTGTCATTTACGTGTAATTTTAAATTATTCACATCAATTCTTTCCTTGCCAGGACAATTTTTGCAGTCTTGAAGTAAACATGAGTCACGTTCATTAGAACATGTAATCAAAGATAAAACTTGAAGCTTAATCTGTGGGATTTCTGAATATTTTTTATTCATTATATCTTTCAATGCAATTATTAAAAGATCAAAATTAGCACAACATACGCAAAGGCACGAATTTTCAAGTGGTTGAATACGTACCCACTTTGGTCGCAACTCGTAAAATTTAGTTCTTGAAATTTGAACGTCTGAGTTTTGTTCTTTAAAAATATGGTACATACTTTGTATACTGCGAGTTAAAAACCGTTTTACTTTTTTCTGAATAACCCCATCAACTTTCACACTCACTACATCATTTTTATTTGGACTTTGTATTGAGCAGTCAAGATCATCTTCAAGATAATATTTTTGGGCTAAATTAATCGTTGCTTCACTCAATGCATTCCCACAATATGGATCCGGAGTGCTGTACAAACCTCTAGTATTCGACAATTTTCTGGACACTTTAATCATATGATTCGTTACCGATGGAATATTTGTTTCTACGTAATTTTGCGACATACTCGAAGGTAAAACAGTCAAAAGTTTCAATTTTTCTTGGTATGGAATACCAGTGTTACTGATTATTGAATTAAGATTTTGATTCCACTCATCACATCTTTTACAATCATCAAACTCGACTTTTTTGTCCCTTACGTCGTATAATTTTCTTATCTTAGGATCTGTTTCAGAAAAAAATGTATTTACAAATTGTTTACGTTTTCTGTTTGCATAGTGTTCTTTGTTTTGAATGGACAAACTTAGAGGCTGTCTCAATGGTGAAACTTGAAAATTATTTCTTCTCAAAATGTCATTAATTTCTGTCCTCAAAGTAAAATCACAGGGTGAATTTTGAGAATTTTGAGAAGGCTCTGACTCACTCGACTGGCTAGTAGAAGTTTGTCTTGCAAGAGTATATGACTGACTGGTAAAAGGTTGACTTTGCTCTAGTTCAGAATTCGTCGATGTAGTTGCTTGAATATTTGAAGTTGGATTAGACTCTTGAAGTGATTCAGCATACTTTTTAGTATATTTTTTATGACAATTATGACACAGGTAATCATCAGCTGTGATATTTAGAGTTGTATATTTTTCTTGAGTTGACAAAAACTTAGCCAAATCACCAATATTCTTAAATTTTGTCGTTTTACTTTCATAAACTGCTGATGAATGAGCGCCGTCAAAGTCTGGACATTTTACTCGATGTAGAGAACTCAATCTTTGTGCTTTATCCATCTTAAGAGTCAAACTGATTTTCTATACATTTAACCTGAAATAATTGTGAATAAGGTTTATTAGAGAAATCACAGTAAACTAGAATCGTTAGTGATTATTCTTGATGGTAAATTACTTTCTAATTACGTTTCAATGACAGACTTTGCTTACTTACGCAAAATGTATAAATATTTCTAATAATATTACACAATCACTACACGCCAAACTTTGTTTACAAGCGAACGAACGAACGAACTTGTTCAGACTGGTTACTTCGGGACCTTTCAGGCGTACCGAATGCGCGCACCTCAGTTGTTGCTTCTACTATACTGAAAAAGTGGATGCTTTTAGAGTGTATACCTATATTATTATGATTATGAAGAAAAAGTTCAAGAAACATGAAAAAAAATGGTGGTTTGTATTGAAAAATTAACGTATCTGAAATGTTTGTTTTTAAACGTTTTTCGTTCAACTAGGACTCTGGTAGTGGGTTGTGGTTAATTAAAATTCGTGTTTCATATTTATAAAATGTTAAGATGTAATGTAGGTATCACAGCTATGAATTTTGAAGCATATTCAATATTCAAACTCGATACGAGACGTGAAAACGGCGAAAAACGCAAAAAAAAATGTTATTTTCGAAAATCGGCTATATCTTGCGTTTAAAAAAAGTACTGGGGCTGCCGCTTTGGGAGAAGTTAGTACTGTTCATGTACAAAAACATATAAAAAAATGAGCGGAAAAAAAGATGTGGTGTTTTGAGATATTTTGACTTGAAAATTTTCGAATCTTTTCAGTTTTTTCAAAATTGTGGACTCGCATCGCAATAAAATCAAAAACTATAGGTGCGACCTGAAAGGTGATGAAATTCCGAACATTTTGAAAAAAAAATCGTCAAAATCGATGCATTTGGCTCAATTTTACAGCAGTTTTTCTGAAATTCGTTTTAAAAAGACTGATTTTCTCGCCGAATTTAAAATTAATAAATACAGTCCTTAAAAAAATTTTCGGGCAAAACCCTCGGACACGGGTCTCTTAAAATACGCCAAAGAACCCATAAAAAAATTTTCAGCCTCCACAAAAAACATGGCCGGAAAATCTGGGTGAATCCACGCGGATTCGGCCAACGGCAGAAGGTCATATATTTCAAATATTTTCTTGCATTTGGGATAGAAATCCGAAAATTCGTTCATAAACGTTGAAATTGAATATTGGGTCAATTAAAAGCAGAAGGGCGTAACCACCAAAATTGGAAAAAAAATTGGCGCCTACGTCCTTCTGCTTTTTACCTTGGTATTTTTTTTTTCTATGAATTTCCGAAACGTTGGCGATTTCGATTTTTCTTCGCGTGTAACAAGCCTAAGCAAGTCAAGTATATTTATAAGGGTTCACCCCGAATAAAGATACAGAAGTATACCGAAGGTCTAAGATATAAATAAAGTAAGTGAGAGTTTCTGCGTAGAACAAAGTAATTATATATCAGCGTTTATTCAAGTATTCAAGTAAGAGTCAGAGTGTACAATATTAACTACTACTAGCGAAGGGGGATGTTATCCTCAAGAGAGTTATTATAGAAGTGAGTCCAGCTAATTCAGTCAAGACTGAAGAAGCCAGGGGGATGGGTGAGGGAAGTGCATAAGACTGACTGAGCTATCTCACGGTACGCGAAGTATCGAGTGATGCACCGTCAGGCTTATGCGAAAAGAGTAAGATAGCGGGGTGCAGGTATTCTAAGATCTAGTTAACTAAGTCTAAGTCTAAGCGCGCGCGTGTGTGTGTGTGTGTGTGTGTGAGGGTGTGTGAGGGTAGGCGTCGTATGGACCGTGGGACCAGACGTGACACGCGTTTCACGAGTTCTATAACTATTTGGAAAAATCATGAAAAAATGGCGCATACGACCTTCTGCTTTCAACTACCAATCTTTTTTTCGCAGTTTTCGAAATGGTCGTTTTTTCAATTTATCTTCGCGTTTAAGGTGTTTTTGAGACTTTTTAAAAAAATATGGCGCTGACGACCTTCTGCTTTCCACTACGAATTTTTATCATCGAATTTTTCGAAATGTCGTCGATTTCGATTTTTTTTGCGTTTCACGAGTCTTTACGACTATTTTGAAAAATCATGAAAAAATATGAAAAAAATTCGCGCTTACGACGTTTTGTATTCACGTTGTTTTTTAATTTTCCGTAAAAGTTGTAATGAAAGAACGACGTGTCCGCCAAACTTACGACCTTTTGCACTTACATTTTTGTATCTCGTAATTTCAATTGATCTATACGTTTTGACCATTTTAATGGCGTGAAAAAAAAAAAAAATTATACGATTTTTTGCCACTGAAATCGCGTTCATTTACGTGAAAATTCGAAGTCCGGACCACCTCAAGATTATTGAAGGCCAGTCGATGTCCTTGGCTGACTTGATTTCGGGCGGAAAAATCATTCGACGAAATAAAGGGGGATAAATTCTTACGTGAATTATTCGGGGAGCTCGAAATTCTGAATTAAGAAGAGACGAAAGAAGATTTTTTCCACGGTTTGGTAGAATGTTTGCCGTATAAAAAAATTCTTCTTGATTTGGAATTGTGACCTTTCTGTTGTAAATCGAGTGCGCAACAGTTATGATGTTGTAAGTCAAACATGCAAAAGACCAAGGAATGTGCAAGCGCAGCAATTAGGTAATACACAACGCGCCATATGTTTACACCTAAAGGAATCTGCACACTCTGCATTGACCTCCTAATTGGTTATATAATGATGGCGAGAAGACGCACTCGGGGTCAGAACATCAGGACCGAAAGTAGAGATCAGTTCATACGTAAATTAGTTCAAACCTTTTGTACGAAACTGTTATAATAAATACTAAACTACTCATTACTATTACGATTGGGTTTCAACCCTTAACTCAACAACGTTCCCATATAAAATTGTAGTTGTAAGAAGGATCTCAGGATTCCGATTACAACATTTCGATACTTTCCAATTTGGGATCATGCCTTTCGGTGCTTTTTAATCCTGAATTTCGAGTCCATACCGTCATTCATATGTAGCTTTTTTGGACATCATTGCAATGTAAAATTCACAGCGACCGATTAGGCCTACTGGGGATACCACTATAATAAAAACGCGCCGAATTATCTACTACATCCTGCACTCATAGTGGTGTGGAAACGATAATAATGTCATTACAGTCCTGTCCTGGCTTCGCCTCCCTGTGTGCTTCGTGTACCAACCCGGCGATTTAGGTTGACATTATAAAATATTTCACACGTCGTGAACAAAAAGTTGAAAAAAAAAAACAACTGAAATTCCATTGGAATGAAAAACAATTAAGCTTTTTCTCTTTCAAATTAGCCTCGCTGTGTGTCTTACACTCCGAAATGGATAGGCTTAGGCACATAGTTTAAATTTTTACAACAAAATTTTTTTCACATGGTGGTTTTCAGAGGATTTTTGAAATATGCCAGGCGAGAGGAAGGGAAAGGGTAACGCTTCACACATGACGTCACGCCGGGAGCGTTAGGTCGAGGTCGATATTTATCTGGGTTTTCGATATGGGTTATTTATGGGGTTTTGATGAAATCTTATCACATGGAGATGACTATATTTAGATAATGGTTTTACGAAAATTTCTATGGGGTTTTCATGGTGTTTTTCTGGGGTTCCATTGGTTTTTTCATGAGGTTTTTATGAGATCCTATGGGGGTTTTCATGGGGTCCTATGGGTTCCTCATGGGTTTCATGGGGGGCGGGGGGTCGTCGTCGTCGACCTTCGAAATCTTGATATATACAGAGTGGAGGGGAAGGAGGGGGTGGGGGATTCTGGGTAACCTACAGGGGTCCGCCTCGGGGGGCGTCGTCGTCGTCGACCTTCGAAATCTTGACACGGCGGCGACGGCGACGGCGGCGATATATTAATATAATATAGAACGATATATATGTATATAAAGAATACGTTAGTACGTTTTGCACATTTAAATCACAATCTGGTTGACTCATTTTTTTTTCATGCTTTCAGTCTCATCACGTTATGTAGAAAAATATTAAATATTAAATTACGTAGATTATTATCAAATTTTCATGTATATATATAAAAAATACGTTAGCACGTTTGTACATTCGAATCTCAATCTGGTTGACTAAATATTATATCTCATGTTTTCAGTTTTTCCTTAATTATACCAGTACTACTCTCGCGTCAACCGTAGCCGCTGCTAAGGCGAGTCTTAGCTCATCTACCTGCCACTTAAATCTTTTATGTTCTTTCAGGCCATTTATGTATTCCGGTATATTCATGTCCCTTACTTTTCGCACGTTCCTTAACTCTTTCACAATTCTACCATTTTGGTTGGGATTTTCCGGCAAGGGATAAAATTTCACCGATATATGTTTCCCTTTTCCAGTGGTAATGTGTGTGACCTTTGCCGGCCACAGTGGTAATTTCCCAAATTTGTAGAAAATGACTTCGCCGAGTGCAAAGTCAGCGACTTTGTATTTGGGCTCTTGAGGTGGATCGGGATTTAAATTGACTCTCACAAAGTTTTCGTCGCCATCGGGTTGATTAACCTCCCTTTGCACTGGAACATCATTCGCCCCTGCGATCTCTTCATCGGGCTGCACTGCCATCGGTGAAGCTGTCCTTCTGCGGGCAAGTTTCCGTATCCGATCCACTTCCGCTTCCCGTTCCTCAATTTCCTTTTCTTTTCTTTTAATTTCCGCCTCTCGTTTCCTGAATTGTTGTTCTCTTTTTTTGATTTCCTTTTCTCGTTTTATTAGGTGTTTTCGTCGAATTTTCAAGGTATCCTTATGTTTCTGGATCACTTTCAGGATGGCGTTCGTTTTTTTCACCGTACTTTTGTAACTATCCATGTCCTTCGGAAATTTTGTGCATATGTAGCACTTCCTGTTTAGGCAGGTTTGACATTTGACATGTTTTCTTCTCAGGGGTCGTTCTTCCGGTGCGTTGCGTCTTGGCGAATGGTCCGGGGGGGTGTTTCGTTTATGGAATTTTTTCGGTCTGTTGCGTCGAGGCGAATGGTCCGGGGTGTTTTGTTCGTTATCACTTTCATCGGTCACGGGCCATTGTGCCTGCTTTGGTTGGTTACTTAGAGCCTTTTCCTTCTTCTCAGCTAACGCTGCCATTTTTCGAATTCATCACCGGCGGAGCGAGTTGATTCGGGGGCCGCCCTTTTCCGCGCCAAAATTTACCGCGCAGCAAACACCGCGCGTATTTTACCGCGTAGAAAAATACCGCGCCTCAACAATTACCGCGCACGCACAAATACCGCGCAAGTATTTTCCGCGCAAGAAAATACAGCGCCTCATCAATTACCGCGCACGCACAAATACCGCGCAACTATTTTCCGCGCAAAAAAATACAGCGCTTCATCAATTACCGCGCATGGTTTTCTCCGCGCGATGTCAATTACAGCGCACGAATTCATCGGTCGATTCAAATGAATATAATATAAGAGGCTTAGTTCGTATGTGTAACCGTTCAATTTTGCATGTAGACGATGTGTAGGTGTTATTTCCCTATTCATAATCCTTATGTTATATGTTGTTTTTCTATCTATATAATCCTTATGTGATCTATTATTATGGAATGGCTTGCCTGGATGTATATTTTGATGAACAGAACCGAACTGTTACTCATTGTCAGTCGACATTAGTCGAACAGTCGATAGGATATATTCAAACAGTACACTGTTATGGCCGTGGCGTACGTATTAAGTGCAAGGGTTAATAAGCTCGTAAGTTTTGAAGGATATTTGCACCGGCGTGAAAAAGAATACAAAGAAAAGACAATATGGAAGTGTGTCAAATTGATGCATGACAAACCCACTCAAAGCGCCTACTCGCAGGCAGCACGCGTACACCGCCTACCCATTGGCAACCCGCGACACATAGCCTATGACGTAGCCACTGAGCGACGATCGATACACGCTCGATTGACCGCTGACCCCGCGCGCTTACCTCGTCTACAACAGGTGACTCACCGTGTCAACAATACGTGGCGCTTATGCAGGATCCTCAAGGATCCCACGTGACCTTCTCTCGCTAAGAGGATTAACCCGAAATCAGAATATAATACCTCAGTTTCTAACGGTAAATCACGCTACCCGTCATTCGACACCTAGTCGTCTGACATACCGCCTCGTGCCTCAAACACTTGGTGAAGAGCTACACTGGGACACCAGTGATCAAACGCTAATAAAGTATTTTTAAAGGAGTATAATCCGCCTTGATTATTCCTCCTATATCCTCGGACACCTTTTCCTCGGATCTTTCCTCACGGAAACCTCCTACGAGTGGTTGGTCGATTTTCGAACCGCCAACCCCTCCACCGCCTGTACCAGACGAAGGTATAGAGGCAGATTGTCCACCAGAGCCCCTCTCTGATTGGCAGAAGAGACTCGTCCCGATCTCCCCCTGGGATCGCCGTCGTTTCCATCCACGGCGCGACACTCGGGTGATCATCAACGGACAACTCACTGGTCCAGTGGTAGTCGACCACAGCACCATCCTCGTGCCTCCGAAGCCAGAGTTCATCTGCCACTCTCGTCTCCCCCGCCGCCTGCCTCGAAGGAAGGACGAAGAACTCGCCTCCGTCCGGAGACGACCGACTCGCCCCGAGCCCGTGATACCCGGCCCGGTGCGCACGCCACACGGCACTCCTCCCCGACCTCCCCGTCCTACCATCCTTCCACCACCCCGTCCCACACCAAAACGTCGATCCCGACTACCCCTTCCTATTCGCCAAACTATCCTCGTCAATCCCCCTTCCCGCAGACCACGCAAGGCCTGATCCCCTCGCTCCCCCACCTCTCACCCACACCCGGGGCTTGCCCCACACACATAATACACACACATACCCCGCCGGTGCATTGTTTAGCACTCGCCGCGCTCCCCACCCTTGCGCCTCCGAGTGCACCCCCCCCTGTATAAAAATATGACCTTAATTCGTGTACCGGTAGAATACACGTTGTGAATGATTTTGTGGTGAAACAAGTCGCACATACTCACCCTCCTGATCCTGCGGATATGATGGTTCGTCAAGTAGTGAACGATGTGAAAGAAAGTGCACGCGAAACATTGGATTGTCCACAGAACATTGTTGCTAACGTTTGTCGTGACGTCAGTGCCGCCGTTATTGGGAAGTTGCCAGGTGTTGCAGGATTGAAAAAAACGGTTCGAAGACAGCGTAGGCGCATTGACGACGTGCCCGCTAACCCCGTGTCGCTCATGGAATTAGTGATACCTGACAGATACAAAAAAATTAACGACGAAAATTTTCTCCTGTACGATTCTGGAGCTGGCGATGATCGAATTTTAGTTTTTTCCACCCAGAAAAACTTACAATTCATGGCAGCAAATCCACATTGGTATTGCGATGGAACGATTAAGGCTTCTCCATCACTATTTGAACAATTATACACCATACATGTCGTCGATAAACAGTTCAGTGTTCCAGTAGTGTTTGCGCTTTTGCCTAATCGAACGCAGATTACATATCAGCGATTGTTTGATGCGTTGAAAAATCTGCAACCTGGAATAGCGCCAGTCACCATTATGACGGATTATGAACGGGCGGCTATAAATGTAATGCGAACAGCCTTTCCTACAGCTAGACAAAGTGGTTGTTTTTTTCACCTTAAGCAGTGTATTTATCGCCGTATTCAAGCGATCCCAGAATTGACAAGGATGTACGCAACTGACGAAACTTTCGCTTTGCAGCTTAATTGTCTTAGCGCGTTAGCATTCGTACCACCTGAAGATGTTATTGTCGTATATGAGGAATTGGTAAACTCAGAATTTTACGTCGATCATGCTGAACAGCTGTTAGACATCCTCGGAAACATGGACAACACTTGGATCGGACGTCTCACGCGAGGGGGGCGACGTCGTCAGGCGTTATACCCTGTAGAGATCTGGAATCAGCACCAGAATGTTGAAATGAACCTACATAAAACGAACAATTTCGTGGAGTCATGGAACAATACGTTCAACCGCCTGCTCGGGGCGGCTCATCCAACAATTTGGAAGTTTATCGAAGGTTTGAGGCAACAGCAGGCTCTGACCGATCTTCGTCTAGAACAACGTGTTCGTGGTGATGTAGTGACGAGAAAAAAAAAATTCAAAACTCTTACTGCGAGATTGAAAGTTGTCGTTGCGCGATATAATGAGGTCGATAAAATCAGTTTCTTGCGTGGAATATGCCACAACGTCGACTAAATTTTTTTGTGTTCAAGTTTTGAAGATATCCGAAAGTTGTAAAGTAGAAGGGGGGGGGTGAGTAATTTTCCCGCAATAACATGCCTGATGTATTCTATTTTATGTTGCTGATACCGCATATAATGTTTTTTCTAATGTGCGAATTTATTTAATTATTTATTGGAAGGCATATACATATTTATTTTGATTCATATAATTGATATATTTAATTGTGATTTACTGATTTATATACTTATTTATTGGAAGGCATATATTTAATTTGATTCATATAATTGATATATTTAATTGTGATTTACTGATTCTATAATTATGCGAGGTATGATGATGGATAAAATATTCAATAATAATTTCCTCAAGAAAGTGTTCTCGGTCAAAATTTCTCCCCTTTTCCTCTTCTTTTTTTTCTCTTTTCTTTGAAATCGTAAGTAACCCACTACTGACGGCTAGAATAAGTTAGAATAGCTAAACATACAACACACACACAAACTGGTAAGAACCCAGAAGGTGTTCCGTGACGTCACAAAGTTATCGTTGTACATATATATTCTAGCGCGAATGAAAAATACTTGCGCGGTGATTGTTGAACTTTTCTTTGAAATCGTAAGTAACCCACCACTGACGGCTAGAATAAGTTAGAATAGCCAAACATACAACACACACACAAACTGGTAAGAACTCAGAAGGTGTTCCGTGACGTTCACGGACGGTTAGAATAAGTTAGAATAGCCAAACATACAACACACACACAAACTGGTAAGAACCCAGAAGGTGTTCCGTGACGTCACAATGTACATATATATTCGAGCGCGAATGAAAAATACTTGCGCGGTGATTGTTGGGGCGCGGTGTTTTTCGGCGCGGGGGACTACTTGCGCGGTGTTTGTGCGTGCGCGGTAATTGATGAGGCGCTGTATTTTCTTGCGCGGAAAATACTTGCGCGGTATTTGTGCGTGCGCGGTAATTGTTGAGGCGCGGTATTTTCTTGCGCGGAAAATACTTGCGCGGTATTTGTGCGTTCGCGGTAATTGTTGAGGTGCGGTATTTTTCTGCGCGGTAAAATACGCGCGGTGTTTGCTGCGCGGTAAATTTTGACGCGGTAAAGACGCCTCTCCGTTGATTCTGTCCAGCGTCTAAACAGACTCAACGTCGTGAACGCGGTAAGTCCGTGTGCGAAAGAGATACTCAGTGTACAGATCAACGGTGAACAGCTGACCATGGAACTGGACTCCGGTGCACCCACAGGCATTATCAATAAGAAAACGTTGCACGCGATCAAACTGAATATCTACGATCTACAGACCACGGACAGGCAGTTCGTCAGTTACTCAGGTCACCCCGTACGCTGCATCGGGCGTCTGCTAGTCGATGTGTCGTACCAAAAAATAACGCGCAGACTCTACCTGTACGTTGTCGACGACGACCAGGACTCTCTGTTTGGCCTTGAGTGGATTCGTCAGTTCACTAAAGACATCGATTGGAATCAAATTTTTCGCGCAGAAACAGTTCTCAACCTCAGAACCTCATCGCTATGCCTAGACACGGAACAAAAGACACGTTTAGATCAACTATTGCTAAAATTTGATCCTGTTTCCAGTCACACAGCAGCAATGCTCACAGGACCTCCCGCCAAGATGGACCTCAAAGCCGGAGCCGAGCCAATCTTCGCTCGGGCTCGTGAAATTCCCTTGGCTCTGCGTGACAAGTACGCGAAGGAAATCTATGCCAAAATCGATTCAGTTCACTACGTCAAAGTCGACTGTTCTGAATGGGCCTTTACGACACATGTGGTCGTTGAGAAGAACAGCAAGCTTCGCATAACAGGTAACTACCAGCCTACGCTAAATCCACAATTGATCATCGACGAGCATCCCATCCCTAAGCCAGAACATATCTTCAACAAAATGGGAGGCGCTAAATTCTTTTGCCAGTTAGATGTTACCGACGCCTACACGCACCTGCCGGTGGACGAAGAGTTTGCTCACGCACTGACACTCAACACGCCAACACACGGCTTAATTCGCCCGACAAGAGCAGTCTACGGTGCAGCGAACATCACGGCCATATGGCAACGACGCATGGAAACAGTTATCCAAAATTTGAAAAACACGCTGAATTTTTTCGATGACATTATTGTTTTTGCAGACACGTTTGACGAATTACTGTTGGCTCTCGATGCAACATTGGGCCACCTCAGACAGCACGGTCTACGTCTCAATCGTGACAAATGTGTCTTCGCTGCAACCACCATTGAATTCCTGGGTCACAAAATAGACGAGCACGGAATACACAAATCCGATCAGCACATCGAAGCAATCCGTGACGCTCCAAAACCATCAACACCCGACGAATTGGAACTATTCCTGGGCAAAGCAACTTACTATAACTCGTTTATTCTAGGCTTGTCCACAAAAGCTCGCCCACTCCGTGACATGCTCCTCATCAGACCCTACACGTGGACGCCAACTGCGACTCAAGCTTACGAGGAACTCAAACATATACTCATACTGATTTCGCCACAAGTGCTGATGCCGTACGATCCGACATTGCCTTTGCTGCTCGCTACAGACGCCAGCAAAACTGGATTAGGTGCCGTTCTGTCTCATCGCCTGTCAAATGGAGAAGTGCGACCTATCGCATACGCCAGTCGCACGATGTCAACCGTGGAACAGAAGTACCCACAGATCGACAAAGAAGCTCTCGCCATCGTCTGGGCAGTCCAAAAGTTTTTCTATTACTCGTATGCCAGGAACTTCACGCACTACACGGATCACAAGCCGCTGACCCAAATTCTGCATCCTGAGAAATCGCTTCCAGTTCTATGTATCCGTCGCATGGCCAACTATGCAGACTACTTAGCTCACTTCGACTACGACGTAATCTTCAAAACTACGAAGGCAAATGTAAACGCTGATTACTGTTCTCGCTTACCACTACCGAGGACAACGGAGACTGTCAACAAACTCGCGGTCACAAGGGAAGAAGAAACAGCAAGTGAAGACGAATTCGACCAATTCATGCTGTCGCAAATGAACCAGCTTCCAGTTCGTGCCGAGCACATCGCAAGTGAAACGCAGAAAGATCCACATCTTTGTAAGATTGTCGAGCTACTGACAGCCGGAAAAAACCTAGCGAACCACGGCTATAAAGCACCAGAAAGCAATTACAGTATTTCCTCAAACTGCTTACTCTTCGAGCATCGAACCGTCATACCAACCACACTCCGTCAAGCCATATTGAAGGATCTACATATAGCACACATCAGCATAGTCAAAATGAAAGGAACCGCACGTTCCTTCGTTTATCGGCCTGGAATCGACGCAGACATCGAACGCATCGCCAAGTCATGCACCGAATGCGCGAACCATGCGCACGAGCCGCCGAAATGCTGTGACCACCACTGGGAGTATCCGAAGCGTCCTTGGGAACGCGTACACATCGACTACGCTGGACCGGTCTCAGGGATGATGCTGCTCATCGTGGTCGACGCTTACAGCAAATGGGTTGAAGTCAAGCCAACGAGATTGTCAACAAGCAGCGCTACCATTGCAATCCTCGACGATCTCTTCACGGCGTATGGTACCCCTGTCACCGTAGTATCCGACAATGGAAGACAGTTTGTCTCTGCCGAGTTCAAAACATTCCTTCAAGCAAGCGGTGTCAAATAGCAGAAACTGTCAGCTCCATACTACCCGTCGACGAATGGACAAGCCGAACGCTATGTGCAAACGACCAAAGACGCACTGCTGAAGATGAATACGACGCCAGGAACTCTGCAACAAGATATAAACGTAATTCTTCGGCAATACCGCAAGGCTCCTTATTCTACAACAGGTCAGCCTCCTGCACAGCTGTTCCTAGGGCGCAACATACGAACTCGCCTCGACCTAGTTCGTCCAGAAGTGAAACCAACGACGTCCGTTGAAAACAAAAAAGCTCCCAGTCGCTACTTCACGCCACTGCAAAAGGTCTATTTCCTGTCCGGAAATAACCGAATGGACAAGTGGATTCCTGGATCGATTGTCACATGATTAGGAAGCCTGCATTATGAGATGAACCACGGCGGCAGAATGTAGCAGCCAAACCTTAGAATGCAGGGAAGAAAAGTCGCACGGGGCCCCGGCCTAAACAAAAATTTAACGCATGTCGGGAAAAATCGAAAAAAAATTCACAGAAGTTGTTTTTCGAGAGTAGAAAACGATGCCGTTTCAACTTTCGCATAGCAAAGCTCGATCGTTTATTTATTCGTCAATCAACAATTGGCTGCTGATATCAAAATTCACACGCATGTCGGGAAAAATCTGAAAAAAATTCACAGAAGTTTTTTTTTCGAGTCGTTTTTTTGTTTGTACATTTTCCGCTCTCAATCAATACCAGAACCACGAACGAGGACGTGGCGGAGATTGATTCCATTTTTTGATTATTAGAGATATTAATATATACGTTTTTGCTAGTTACGAGTACTCGTTATCACAATTTGTAGATTATTGTATAGATACGTGCATGTTTTTTTTTTTACTTGTTCATTCCGTTTTCTTAAATCATTGTTATTTACTTCTTGATCATCTCATGTGTTAGCAAATTATGCATAGGTAGGTCTTTTTTATAATTTATTTTTTTTATAACCTCACAGATATTCACACATTTTTTTTGTGTTTTCAATCCTTTTCTTGAAATCCTCGGTATTTAATTTCTCATCGAACCGCGTTGAGTGAAAGAGGGATCCAATTTACGAACTACATTTATTCGCGCGAGTACGGTAAGACGATTCGTTTTGTACGATAAGGTGTAGGGAGGCAGAAAATTCGAATGTGTTGCCGAGTGCCAGAGGGGCCATTGTCGACTTGTTCATGCAATGAATGCTATTTGACTGCTTTGTTCCAGCTTCGATCTGAGCCTGGTACAAAGCATCTCTCGATCGCATATTCGCAGACCCAATAAACTTTTTCGAGGATTTCTCCAATAAAAATGTGGCTATACCCCTCCTTGCAGCACCCATGTTCCGTTCGGTAAATGTGGCGTAAGATTCCGAAGCTATAATGTACGCCCAGGCACACCACAGTTTCCACCTATATTCAACCAAATTTGATTTTGATTGAATCAATTTTGATTGAATCAAATGAACCGCCTTCCTTCATTATTCCAGCACATAGGACCGCTTGCTACCGTCAATTCTTCCTCCTTATGGCAATCTATCACTGGAATAACCTGCCTATCTTGATCCGGGAATCTTCGACTATAGAAGTCTTTAAATCACGACTTCTGGCACATCTCTCGACTACTGAAAGAGCCAGTTTTGCTGCTCTCCCTAGGTCGCGACTGTAACGCCTGGTGTACCCACTCTTGCTCACGCTACAATATTATCTTTAGCCTGTAACCATCTGTACATAACTGTTGGCGATGTACCATGCCTTGGTCCTAGTTTTTATTCCCATTTCTACTATTTGGTATATGTATTGTTCTTTTCGCTGTATTTATTCTCTTCTGTATTTTCTATCAATAGTATTTAGTAGAAAATTGTGATGAGCCGTTACCCAGCGGCTCAGCTCGATAGTCAAATTAGTACTAGCTCACTTATTTGACTGTAGCAGCTATGCTACTGTACCTGTTTATCTCACTGTATTGTATTATCCATTGATTTCTATCTATTGCTTTCTCCATCATCAACTTCATTCATGTGAGCCATTCACCATTGTGTCTCCTGGTCCGCCTGGAAGCGCTGTAAGCCGCAAGCCAACGATTTTTCTGCGCTGACTTCGACGTGTTCCTCTTTAATTTTTTCCTTCATTACTCATATCTCATTCATCCCTCCCAGATCATAGTCACCTACATCTCAATATTCACTGCTATTATTATGTTCATCACTTCCGATTCCTTCCCCCACATATTTGCATCCTCATACCACTGTCCTGCTTCATTCTTAGTCTTAGTTCTATACTAAATGCTTATAACATCTTCTTAGTACCTATTACTTCTTTCCTTATAAGAAATTACTGTTTAGCCTTACACCCTTTACATAACACGAAAGAGGTGCAGGCTGGTTGCTACGACAACCAGCCTCTACTTTTTAAGTAACAGTCTCTTAGAAGATCTGATGCTGTAACCACGTGTCTCAATAAACCGCATTTCTCCATATTTTCCCTTGTCCCCTCTCATTTCGTACCGACGAACCCTGGTGGTAACGGCCAAACGTTACACTGGTGTCAGAAGCGGGATTGTTTCGGTACTGAGATCGTGAGAGCCTGGGACGATTTTGAGATTTTTGGGTGATTGCGGCATATACGCCAGTTTTCGGAATCGTGAGAGCCTTTTAAAACTATTCAACGCTACACGCTTACTATGGTGCACACACGGAGTGGGACGGAGACGTCCACAGAAGATTAGAGGGCTCCTTGCCTATTTTGCGGCCCGAGCGCCGGCGGATTTTCGGCCAGGCCCGACCTGCACCGATTCCGACCCCAGCTCAGTGGCAGCCGTTACTAAGAATATTGAAGAAGCTTGGCAAGGGACGCCTTCGTGCATACGAACGAGAACGCGAACACCGTGAACAAGAATTTGAACAACTTCTTCAGCGGATCGAAGGCTACCGCACGGAGATGCTTCAGTTGATCCGGTCTGACCTTCAGCAAGTACGAGACGAAATGCTTGGCCAGATGGTTCGGATGCAGGATGCTTGGTTCAGGCTCGAGCACAGACTTTGACGTGTGCCGTGTGCGGCATCACCTACAGGTCGTCCGTACACTCACACGCGAACGTGATTGGTCCGCGCTCTGTGTGAGTGGTCGGTCCGCTGCCGTAACGCCTGTAGGTGATGCCGCACACGGCACACGTCAAAGTCTGTGCTCTAGGCTTTCCAGGAGCCTCATCGTCACCCGATTCCGACGCCCCGTACGTCCGTAAACCAACAACAACAGGTACCCAAAGTGGTACCAAGGTCAGTGTCATTCACGGGGGGCAATCACATACCATCACCGTCACTTTTGAGTCGTTCAGAGTCCAATGGAGTGGTGTCTATAGAATCACCTACTTTCGCGGTTATGTCGGATGTAACACTCACTTCTCAGCAATCGTTCACCTCCAATCATAACCAAGGCCGGAATGTTGACAGTTTAACCAGCCTTCATGACGTTTGCGTCTCAGTAGACCGTGGAAGTCTAGAACCTCTGGTGGTAGAGACACACCGAGAATCATTTAATAACTTATCCTTTAAGGTCTTTGAGGCTTCCGCGGGTAGATTCTGGATGAGTCTTGGCTTCCGGGTTGGAGACGCGTTGATGAACGGTTTGTTGCCGACGTTTCGTACACATTGCAGTTTACTTCATCAGGGCGAGAGGTAACCTGATACTGGTTACTCCCAGACAGGGTGTCCCTATTTATCCGGAGCTGGAGTCATCCGAGCGTGACGTTCCAGTTGGGTGGAGTTGACCAATCAGGTGTTTTTAATTGATTGGCCAATCAATTAAAAAACCGGGAGGATGGCGTCCCAAATTGGGTGGGTCTGATATCCTTTATCCCTATTGATGTTGTTGGGATGTTTTTGAATTTCGAGTGCTTCTCTGTATTTCCGAGGGAAGTACTGTTTCGAGTTTGCCAGAGATGTGGTCTGGTCAAACAGGATTTCATGACCCGTTTCCATTTTGTGTTCCGCCAGAGCTGAGATGGTGTGGTGTTTTAGCTTGACGCATCTTTGGTGTTCTTGAAGGCGAGTGCTGATCTTCCTCCCGGTTTCTCCGATATAGACTTTTCCACAGAAACAAGGGATCCTGTATACGCCTGATGAACTGAGTGGAGGGCGATTGTCTTTTGGACAGGTTAGGATTTGTCCGATTTTTCGAGGTGGTTTGAAAATCGGTTTGATGTTATTTTTCCTTAGGATTCTCCCTATGGAGTCAGTTACTCCTTGAACGTAGGGGAGGAGGGCACATTTTCTTGTATTTTCAGTTGTTGTGTCAGTCTCGGGGTTAGCGGGGTTTTGGAGTTTTCTGATGGTACGCTTGATTTGATGAAGAGGGTAGCCGTTGGACTGGAGAGTTTTGTGTAAGTGATTCAGTTCTTGGTTGAGGCTGCTCGGGTCTGAGACTACTAGAGCCCTGTGTGCGAGAGAGCTGATGACGGATTCTTTTTGTGAAGGGTGGTGATGTGACGCTGCATGTAGGTACCTATTGGTGTGTGTAGGCTTGCGATACACCCCGTGGCCAAGATGTCCATTGGGTTTTTTGGTGACCAGTACATCCAAGAATGGGAGTTGGTTGTTCTTTTCCGTTTCCATGGTGAAGCGTATGTTGGGGTGTTGACTATTTAGGGAGGCGAGGAAGGCTGGGAGGGTTTCTTTACCATGACGCCAAATGACGAAGGTGTCATCGACATATCGGAGCCAAAGTTCTGGTTTATGTTGGGCTTTTGACAGTGCTTGCTTCTCGAAGTGTTCCATGAATATGTCCGCGATGATGGGGGATATCGAGGATCCCATAGCGGCCCCGGTGACTTGTTCATAGTACTCTCCTTGGTAAAGAAAGTAGGTGGAAGTGAGGCAGTGTTCGATTAGGGGAAGTAGGTGTTCGGGTATCTTCTTGGAGAATTTTATGATGTCTAAGGTGTCCTGGATGGGGACCTTTGTAAATAGTGATTCGACATCAAAACTGACTAGGATGTCATCCGGGTGTAATTTTTTAATTGATTGGCCAATCAATTAAAAACACCTGATTGGTCAACTCCACCCAACTGGAACGTCACGCTCGGATGACTCCAGCTCCGGATAAATAGGGACACCCTGTCTGGGAGTAACCAGTATCAGGTTACCTCTCGCCCTGATGAAGTAAACTGCAATGTTTACGAAACGTCGGCAACAAACCGTTCATCAACGCGGCTCCATCCCGGAAGCCAAGACTCATCCAGAATCTACCCGCGGAAGCCTCAAAGACCTTATCAAACTCCTCCACGGGGAGGGAATCCTCGCTAAAATTGACTCTTTTAGCAAGAACAGGTCGTCCCTATCCAAACATCTGACCAATCTAGCCTTTTTGAAAAGATGCAGGGACAACAACATCATCCCGAAATTCCTACGCATCAAAGATCTCCTCGGCACGGAGAAATCCAAACGCATACTCAAGCGCACTAGTTCAGCTCTCCTACGGGAGCGCATCACACACACAAAACTCCAACTAAACCTCATTTCCGAACAGACAATGCACCTTCACCTTACTCTCGCATCCACTCTGCGACCAGACATCTGGGAAACAGTCGATCGCATCTCAGCGGAACAAGCTGAACGCATTCACCAGCAAAGTTCGGAACAACTAATAAGGAAATTCCAGAAACTCGACCCACAGTCCAAAACCCCTACACCACCTGAAGACACTGTCAAGAATCTAAGTAATGCCACCCTGTCCCACGAAGCGATATCGGCCCTATCCAAAGGTCCAAACTTCGCGATCGCTCCTTCCAGAATCCCCAAAGAAGAAATCATTTCCCAAATCGAAGACGCCATCTTCGGTCTCCCAACAGAAGCAGCGAACAACATCCGGAGACAAACAACAAACATCCTACGGAACGCCAAAGTCCCCAAATCCAACCTCACCAGACCCGAACGTTTAGCCCTACGAGAAGTAAACAATAACCCGGACATAATTGTACTACCAGCAGACAAAGGGAATGCCACAGTAGTCCTCAACAGAACTGATTACCACACCAAAATCCATGCACTCCTAGATGATGCCACCTATCGCAAAATCCGTAAATATCCCACATCAAAATTAGAAAAGCACACCACCGCACTCATAAAGAAAAGCAACCTCACTGACTCCACCAAAAAAGCAATCACACCTAAAGAATCACACCCCCCGAGATTATACGGTCTACCAAAAAAATCCATAAAACCAACATACCCCTAAGACCAATAGTCAGCGCAATAAACTCACCCACATACCGCCTCTCACGTTACCTAGCATCCGAACTCAAACCACTCCTACAGAACTCTGGCTCACGCATCCTGAACTCAAAAGACTTCGTTCAGAAAATCCAGCAGCTCCGATTACACCCGGATGACATTCTAGTCAGTTTTGATGTCGAATCACTATTTACAAAGGTCCCCATCCAGGACACCTTAGAAATCATAAAATTCTCCAAGAAGATACCCGAACACCTACTTCCCCTAATCGAACACTGCCTCACTTCCACCTACTTTCTTTACCAAGGAGAGTACTATGAACAAGTCACCGGGGCCGCTATGGGATCCCCGATATCCCCCATCATCGCGGACATATTGATGGAACACTTCGAGAAGCAAGCACTGTCAAAAGCCCAACATAAACCAGAACTTTGGCTCCGATATGTCGATGACACCTTCGTCATTTGGCGTCATGGTAAAGAAACCCTCCCAGCCTTCCTCGCCTCCCTAAATAGTCAACACCCCAACATACGCTTCACCATGGAAACGGAAGAGAACAACCAACTCCCATTCCTGGATGTACTGGTCACCAAAAAACCCAATGGACATCTTGGCCACGGGGTGTATCGCAAGCCTACACACACCAATAGGTACCTACATGCAGCGTCACATCACCACCCTTCACAAAGAGAATCCGTGATCAGCTCTCTCGCACACAGGGCTCTAGTAGTCTCAGACCCGAGCAGCCTCAACCAAGAACTGAATCACTTACACAGAACTCTCCAGTCCAACGGCTACCCTCTTCATCAAATCAAGCGTACCATCAGAAAACTCCAAAACCCCGCTAACCCCGAGACTGACACAACAACTGAAAATACAAGAAAATGTGCCTTCCTCCCCTACGTTCAAGGAGTAACTGACTCCATAGGGAGAATCCTAAGGAAAAATAACATCAAACCGATTTTCAAACCACCTCGAAAAGTCGGACAAATCCTAACGTCTCCAAAAGACAATCGCCCTCCACTCAGTTCATCAGGCGTATACAGGATCGCTTGTTCCTGTGGAAAAGTCTATATCGGAGAAACCGGGAGGAAGATCAGCACTCGCCTTAAAGAACACCAAAGATGCGTCAAGCTAAAACACCACACCATCTCAGCTCTGGCGGAACACAAAATGGAAACGGGTCATGAAATCCTGTTTGACCAGACCACATCTCTGGCAAACTCGAAACAGTACTTCCCTCGGAAATACAGAGAAGCACTCGAAATTCGAAAACATCCCAACAACATCAATAGGGATAAAGGATATCAGACCCACCCAATTTGGGACGCCATCCTCCCGGTTTTTTAATTGATTGGCCAATCAATTAAAAACACCTGATTGATCAACTCCACCCAACTGGAACGTCACGCTCGGATGACTCCAGCTCCGGATAAATAGGGACACCCTCTGGGAGTAACCAGTATCAGGTTACCTCTCGCCCTGATGAAGTAAACTGCAATGTGTACGAAACGTCGGCAACAAACCGTTCATCAACGCGGCTCCAACCCGGAAGCCAAGACTCATCCAACTTATCCTTTATAAATCAGGAAACTCACATAGGAAAATCTGATAGGCCAGTCGTCCCAACCACTGCACACTCGACCAGCTCTCATATAGTAGAACGCGTGGAACCGCTCGCGAGGAATTCACAGACCATAATAAAGTCCACCATTTACAACGGTTCGACCCCTTGGGATATTTATGAACGTCAATTTCGACTGATAGCTCACATAAATGATTGGGATTCCCTCGAAAGAGCTGTGATGTTGTCTGCATCTCTCAGAGGACCGGCCATGGATGTCTTAGGTTCTCTTTCAGATTCCGATGCTGAGAATTTCGAAGCAATTTGTGCAGCATTGAAACTTCGGTTCGGAGAGGAGTATTTGTCCAAATTGTGGTTCACGCGATTTGGAAAAAGATGTCAAGGCCGAAATGAGCACCTTGCCGCTCTCGGACAGGATCTAGGGCGACTTATTCGACTCGCTTTTCCTGAATGTGATGCTTGTTTTAATTTAAGTTAACGGATCGCTAGCCGGAACTACAGCGGGTAAAATGAGACGCGGAAATCGGTTTAAGTATATAGTTTTAATTTCAAATTTATACAGTCTAGAGTGACTAGCACGGCATTTGGAGCCTAACTGACTCCGAGGTGAGTCGAAGCTACTCGATCCACCACGACACACCTCGGAGAGTATTGAGGCCCCATACAGTCTTACATCTAAATCTCAAGTAATGAGACGGGGCCGGAACATACCGCCCGCCTCGTCCGTCGACGAAAATATTTACATGATTATTTACAAAGGTGGTAGACCGCCCGCCGTGGAGGCGTCGTTCGGTTCTACCGGTAGTGGGCAAACTTTTGCGATCGGGCGCTTTATCGTTCCTTTCTGCGTTCGAAGGGTTACGACGCGGGTAAGCCCGTCCTGACCAGGGTGGGTTTCCAGTACACGACCAAGGCTCCACTTGGTCGGTGGGAGATTGTCCTCTTTGATGTACACTAGTTGGTTTTCCTGTAGATTAGGTTCAACTTGAGTCCATTTCGCCCTGGATTGTAGCTCGTGAAGGTATTCACGATGCCATCTTTGCCAGAATAGTTCCAGCGAGTTGCTGATCAATTGCCAACGTGATAGACGGTTGACGTTGATGCCAATAGTACTTGGTTCTGGAACATTAGTTAACGGTTCGCCGATTAAAAAATGACCAGGTGTTAATGCAGATAAATCGAGAGGGTTGGAGCTGAGGGGGGTGAGTGGTCTGGAATTGAGGCAGGCCTCAATTTCGATCAGAAGGGTGTAAAACTCTTCAAAGGTTAGCACTGTCGTGCCTAGTATTCTCTGTAAGTGATGTTTTACAGACTTTACACCAGCCTCCCAGAGGCCTCCAAAGTGCGGAGCTTGCGGTGGGATGAAGTGCCACTGGGTGCCTTCAGTGGCGAGTGATTCGACAGTCTGTCGCCACTGGTCCAAGGCTTGTTGGTGTAGCAACCTCAGTTCCCGATTGGCACCTTGAAAGGTGGTGCCGTTGTCGGAGTACAGGGCAGCGCATTTTCCCCGACGTCCAACAAATCTTCTGAAACAGGCGATGAATTCAGCGCTAGCGTAGCTACTCACAAGCTCTAGATGTGCGGCCTTCGTGGCCATGCAGATGAACACGGCGATGTAACCCTTGATCGTCGTCCGACCACGACCCTTGCTGGCCTTGAGCAGCACTGGCCCGGCGTAGTCCACGCCGGTATGCAGGAAAGGTCGATTTCGAGTCAGCCTTGGAGCTGGCAGGTCCCCCATGGCTTGGGTTGCGTTTTGCGCACGAAAACGAGTACATCTCACGCAGGACCTAGTTACCCTTCGTATCGTATTACGCCAGTGCAAGATCCAGTACTTGCGAAGTAGGTGGCTCGACGTCAGCTGAGGTCCCCCGTGCAGAGTATCTAGGTGGGCCTGTAAAATGAGCAGGTGCGTAAATTGTGATCTGTTTGGCAGAATTGCCGGGTGCTTCTCCTCGTACGAAACCGGTGCCTTTCTTAATCTTCCTCCGACTCGCAGTACTCCCTGTGAGTCGAGGAACGGCTGAACGCGTAGCAGTGCGCTGGCCTTGGTGAGTGTCCTCCCGGCGGTCAAGGCATTAATTTCCGGTTGAAATTCGAATTGTTGAACGTGTTTCACCCAGAATACGCGGCTGTCCTCGAGTTCTTGAGTGGTGAGCGGTGAGGTGGTGCGTGACAATTTGGGTTGTCGGGTGTTCCTCACGAATCTAAGGCAATAGGCGGTAACTCGTAGTAATTTGTTTAGTGTAGCGTACCTCTCGAGTAATTCCCAGGCCTCAGTGATTGTCGCTTGGTGGCTTTGAAGAGGTTTCTCTTCCTGGTCCGCATCGGCTTCGGGCCAGCTAGGTTCTGCAGGCCAGTCTTTAGCATCTCTTGATAGCCACGTCGGGTCTCGCCACCATAGTTCAGACAGCCTCAGTTCATCTGGGGAGCAACCACGAGATGCACAGTCTGCGGGGTTGCACTTCGTTGGAACGTGGTTCCACGATGCCTGTGGCAGGATCGTGTGAATGTCAGCCACTCGGTTTGCAACGAACGGCTTCCATCTGGACGGGTGACTCCGTAACCAGGCTAGGGTTACCTTCGAGTCTGTCCAAGCATACACTGAAACATTGTCAAATCTCATTGCATTTAATACATATACGAGCGTGTGTGCGAGCAGGTTGGCTCCACACAGTTCCAGGCGGGGGATGCTGACGGTTTTCACCGGAGCAACCTTCGTTCGAGCTGTTAGCAGGGTGATTTGGACTTCTCCACTTTCTTGATGTGTCGCACGAACGTATACCACTGCAGCGTATGCTCGTTGTGAAGCGTCTGAGAACCCGTGCAGTTGCCAGGTCCATCCAGTGCTGTGGGTACCCATCCATCGTGGTACGACGATGGCTTCAATATCGGGTAGTTCGTTGCGGAAGGTAGACCACGTCGTCTGTAGATTTTCAGGGATAGGAGCATCCCAGTCAGTGCCACAGAGCCAGAGGTTTTGTAGTAGGATTTTTGGACGAATGATGATTGGTGCCAGCCATCCGAGTGGATCAAAGAGTCTAGCTGTTTCGGCGAGCACCTTTCTCTTCGTCGGGATTGCAGTTTCTAGAGTTTGGTTAATTTTGAATTGGAAGCAGTCGTTCACGGGATCCCAGGTTATACCCAGGGTTCGAATGCACTCGTCGAGTTGCAGAGAGCGCTTCTGTTGCCAGTCGGTCGAGAACATCTGACTGCTGTTCGAGCCCCATTTCGCAAGGTCGAACCCACCTGCCCTTAGGATGCAAGTAAGTTGTTCCTGTCGTGTTTTGGCACAGTCCAGGTCGTCAGCTCCAGTGAGGATGTCGTCTACATACGTATCCTCTTCGAGTATGGAAGCTCCCAGTGGCCAGTGATTCCTCTCGTCCTTTGCCAGCTGTCTTAGTGTCCGATTGGCTAAGAACGGTGCACAAGCCGTACCATACGTCACTGTAGTCAGCTGGTAAGCTTGTACGTTCTCTGCTGGCGAGTTCCTCCAAACGATGCGTTGTAGATCGCGGTCGCCTGGGTTCACGAGTATCTGGCGGAACATCTTTACGATATCCGCTGTCAGCACGATCGCGTGTCTGCGCCATCTCATTATGACGGAGGGTAGATCGTTCAGTAGCGATGGTCCTACGAGAAGAAAGTCGTTTAGTGACTGACCTGAAGAGGTGGATTGAGAGGCGTTGAAAACTACTCTCATCTTCGTAGATGGGCTTGCTTCTCGTACGACGGCGTGATGGGGTAGGTAGCATGACCTCCCAGGATCCTCCAGACCCTCGGGAACAGGTACCATGTGTCCGAGCGTTTCGTACTCGGTCATGAAGCGAGCATATTGTTCTCCAAAGGACGGATTTTCTTGGCACTTGCGTTCAGTTCGCATCAGGATTTTCTTCGCAATGGCCTTAGTTTCTATTAAAGCGATAGTCGCGTGATCACGCATTGGTAGGCGTACCATGTAGCGATTTATGCCTCCTTCAGGCACGCGAGTGTGAGTCTCGGCGTAGTGTTGTTCACACTGGTTTTCCTCTTCGGTGGGGACGGGTTTCGATGGAACTTCTTCAAGTTTCCAGAATTTTTGTAGCGCGTCCCCCAGGTCGAGTCTAGCAGAACAGTGAAATCCCGAGGTCCCGGTCATATAGGAGTGCGGAGGGCCCAGCAGGGCGTCTTCTGCAGTCGTCTTGCCGGAGAGAACCCAGCCTAGTGTCGTATTCTGAGCGATGGGCGTACCTGCGGGTCCCTTTCTCAGGCCATCTCGCAAGATCAGAGCATAGACATCAGCTCCTAGCACGACGTCTACCCGTCTTGATTGATGATATTCAGGGTCAGCTAGTGCGATGCCTTTGAGGTGTGACCAACCACTTGGTGTTATCTGTTGCGCTGGTAGCACGCTGCTAAGGCGCGGTAGCACCAGGGCTTGTATGTCTATGTGGAAGTTTGGTTCCACTAGGGATTGCAGGTTTAGTTGAACCTTATGTCGAGCTGTTCCAGCTTTGGATGAGCCAATTCCGGTGATAGGCACGTTCACTATCGAGCGTGGCAACCGAAGTTGTTGAGCGATGGATTCAGTGATGAAGCTTGCCTCTGATCCTTGGTCTAGTAACGCTCGTGCTTGCGCGCGTCTCCCCGACGGACTGACCAGGATGACTAAGGCAGTGGCTAGTAAAATCGGACTGGTTCTATTCGAGCCTTGTTCCTCTTGGGTGGCTAGAGATACGAGCTGATTCGCACCCGCGAGGTTGGCCAGGATCTGGCTGTTTGATGCGGTCGGTGGCGGCTCGTTGTTTGGGTTGCTTTCGACCGGAACCTTACTACCGTGCATCATCGTGTGATGCTTACCTTGACAAGTGAGACATCTCTTCTCGGATTTGCATTCCTTGGCAAAATGCGTCTTGCTGAGGCAGTTGATGCAAAGCTTAGAGGTTATTACCTGCTCGAGGCGTCGCTCTGGCGTCTTCTTCCTGAAGGTCGGACAATACGCGATGAAGTGTGCCTCCTGGCATTCAGGACACGCCTCCTTTCGTTGAGAAGCGGCGCCGTGGTTGGAAGATGTCCCGTTACGTCGTTGTTTGTGACCTTCCTTGTTGCCTGTTGGCGGTTTCGACGACGTATCTGCTCCCGCGTTGGCAGCTTCGAGGCCGCGAACGCGGTTTTCGAGGAATTTTTTCAGTTCCTCGAACGCGGGAATTTCCCTTGAATCCCCTATAGACGTCTCCCAATCTTGACGAGAGCGATAGTCTATCCGTTGCAGCATGAGCAGCACAAACCAGTCGTCCCACTGATCCACTGGTCGTTTCAAGCTTTCCAACGACCGGCGGGTTTCACAGATTCCGTCAAGCACCCGTTTTAGCTCGGCACTGTTGGCCTTGTTGGCCGGTGGAATGGCCAGCAGGTTACGCATGTGGCCGAAGACTAGTACGCGTTTGTTGTCATACCGCGCCTCCAGGGCAGCCCATGCTCCTTTGTAGTTGGCATCGGTCATGGGTGTGTTTTTGATCAGCGCGGCTGCTTCACCCGTTACGTGAGCCCGAAGATATTGTAGCTTGGCGACGTTGCTAATTTCTGTCGAGTTGTGTACCAGCGATTTGAACATGTCTCGGAACGTTTCCCACTGCATAATATCGCCTGAGAATTCTGGTAGGGATAGCTTCGGCAATTTAGCTTGAATGGCTTTAGGTGCTGTTTGCTCCTGACCGGCTTCCGACGTGCCAGGCTGGGATTTCGTCCTTTCTTTCGCGGCTTCAGCCAAACCATCCAAGTGCTCCAGAATATTAGTTTTAGCTTCGAGGTAATTACTTTCTACCTCGTCATAGACTTCATCCTTGATGTATTCTTGGTCCTTAACTTCTTTGATGACGAGCAGTTGTTTGTGCCGCTGCCGAAAGTCCCTCCAGTACCCTTCTAGTAGTTCCAGGCGTGCTTGTAGCGTGCCTCTGCTGAGCTTAGCTTTTCCGAGTTTCAGCACGTTTGTCCAAAATCGTGTAATGTAGCCTCTATCGTCTTCTTGGAGTTTGAGCAAGTTCTCCATCGCTAGTTATTAGCTTGACAATACAGTATCGATATTCTTGTATCTCACTGTACACTGAGTTTATTCGTATATTGTTGTGTGTTTGTTTTGAAGTAGAAGATGCGTCCCAGTGGGAGCGAGAGAGATAGTCCGTGTACACTGGTCGCGCACTTGCGTGGTCCGGGGATTAACGTCTATTCGAGCGTGACGAGAACCTTTAGTCCGTAGGTCTAACTCACACACTACACTCTCACTGATGACCGTTTATGGCGATTCGCACACCGATTTTTCGCTAGACTTTTCGCTTACCGAGCTGTATTTCCCGATCCGGCTCGAAGGACCATGTTTTAATTTAAGTTAACGGATCGCTAGCCGGAACTACAGCGGGTAAAATGAGACGCGGAAATCGGTTTAAGTATATAGTTTTAATTTCAAATTTATACAGTCTAGAGTGACTAGCACGGCATTTGGAGCCTAACTGACTCCGAGGTGAGTCGAAGCTACTCGATCCACCACGACACACCTCGGAGAGTATTGAGGCCCCATACAGTCTTACATCTAAATCTCAAGTAATGAGACGGGGCCGGAACAATGCTGAAAGTTTAGACCAACTAGCTTGTCCGAGGTTCATGAATGCCATCTCGGATCCAACTTTAAGATACTCGTTAAAAATGGCCAGTCCCTCTTCCCTTCGAGAAGCGATCGCCAAAGGGTTAGAAATGGAAACTTTGTTTCGAGAAGATTCTGATTCTATCGAACTTAGTCAAAACAAGAAAGAACATTCGTCTATTCAATTGAGGGGAAACACTTCCAACAAGCAGTCACATCCAAGAATATTTGCTTCGTTTGACAGTTACAGGAGAAATCGGTTCTCCAAAATCTGTTCATTCTGCAAAAAGAAAGGTCATGGCACAAAACACTGTTTTTCACTTAAAACGAATATAGAGGCTTTGAAGGTTTTTCAAAATGGAGATTAGACTTCCTGGAGTCTTGGACCAAAGCCGAGTGGAAATAGATCGGCATCCTTCATGGGGGTTAATAGCTCACAATATTAAGTATCCAGTCCGTTTCGTTTGATGTACCTGGTAGAATCTGGATGTTGCTTGATGTCTTTAGTCACATTTACTTTCTGGGTTTCATTTTGCATTTAAGAAAGCTGTATACTGTGTGTGAATTAACACTGAGTTCAGTTTTAGCCACCCTTGGAAGTCAGAGTTTCAGATTTTGCTGTCGCCATTTGAAGGTGGTCCGGTCCCCACAACTGTTTGGATGGAGGCTCTAAACGTCAGCGGATTTGCCCTGCATTTGCCCTGTTAAATCAGATAAGAGCTTTCCATTTTCCTACGTATCCGCTTAACTCACTCCTCGTCTACTGTTCTTGCTCTTACGAACTACCTCCAGCGTTCTGCCATGGGCCGTGCGGAACCTGTCTAACGTTTGTCCTCCCCGAATTTTAGATTTGCGATGATCTTCGTTGTTCAGGACACCTTGGCAGTGACCTCGCTTCGACCCACGACCTTGCCTTGTTGCTGTTCATGACGATCCACCTTGATGCGGACTTTTGCAATTACAACCCCTTGCTCCCGAGGACCCATTCGCTGTTAGACTCTTCCTCACGGTTGAATCCTTGGATTACCCCAGCACCTTGGTGGCCACAAGCGTCAAAGATACGCACGTGTCATTGTATTTATGAAATGCCTTACTTACGACCCCTGTAAACACGTAGAGTCACCTCTGGGTGCTCGGCCGCTTTCTCGAGTCTTTCTATGGTTTTCCTCGAGAGCGAAGGCGAATGCCGAGTGGAGTTGGCGAGAGTCTTTGAACGTACGACCATAGTCGCGACTCTCTCCGTAGAGCATCCTACACGTCTTGGGAACATTCTTCCCAATTCAACACTTACATATTTCGAGTCTCTACACGTCGTTCAAGCAGTTTGTCGATTAATCCGAGTCGGGACGACTCTTGTCACAAGGGGGGATAGTGTTACGAAGGCTGCTGCAGCCTTACACCCTTTACATAACACGAAAGAGGTGCAGGCTGGTTGCTACGACAACCAGCCTCTACTTTTTAAGTAACAGTCTCTTAGGAGATCTGATGCTGTAAACACGTGTCTCAATAAACCGCATTTCTCCATATTTTCCCTTGTCCCTTCTCATTTCGTACCGACGAACCCTGGTGGTAACGGCCAAACGTTACAATATCTTCGTGCCATTGTATCGCTTTATTTTTAGTCCCAGTTTTTTATTTTTTTTTTTTACACTACACATTTATGCTGTTTCACTTAGCCATAATTACATCTTTCACTATATGAAACCATAGAAATTAAGAAACTATATGTATCTCCAACGTTGCCCTTAGGCCTGTTAAAGGCTACGGCATAATAAACTTACATACATACATACATACATACATTTCCATTTATCTTCTGAGATAGTGGATGGATTTCGTCTTTTACTGCGCGTCGTCTGGATGAATAAATGATTTTTTTTTTTTTTTTTGTGAAACGAAATATTTTCGCATGGCCTCAGATTTACTTCAGTGGTTTATTACTGCCATGGCGATTGAAGAAAAATTATTAGAAATCATTCATTTTAACCTGAGACAGAAATACTAGACGTGATGTTGAAGTACTTAGTAATTGTAATTAAAAAATTCCAATTGTCAGTAGGGGAATCTAAATATTATATTACCTATCATGCATATCATGTCTCTCTAGAATCTATTTGAATTTTCTTGTTCCGTACGAAATCATTAATTTTAACCTGATTAATTTTAATCTGAGACAAAAATACTAGACGTGATGAATAAAAAATTTCTGTCGTCAGTAGAGAAATAATACTAAGTATGATGGTGATGATATCGGAATATACGAACCAATTTCAATCGTTATGCCTCTAACTGAGGAACGGCACTCAATTCGAGTGCATTCAGACCACAGAAAGGCCGAAAAAAACTGATTTACAGTTTTTTATTAAAATCTTTCGAGTAAAAATTCCCCCGGCCCGGATTCGAACCGGGACCTCCGCATCTGTACTGCAGCGCCTTGTCCAATTTGACCACCGAGGGGCTAGGAGAATCTTTACTCGAAAGAGATGTTGTGATTGACTATACAGGGTGATCCGGTAGGTTCATATTTTGAGTACGCTGGCGGATTCCTTGGATCATTTTAAGACGAAACTTGTTCTTGCTAATTTTTTTTTAAAACAACGGTTAACGAGTGAGAGTCAATTAAAGTAGGCCAATCCTGGCACAGATAAGCCACCGTCACAGGGGCGCCGCGTTTCAGTGGGGCTCGCGGGCAGCGCCCCAGCGTGCGCGAGCGTTCGCGCAGAGTCAATTTTTTTAGGAGTCTCCAAGGCTGCTGATCATAAATATGGAGTCGATTTTTGGAAATCATGATTGAGAATGAATTGAATAGGACTACTACTACACATGTCGCTCGAATCGTTTCGGCTTCTCGGAAGAAGCCCGGGCCTCGCTGTGCTTTCCGTAAAAGTCGTCAAACCTTCAATTTCAGTTGTGAAAAATACAGAAACGTTGAGCCAAGTGTAGGATTTTTCTGAAAATCTCTTTTCTATCCTGTTCGCTTGTTGCCACTTTTTCCTGAATTCGGATACCAATGTTTTCCGGGCATCTTTCTGATTTGGCGGCAAAATTGTATGGATGCTCCTGTTTTTCTTAAATCTGGGCTTGAATAATTTTCGAGGGTTTTCGATCCGCCATTTTGTTTTTGTGAATTTTGCCGCTCACAGTTCCCGCCGGCGGCGATTTTCGGTGATGAACCGTAAAATACTGAAAATAGACTATTGAAACGTCGTATTTTTGTTGAATTAACCATTTTCGGAAATAATTGAATAGTTTGTATTTTTTTAATAATTAATTTCGACCACTTTATTCTTGCACTTCGAATACGCGGCTTTGACTGAAAATCAACCTTAATTGTGAAATAATAACAATGCTACATTGAAACTTGATATTTCGCTTCAATTCGCCGATTACAACGACGATTTCGTATTTTTTATTTTTTAAATAATTTATTTCGACCACTTTACTCTTGAGGAATGAAAATCTACCTTAATTGTGGAATAATAAAGACGCTACATTAAAACTCGGTATTTCGGTTCAATTCGCCATTTCTAACGACGATTCAGTATTTTTTATTTTTTTTATAATTTATTTCGACCACTTTACTCTTGAGTCTCGAACCCGCGGGTTGAAAATCTACCTTGCTTGTGAAATAATAAGAATGCTACATCAAAACTCGGTATTTCGGTTCAATTCGCCATTTCCAACGACGATTCAGTATTTTTTATTTTTTAAATAATTTATTTCGACCACCTTACTCTTGTGCTTCGAACCCACGGGTTGAAAATCTACCTTCTTCGTGAAATAATAACAATGCTACATTAAAACTTGATATTTCGGTTCAATTCGCCATTTCCAACGACGATTCAGTATTTTTTATTTTTTTTTATAATTTATTTCGACCACCTTACTCTTGTTCTTCGAACCCGCGGGTTAAAAATCTACCTTTTTCGAGAAATAATAACAATGCTACATTAAAACTCGGTATTTTGGTTCAATTCGCCATTTCCAACGACGATTCAGTATTTTTTATTTTCTAAATAATTTATTTCGACCACCTTACTCTTGTGCTTCGAACCCGCGGGTTAAAAATCTACCTTCTTCGTGAAATAATAACAATGCTACATTAAAACTCGGTATTTCGGTTCAATTCGCCATTTCCAACGACGATTCAGTATTTTTTATTTTTTAAATAATTTATTTCGACCACCTTACTCTTGTGCTTCGAACCCGCGGGTTAAAAATCTACCTTCTTCGTGAAATAATAACAATGCTACATTAAAACTCGGTATTTTGGTTCAATTCGCCATTTCCAACGACGATTGAGTATTTTTGATTTTTTAAATAATTTATCTCTACCACTTTACTCTTGAGGACTGAAAACCTTAATTGTGGAATAATAACAATGCTACATTAAAACTTGATATTTCGGTTCGATTCGCCATTTCCAACGACGATTCAGTATTTTTTATTTTTTTTTATAATTTATCAGTCCTCAAGAGTAAAGTGGTAGAGATAAATCATTTAAAAAATCAAAAATACTGAATCGTCGTTGGAAATGGCGAATTGAACCAAAATACCGAGTTTTAACGGGGTGTGATAGGTCGAATGTCGGTAAAGTAGGGTGCGTTTTTACCCAAAATCTTTTTATTGCTCGGTACTCCGCGAGGAAGGTCCAGAACGGGTTTTCGTTCAGGCGTTCGATATATTATGCTGTTACGTACTTACGCAGATGAAGAAACGCGTGGTAATCGGAAAAAAAATTTTTTTTTGCAAAATATTATCGCCGAAATTGTGTAAAAAAATGGCCGCTCGGGACTAGATGCTCGCCTGTTTGTTGAATTGTTGAAGTATCCTTAGTCTCGGGCAGTAAAATTTTCTGTTCGTCGCACACTGTGGAACTGAACAAAGCGAACGATATAATTGTTTTTCGGTATCTCGCGTCCGTTTGAGCCTCATTTTGGAACCTACTTTTTGGCGACGCCCCACCGAGACACAACAATTCTGGACTATCTTTGCTGACGATATCGTCAGCGTAGTAGGATGTATTCCTCGCGAGATGGCGCGCTCGCGGTCGTCACCACCAGACGTGCACAGATGTGCATGTGCCTCGAGCAGAGCGCGCGAACCATCAACTGTCAGTGATACAAATGGTCGCGAAGTATTGTCTTCTTCTTGTTATTTGAAGTGAGAAATCGAAGCCAGCCGACCGAATTTTCGTTGCGACAGCCAGAGGAGAATCATTTCAGCGGTAAGTGAACAAATGAATATACGCTAGTGGTTGAAATTAGGTTAGGGTAGGTTTGATCCTTAGATGGGTTATTTTGGGCTGGTGGGGGCGGGGGCAGGAGTTCTATACGGCACGCGCTGGGGGCTAGGGAGCGGGCTGTTTTCAAATTATACTGATTTCAAAAATGCAATGAATATATATCTACAGCTCAAGCGTTTGACGGTATATCAGCTTTGCCACCTATTTTCAATTGAATTTATTTCCTCAAAGAGGGGTTACCATAGTGTCAAAAATTGCCGAAGGCCTTCATTTTTGTAGAGAGGGAAATTTATCATTATTCTAGAGTTCAAAGTTATACATATACATATACTGATTGAATATCGTTCGTCTGTGTACAGCTTTCGAAACCTTTCGGGAACCACTGCACACGCGGACAGGTTCAGGCTGAATCTTGAACCGCTGCGTGGTTGCGCTTCTACCAATCCCCACCGGAATACCCACTGAGACCAGCTGCGAAGATGCGTGAGGTGGCTGGATACAGTGCACGCCGCTCCGTTGTACAGGCATACAACGACCACTATCCTTGGTCTCGAGAGTAATTCAAATTTCCAATAAATGGATAAAATAATGTAAAGCATTGGAGGCGTGTAAACGCAAACGTTCGTAGATCCCGGTTTTCTCTTCGTCACATCCGACAAAAGTCCAATTTACGAATCGGATGCTAATATCCATTCCGCAACGTTAGATAGTACTAATGAAGTGAAAATGAATTCATGTGACGCTAATTGCTTTCAGATTTCCTCGACCAAACTCCACGACCACCGACTCCAATGGGGCGTAGTAGTTGACAACACGAATTACAAGGCCAGTTAGAATCAGTATCGAAGGAGTCGTCTTTGCCCCGCTGGATATGGAGTTTCACCAAATTCGAGGAATAATAGGTTTGATGTCGACTCGGCCAGCTGGTCAAAAAGATGGTGACGGTTCTCTCTTTTTTGTTTTGATTTTTTTTTTTTTATTATCTTTCACGGATGTAGTTCGGAACTATTTTCTATAATTGACACTGTACCGATGCCAACTTTTTCTCACAAGTTTTTACATCCAAAACTAAGAAAAAAAACCCACAATATCTAATCCATATAAGCTGAACATTCAATGCGATGCATCGTAAAGGCCTCCGAAGAACCCTCTACTGGAATTGGTACTGGAGAGGAAGAACTGGAGTTACAGCAATCTCTACTTTTTTTTTTCAATATCAGAACAAAAAGAAGAGTAGACTCACGCGAGATATTTGTTGTACGGTGAAAAGGTTCTAAAAAATGAAGTTTGAAACAATCATTTCCCCCAAAAAGGCACTTTTTATTTGTTATTTTTTCACAAATATGAAAGTAATTTACCTGGATTCGGTGACCAGACCTAAAAAAGCTCATCGCCAGTTACATTTTGAAATCTGAAACGTAGGGTAAAATTAGTTTTGGTGATGATCTAAGATTTGTAAAAGGCTGCGCATCAATTGAGAACTCCAGAAAAAGAGCAGTCCGAGTAAACTCCTATTGTGTTATATTTGGAGTTGGTTTGGTCCGATGACAAGTTCCAATCGCATTATCTTGGGCCTTTTAGTGCCCGAACTACATCCTCATTAGTATCCAATCGTGATACTCTCTCGGCTCAGCTGTTGAATGACCAGATTTCTTTCAGGACTGGCCGGATGTGACGGACGAAGCGTATCGCTCGATCCATTTCAAGAATCACTCTCCGCCAAGCGTCTTCCAGTCTCCGCTGAAAGTCAAATGAGAGTGCACGCCAGAGGAGACATCGGAACCAGAGGAACTTCTGCTACTTTGGAGGAAAATTTGAAACTTGTAGCGTATACCTACCAAATATCTGCAATGGACTGTTCTATCAGGAATCAGAACTCCATATTCACTTCATCGACGCGTTTCAAAACTCATTTATACAGGGTATAATACAATCCCTGACGAATATTTTGCGGAGTCGAGTCACGCATAAATTGAGATTAGGATCTACTGGGCGATTTCAATTCATCTCTTTATAAAATATGATTGCAATTTCACCGGACTCCGAATGATAAATGTTGTTTTTGTCGCTGGGTCAAATTCGGTTATAGATTTGAAAATTTCAAACAAAAAACGACGTTCCATCTTTATTGACGAAATAGTACCTATATCTATGTAAACGTGGCATGTTGGAACGACTTTCATATCTCCAATTGGAAGATAAAAATAATTGATTATCATTTTCTTATCTCGTAGTTATACCACGCGTTTACGTAGTCATTTACTTTTCATTACAATTGAAATAAATGACGAAAATTCAAATCTTCAAATACCTACTAAAACTACAGCTGTAATTCCTAAACAGAGGTAGGCTAGTGTTACGTCACACGCAGGGCGAATTTGTAATTAATTGAATACAAATTACAAATTACAATTGTAATTGGATAAAAAATCAAATGCCAATTACATTTTTTATTTGTAACTGACCGAAAATCAATTACCAATTACGAATAAATTAAAATGTAATTGGTAATTGATTTGGATTCAATTACGAATTGGAAATGTAGTAATGCTCTTTATTGTATTGCCTTTCGGCGTTTACATAATCTTTCTCATCAATACTTTCATCTTACTTCCTAATGTTATATTTACATTTGTACACTCATCATATCCTCATTCCATACTTCATTTCTATCCGATTTCATATTTCCCTCCCCCTTCAGTCCCCTACATCACTCAGCGTGTTTCCCATCTTATTCTCCATTTCTTCCACTGCCTTTACTTTGCTTTCTTCTACCTGCAGTTCTTCTTCCTCCATTCTCATCTCTTCTTTTCTCCGCTCCAGGTCCGCCCTCCATCTTTCGATATCCTCTTTCCTTCCCTCTGTATGTTTTATCTCAACCGTGCTCGGCTTGCCTGTCCCCTTCCTCTTCTCGCTCCCTGTTTTTATCACTCTTTCAGCTTTCTTTCCATCCTGGGCTGGTTCGTTCTCCCTTTGTGGCCGCCCACCGTTTCCTTCTCTCTCCCTTCGCTCGTTCTCCGCGCCTATCTCCATCCTTCCTTGTTCCGTCTTTTTCTCCTTTTGGCTCTCGGTTTCTTGTACCCTTAGGACTCTCGTCTCCTCTGCTTCCAGTTCTTCTTCTTCTTTTCTCAGCTCCTCCTTTCTACGTTCCAGGTCAACTCTCCATCCTTTTACACTTTCCTTCCATCTCATCACTCGTTCTGCATCGCTCTTGTCTCGGGCTCCGCTATCGCTCACACCTTGTGTTTCTCCTGTGTCTTCCGTTTGCCATTTCTCCGTCTTCTCATTCCATATCCACCAGTTTCCGTCGATGCACACTCTATCCTCCTCTTCTATGACTTCCTTTCCCTCTTGTCTTGCTTTATTCGCCCGATTGCTCACCATCCACCGTGTCCTTCTCTCTCTGAAAGTGCGGTCCCTTTCTACCCACAGATCCCACCGCTCCCAGATTTCGTCTTTTCGCTCCACTATCTCGCGGGCTTCCTCCGCTCTTCTGAGTCGCACGATCAGCATCTTTTCTTTCGCTACCCAGATTTGTTCCACCTCTACCTTCTTTCCTAGCTCTCTTTGCAGCCAACTTTTCACCCTCTCCTCCACTTCCTCTTCCTCCACTTCCATTCCTCTGACCACCAAGTTTCTGGCCCTTGTTCTTCTTTCCCTCGTTTCCCACTGCCACGTCAAGTCTCGCTCACTTCCTCTTTTCTCCACCACCCTTGCTCTTCCGTTCTCTTTCTCCCCCTTTTTCTCCTTCTTTCTCCTTTTTTGCTCTCTCTCCTTCAGCGTCCTTGTTAATTTCCTCCACCCATGACCTGCTTTTCCTGCCTCCCTCTGCCACTACGCTCGCATACTTGACGCCTTCGGAGGGGGTCGACCCCTCGGCCTCCTTGGCGTCCCGATCTCTCTCTCTACCTCTTTCCTCCCTTTCGTCCTCACTTGTATCTTCTTCGTCGTCTTCGCTACTCTTCCGTTCTGTTTCCTCCCCTTCCTCCTCGTGCCTCGATCTTTCCTGCTCGATGCACCTGCCGAGTGCCTCGAGTATCCGCTCGTACCTCATTTCCGACTTCTCCCGTATCTCTGCCATCATAGCTGACAGCGATCCTTCATCATCTCGCTCCGTCACCTCGCTCATCCTCCCTTCTTTACCCGTTCATACGCCCCGAATTGAGCCTCTTCCTTCCTTACCGGTCGGGCTAATTGAATTTGTTTCGGTCACAAATTGAAAAAGTAATTGGTAATTCAATATCATCCAATTACAAATTAAAAATTTAATTGATAATTGCATTTTTTTTTTTCAATTACGGATGGAACATGTAATTGGTAATTGAATTTTTTTCAATCACAAATCAAAAAGTAATTGATAATAATCAAATTTTTTTACAGTCGTAATTTGTAATTGAAATGTAATTAATTACATAATGTCATTGGATGCCGCCCAACACTGCATAGAAACGTACAGATATAATAAAATAAAGCGATAAAATATTATAAGAAATATAAATAAGATTAATATGTACGTGTAGGAATGTGTTGCCCTTTTCCCCGGGTCGATAAAGTGCTTGTATCTAAAAATCGTTGTCATTATTCAGATCACCTCCGTCAAACCAACAGAAGAATTCGACACTTTGGCCTTATTTATTCACACTCCTGTTGCAATCAATTCTCATAACATATTTTTCACGTTCAACCAAATATCGTCGACTGTGTTATACCTATATCCAGACATCCGCCATAATATCAGCATCAAATTCTGACAAATGAAGACCGGCTGTATGCTGCTCCGATCCTATATACCTATCTCTTTCTCAACCACGCGTCGCGGCCGGGGATTCCCCTACTTTCGCGTCGCGAAACGCGGTACATTTTACCTTTACCTTTTACCCAAATAACTCGCGAATAGTGACCGAAAACTGAACATAGTTTTCGTAGAGTACCCTTCGCGGGATATGAAAATTGAAAATTAATAATTGAGGTTCATACTCAGAACGACTGAGACCGCACAGGCCGGACAAAAGCCAGATGTTTTGAGTGCCTTTACCATCATTATGCGAATAAACAGAAACGACAATACGCTGTATCTTTTGAATCTGGTTATTCACCACTTCTTGCATAATTCGAAATAAGTAAATCTGAAGAAAAAGGTATTTTCAGTGAATATGTACTCGAATTCAAATATGGTAGAGCATTCCATTCAATTGCTGTCGGTATTTTTATGCTTCGGAAAGTATGGCGGCGTGGCAGAGCCCTCTAGGCTTTTCAGTGATTAGTGTCGAGTTGATAGGTCCCGTAAGTAAACCGATCGCCAGAGATTGGTGGAGTGGGGATATGGGGTCCCACAGAAATACTGCGCATGCGTCGTAGCAAAAAACGCTCGAGAGTACCAGTTCTTCGCCAGTTCTTCGCTTACCACCGGCAGTGACAGACCGTAAGTATCTCTCTCGAATACAATACCCGTACATGAATTGGGACATGGCTGTTGGGCAAATACTTAATTGGGTATAAAAATTTTGGTTTTAACAGAATAATACCTCACTGGTAAAAAAAAAAAAACATTACAATTTTTTATCCATTCAGCGTTTCCGTGGATGAATTATAGTATGTTTTTGTGACAACATTACGCGTGTCTCACTGTCCAGGGTAAATTAGTTGTTATGGAACACGGTCTTTTATTGGATCAAAGTTCATTTTCTATCAGTGCACAGTTTGACCCTTACAATATTCTTTTCTAGTACCGCACTTTTGTTTGAATTCAAAATGGCCGGTCAAACTCGTGCTAAATTCTCGCCCGTCGTGTTTTCAATTCTAGATTATTATGCGTTGAATCGCACTTTCTACTACACTATGCATATCATCCAGTGTCTATCACATGACGTGATTGTGAACTTTTTTTCTCAGTATTTGATACGCGTCCAAGGTTTTGAAGATGAACACGACAAAGTCCACCCCGCCGCCTGGGGAAAATTCCACCAATCCTGCGGGGATGATGCAGGAATCCCCCCTGGGATTAAATCTGCAAGTGGATTCGGTAAGTGAACCTGTTAAATTTGTTAATTTCGTAACAATTCTCTGTTATGTTACATGTAACATGTTAGCTCTGTGTTTTGAAAAAAATATTCAACTTTTTGCAAGGCAAGCTTGGATGATATAGTCTGCGGAGGTATAGATGCACTAAAGACTTTCTCCGGCGCTGGTTTCAAATCATGAGAACTGAATGCTTAGATAGAATATAGTCTGCGGAGGTATAGATTCACGAAAGACTTCCCCGGCGCTGGTTTTAGATCATGAGAACTCAATACTCGGATGAAATGTAGTCTGCGGAGGTGTAGTGTGACGTTGCATTCCGCAATCGTCACAGGTTTTATTAACATCCTGAGATTTGGGCGACAGATAACTCTGGGGAGAAGCAGCCAACAGATCATTAGGTTAAGTATCGTAATAATAGGCCTCTTTTCTTTCGTTTCTCGATGTCTTTGTTTGCTACGAACTATGTAACGCGTGACGACGCGCAACGCCTCGAGATCATCCGCCGATGGACAAGGAGCCACCGACGACTCGAGAGCACGGGACACGAGAGCGAGAGAGAGAGAGAGGGCTATCGGACTGGGTTATACCGGCTAAACATCACCTGAGCCAAGATCCCGTGACGCGCAACCCAGCTTTGCACCAGGAGGTGCCAAGGGCTAGCGTCAACCAAAGGGAATTACTGCCGATTTTCGATTATGGATGCCGACGTAGAGGTCGAACAGGGTCATACACGATGTATCACCTCCCGCTACGCCGACTAATCAACCTGGGGTTGAACCACCAGCCGTCTACGAATTCTGGATGCCAAGGAGACGGTCGAATAGGGCTGTGCGAAAACACAAAAGTAGCACACTATAGCCTCCCGTCCCGATGACTTATCAGCCAGGTGCTAAACCAGACGACTACCGCCGACTATCCCGACATCGTTACCGCTACCGAGGGCCGAGGCCACGGCTCCGTCGCAGCGTTCCTGGGAATAGACAGGCTTGTGCTGCAGGTTTTGAGTACCCTTCCACAAGTAATAACGTGGGTTTGGAGGAGATTTCACCTTGAATCGCCAAACGCCACCTAAAACCTTGGTTAGGCTGACTCCTAGTGAATCACGACCAAGGGCTGTGCTTCCACCCGGCGATGTACGGGTAGTACAATGACGAGCAATCGAAGAGTCCGCAGTACGCGGAAAAGGTAGTCCAGAGCCGGCATTACGACACTTAACGAAGATAGAGCATCGAGTATTCCCGAAATTCGCATGAGGGGTCACATGACCCACATTGACCAATCCTGTAATTGAGACGTCCGTCACGACAGCCTCACTGATCCTTCTCGCTTCGCACCTATGACGCACCTATTTAAGCGTGACGCACACCGCACCGAGTCTTCTTCTGCGTTCATCTGTCGCCCAGACAAGTTCTATCAATCTATTGTGCTCCCGAATACCATCCCGCAATACCGATACTGTGTGATACCGAGTATTATCTTTGAGGTGTTTGATCTGTATTAGAGTCAGTTTGAGTATTATTCTGCTGTATTAAGGTAAGGTCTTCTTTTCTATTGTAAAGCCGAGAACTAGCTCCGAATCGCGAGGTTATTGTGTCTTATTTGGTTGTTTGCGGCTCACGAGCCTTTAGGCTGTGTGTCGATACTATGTTGGTCTCTATTTTTGTCTGTATTAATTTCTTATTCCCGATTTCCGAGCTGGTTCAAGACTGATTGGGTTTTGGATACTTTCTCTGCGATTTCTGTATTTTCTTGATAATTTCTGTCATTTTCTCTGTTAATTACCGATATATTCTCATTTTCTGCATTGATTGCGCATGAATAACTTTTACTAGGTTTTGGATTACACTGTGTTAATCGCTTATATTATCTGCTATTCATTTGCTTGATCTATTGAATATTTTTGCTATTTTTCTGCTTTTGTCTTTCTTAATTTCCGATTAATTATGCGGTCTGTTGTGCGAATTCTCCCGGAGTAGCGAACGTAGTTGATAGCGTAGTCTGTAAGTTAGATAATAGCTCTTTTCTTTATTCTTTAGTCTAATTTTCATTTAGTCTTTCCGCTATCGTATTAATTCGAACATCTGTATTTTCCCGTTATATTATTCGAGTCTTTTTCCCGGTAGATTCAGCGGAATCTACCCGGTCTTTATTAATCATTCCCGCATGGGAAGTTCATAATTTATAAAAGTTGTATTATATCGAATCTGAACACACCTATTCTGTTATATGCTTTGTTAACTGGTTGATCGGCTCTTCTATCCCGACTTCCTAGAGAATTGATTAATTATTTGATTCTGAATATAACTTTCTGAACTGAACTTGTTTAATAACGCTTGCTATCGAGATAATATATGGGATAAGACCCACTGAAGGATATTACTTTGTTTAATTGTTTAATTTGGCAAACCCATCCCCTCTACCGTATTATTACTACTTTATTCTGTGTTAGCCGAGCTCATCCGTCGTACATCTCTGATTCTCGTTAATTATTGTCTGTTATATTGTGTTTTATTTTCTGATTGACATCCTGGGATGTCTGGCGCCCAAATTCCGGTTTAGTGTATTAATTTATGTGTCTGAGCATAGTTTGTGGTAATCAGAGATTACGCCGTAGGGTAACACGTGAAGTCACCCTCACTTCATTCCATTCCGGTGGAAAACGTTGTTACAGTAGATTCACCAAAAACTCTACTTGACTATAGTTTTACATTATATTTTCAACATTACATTCTAGTATTTCAATCACCTAATCATTATTCTTGCCTTTCTTCAACAGCAAAGTGGTGAGCAAGGGAAAACTTGCGTCACCGAGCATGTCGGCGATCTGTTCAACGAACAATCAATGTGTCTGGCCCACTGCGTTGGGTCAGACTTCAGGATGAGCCAAGGAATCGCCGCCATATTCAGGCAAAAGTTTGGCTCACTTGAGAAATTAATTGCCCAGCGGGTTGACCCGGGCGGTGTGGCATTCATAAAAAATGAGGAGCGTCACATATTTTACTTGGTGACGAAACGGGAGAGTAGTGGTAAGGATCATCGATGTATTCAAATATTCAGCACCAAAGTAGATTTTCATTTCCTTATTTACACTATTCCTCATTTTACATTTTATAATTCTAGGCAAACCGACCTACGATACGTTGCAGAGAAGTTTATTGGCGTTGCGTAAAAAATGCAACGAACTTAATATAAGCGAACTCGCTATGCCCCGTATTGGCTGTGGCCTTGACAGGCTTGATTGGGGAAAGGTGAAAAACATGCTAGCCGAAATTTTCGCTGATGGTTTCGCCATCAAGGTTTATACCTTGGCAAGTGAAATGGTGAGTTCAAGGTTACCAGTTTATGTAAGATATACAGGGTGTTTCCTTTAACTCTGTCAACACTTTTAGGGTATGTTGGGGCTGCCTAGACGAGCATTTTGAGGCAAGGCAACCATGGTCGGAAATTCATCCTAACGGCTGTGGAGGGCTTTGAAGGATTTGGTACCACGAGCTTGTTCGTGTGTATTCAATCAGATGTGATCACTTTCGACCCAACGTTTCATTAATTGATTCGTTACTTTTCTGATTGTTTATCGTTTTCTTCAAAATTTATCGTTCTGTTGGTTTTATACAAGAACTTTGTAAATAAAACGTTGGGTCGAAAGTGATCACAGCTGATTGAATACACACGAACAAGCGCATGGTACCAAATCCTTCAAAGCCCTCCACAGCCGTTAGGATGAGTTTCCGACCATGGTTGCCTTACCTCAAAATGCTCGTCCAGGCAGCCCCAGCATACCCTAAAAGTGTTGACAGAGTTAAAGGAAACACCCTGTATATTGCTTTTCATTTTTATCTCAAACACTGAACGCAAGGTAGCACCTCCATGGATTCAATGTGTTGAGAAATCTCTGAACCTTCACCCACGTATTGATTCAGATGCTATCTAAATGTCTGTGCAATTTCAATGGGACTGACCGTTCCAAAGTCAGATAATTTCAATTAAAATCACTAATCTTTACACGTAAACCCCACACCCAACGCACGTAAACGACACGTTTTCTTTTCTGGTGCTGAGAATAATGACACAAAAAAACCACGCAGGTACAAGGGCTTCTACCCGGATATTATCTAAAAATTTCCGAATTATTTACAGTCTATTTTTCGAAAATATAGACGTGGCAGATTGAAGAAGAGTCCGACTTCTTTGACATTCACAAATATTATTTACGATTTCAATCACTTCAGTGCTAATATTACGCGTTTTGAAGTAAATGATAAGTTTTTGGGGTGAAATTGTTCGAATATATGCGCACTGACATGACATCCCTACTCAAAATGACTGATAGGGAAAGACGGTCCTATCAGATTTTTAATATGGCTTTTGAATCCGTATTATATCTGGGGTCGGATCGGGGACCTATCAGAAAGTCCATTCCGGAAGGTTCTCGGACAGGTCCAGATATAATACGGGTTCAAAAGCCATATTGAAAATCTAATAGAAATGTATTCCCCTATCAGTCATTTTTAGTAGGGATGAACTTGAACCAAATTGTTATCGAAACTGTCGTGGAGGTACCTCCTTAAGTCCACTGCCGTTATTTAACTTATAGGCTCGATAGAAATTTGTTTTCTTCTATAATTTCATACTTATGTGCAGGGACGCATCGAGAACCACCAAGTTCACGATCCCCGTGATGGCCACCGCCGCGTTGATCGCAGCCATAAAGATCTTCACCGCGTTGATCGCAGCCACGAAGATCTTCACCGCGTTGATCGCGGCCGAGAGGATCATCGCCGCGTTGATCGCAGCCATAAAGATCTTCACCGCGTTGATCGCGGCCGAGAGGATCATCGCCGCGTTGATCGCAGCCATAAAGATTTTCACCGCGTTGATCGCAGCCACGAAGATCTTCACCGCGTTGATCGCAGCCACGAAGATCTTCACCGCGTTGATCGCGGCCGAGAGGATCATCGCCGCGTTGATCGCAGCCATAAAGATCTTCACCGCGTTGATCGCAGCCACGAAGATCTTCACCGCGTTGATCGCAGCCACGAAGATCTTCACCGCATTGATCGCGGCCGAGAGGATCATCGCCGCGTTGATCGCAGCCACAAAGATCTTCACCGCGTTGATCGCAGCCGAGCGGATCATCGCCACGAATATCTTCGCCCTGCTGATCTTCGCCGAGAAGATCATCGCCGCGTTGATCGCAGCCGAGAGGATCATCGCCGCGAAGATCTTCGCCACGTTGATCACCGCCGCGAAGATCTTCGTCACGTTAATCATCGCCATGAAGATCTTCGCCACGAAAATCTTCGCTGCGAGGAACGTCACCGCGAGGGTCTTTGCCGCGAGGAACCTCGCCGTGAGGATCTTCGCCGCGATGAAGTTCGATCACCAGAACGCTATATGTAGGTTGAAGGTTTGAAAACCTTCTTTACAGAGGGTTGGGGCGGGGGGCCGAGGCCCGTTACGCGTTACGCGTTACGCCGGGCCAGGGGGTCGGGAAAGCCCCCGGCTGGAGGGCAGGCAGAGCCCTTGGCTGGGGGGCAGGCAGAGCTCTTGGCTGGAGAAGGGGGCAGGCAGAGCCCTTGGCTGGAGAAGGGGGGCAGGCAGAGCTCTGGCTGGAGAAAGGGGGGCAGGCAGAGCCCTTGGCTGGAGAAGGAGGGGGCAGGGTGAGCCCTTGGCTCGCGCAGGGGGTCGGGAAAGCCCACAGCTGGAGAAGGGGCAGGCAGAGCCCTGGGCTGGAGAAGGAGGGGGCAGGCAGAGCCCTTGGCTGGAGAAGGAGGGGGCAGGGTGAGCCCTTGGCTCGAGCAGGGGTGGCAGGGGTCAGGAAGAAATTTTGGGGGGCGGTGAGAAGTGCCCTTCTGGGGTTTTGGAGTTCACTAAGGGAGCATTCAAATACTACGTCACGCTGTTAGGGGGGGGAGGGGGTAAGCTTTACTGTGATGACCTATGACGAGGGGGCGGGGGGGATAAACTCGCAGCGTCACGTCACGCTTTTTTTACCGACAGGCATGGTGCGAGTTTTAAAATATTGACAAATTTTCAGAAAAATTTTAAAATATACGAAGGTGAGGGGGGAGTCGAGATTAAAGTTGTCACATGACGTCGAGAGGGGGGTAAAAAACTGCGTGACGATGTGTGATGTGGGGGAGGGGGGGGGGGTTCGAAATGGCCAAAAACAGCGTGACGTAGTATTTGAATGCTTCCTAACGGAACGAAGTAAGCTTTACTGAAAATGGATACAGCATTTAGATGAGGCTCACTTCGTACTCGTGGTTGGCAGGTGTTACTTTCTGACATTTACTTTTGTAACAAATGTGACAGATTTTGTGACACATTGAATTGACAATAATTTTACTTTCATTCGAAGTGAGAAAGAGTGCTTAGGAAATCTAGAACTAGAACTGCTACAATTATATTGGAATTGGAGACAGCTAGATATTTTTCAGCTAAGTTATAAATATAATGGAAAATAATCAAATTGATAATTGTATTCAAGTACAAATCATTGGAGATGGTAATTGCCTTTTCCGATCATTTGCGTATTTTCTATATAACGACCAGGAGAAACACCGATCAGTTAGATTAACGATTGTTACTAATGTCATCAAAAATTGGCCAATATATGAACCTTTTATCTGCGGTGACGAGTCGTATGGGAAAAAGATCGTAGATAGTGGTTCATATAGATTATATATGTCGGAAAACGGTGTTTATGGGGGGGAGGTAGAGTTGCAATCATTTGTAAACATATATAATGTTCATGTCTTGGTTTACGTTCGAAACAGTCAAACTCCGCGAGAATTCGGACCAAATTGTCACAACAAATTAATACTCTTATTATCTGGGGTTATCGATAAAGGTCATTATGACATAATTAAATGCTTGAACTCTACCTTTTGGGACAATCATGAACGCGAGGGCAGTTTGAATGCGTCGGTAACTATTGGAAATACCTTGGTAACTCAACACTGTTGCACAACTGTTCAAAGTAGCATTGTAACGAGACCTTGTGTCAACGGAACACGAACAGCATCTCAAGTTAAGTCACCAGCCGAGCGCATGGCGAAATATCGAAAGCGTAAGCGTAACGGAAAATGTGAAACGGCATTCATTGAGGACAGCGTTGCTGAGCGAGGATTACCAACATCCCAAATCAAATCACCTACAGCCGAGCGAATGGTGGCGTACCGAAAGCGTAAGCGTGACGACAAATATAAATCAGCATTTGTTAAGGACAGCATTGCTGACTCGCTTAATAACGAAGCAGTACCATCAACATCCCAAGTGAAGTCACCAGCCGAACGCATGGTAGAATATCGAAAGCGTAAGCGTGCCGGAAAATATGAAACTGTATTGGTTGTGGACAGCGTAGCCGAACGACTAGACGACCTCGAAGCGATACCATCAACATCCCAGGTCAAATCACCAGCCGAGCGCATGAGAGAATATCGCAATCGAAAGCATGACGAAGGAAATAGTATTGTAGCAACACCAACGCCTGCTAGCACAACAACTGCTTATCGTATGAGGGAATATCGGAAACGCAAGCATAACGAAATCAGTACCGATCATATTGCGGAGGTTCAGTTAACGAGAGTGGAAATTGTTCGTCGTGCTGCGTTACCTCAAAGAGTAACAAATTCCGTAGCAGATCAAAACGAGGAAGACGTGGAATCACCAAAATATTATACGTTACCAACTGTATTGAAAAAAATTTATGATTCGCGTATGTCCGATAGGTTTGGATCGGTTTGCCATTCGTGCGATCGTATGTGGTTTCAAAGTGAACTCAAGCCAATCAATAGAGCTGCTACAGAGTTTAGCGAGGAACAACAACAACAATCAATAACTCACGCCTGCAGTCACTGTAAATCTTATTTGGAAAAATTAGAAATTCCTTCAATGGCTGTAATGAATGGATTCAAATATCCTCCGATGCCCGACCATCTACCACCCATGAATCCGATGCTTGAACGAATGGTTTCTCCTCGCTTACCGTTCATGCAGATCAGAAATTTGCAGCGCCCACTTCTGGGACAATTTGGTTCTGTGGGTTCTATCATCAATGTACCTGTTAACGTTAACAATATGGTACGCGTAATACCACGACCATTAAGCGACGATCAAGTAGTCAATATACACCTTAAACGAAAGCTTGTGCACAAGTCAACATACATGAGTGGGTTGGTTACACGTAGCGATTTACTCAAGTGGTGTACATTTCTCGTCAAACAACCGCTTTACGAAAATCATCATGTCAAACTAAATGAAGACGCTTTGTTGGGAGTTCCTCTAACATTGGAAGATCTTAGACGAGGTCAACGATGCAAAGATCTCAAAATACACCAACCTGAAATATCAGTCGTCTCTGAAGATAGCGATGAACCACCTGATGCGATGCAAGACTTTGAATTAGACGAACCGCCACAGGAAAATCAGTTAGACTATCACGTCGAACAGTCACATCAACAAACAACTATGATGTGGAATGAAGAAATGGCTCTTGCAATAGCACCGGCACAACGGGAAAGGCCCGCTGGATTAGCGTTCGATGAAGATGCCGAAGAACTATCATTTCCAGGAATCTACTTGGGACAAAAACGAACTTTTTTGAATCGAAAACTACCTAAAGCATTCGAGATTGCCAGCAGTGAAATTAGACGCAGCGATCGTCGAGGTGTTCGTCCTGACCACCTGTTGTATATAATGATGAAAGTGCTGCGTCTACGCATGAGCGAAAGTTTGACCACGGCGTTCAAGCGCACAAGGAGTGACAATAATGAACCCATCACAGCTGTGCAGTTGCTTGATAAAAACTTCATTTCGGAATTTACGGAAAAAAATTTAGCGTTTACCAAGAGTATTAACACAATGCCGGCCTACATGCAGGAACGGAAGCGTGACGTACATGCTATGTTGCGTCAACTTGGTAAGCCAACGTTTTTTTATTACTCTAACTGCTGCAGAAGTTATGTGGCCTGATTTGTTGCAAAATTTGACAAAGATTTTGCGTGGTGACGCTATATCCGTGGAAGAAGCCCAAGCATTACCTTCTAATGTGAAATATGCATTAGTTCGGGACGATCCTGTAACCTGTGCCGTTTGGTTTAAGCGAAAACTTGACGTCATGATGAACTTAATGTCTCTAAAAACAGTTGGTGTCTTTGGATCCAATACCGTAAAAGACTACTTCTATCGTATCGAGTTCCAACAGAGAGGTAGTCCTCATGCCCACATGATGGTTTGGTGTGAGAATGCTCCTACGACTGATTCATCTGATGATGAGATTGCGGCATTTGTAGAGCAATATGTAGCATGCAACGAAAACCACGATTACGTGCCTACCCGTCAAATTCATCGACACACGTTCACATGCTACAAAAATAACAATAAGAAGAAATGTCGATTCAACATTCCTTTTTGGCCAATGATCAAAACTAAGGTCATGCGACCTTTGGAAAAAGTACTACCAAATACCGACAAGGCAATTACTAATGAGCGTGAGCGTTTACAAAAATTGAACAGCGTATTGTACGATCAATTGATATCTGGAGAGCACAAGACCCTTGAATTGCTGATGGATTCCTCTGGTTGCACAGGCCTGGAGGAATACGAACTGGCTATACGTAGCACACTGAAAAGACCGTTGGTAATGCATCGCCGTGACATAAAAAATATATACGTGAACAGTTATAATCCAGCATTACTCCAAATGATGGCATCCAATAACGATATACAGTATATTCTCGAAGAATATGCTTGTGCTGCCTATATAGTCGACTACATCAACAAAGCTAATCGGGGCATGAGCTTACTACATCGCAAGTTCCGTAATTTGATTAGGGGTGAAGAAATACAACCAGAAACCAACAGCGAGGTTGTAGAAGCTCGGATTGACATCAGTTCGCGCAAGCTTATGGCCAGTTACAGTACGAATTTGCTGAAGGTTGTAGAAATTTCTGCACAGGAAGCGGCTTGGTCTTTGCTACGATTTCCAATCACCCGCGGTTCTCGAAATTGTGTATTCGTTTGTACAATGTTGCCACACGAGCGAATTCGGGCACACCGTGCAGTGGCCGACCTCCGTGAACTTGAGGACAATGACACCGATCTTTGGCAAAAAAATATATTTGAAAAATACTCCGTGAGATCGGCGGATATGGAATCGGTAACACTAGCACAATTTGCCGCGGGGTACGAACCAATACCAAAGTCTAAACCACCTCAGTACAGAAAACGACGATTCAACAAAATTTTGCGATATCGAGGCTACAGGAAGTGCGACGAATATGACCAACATTTACGCGAATTAGTTACCCTACATCATCCCTGGCGTAACGAAGATTTTGAAATCCTGAAAAATAATCGTTGGCTGGAAGTACATCGAGAAAATATGGAACAAATTAACACAGCTCGATTAGAATTCGAATACCGATTAGACCTGGAACAAGTGATGGAAGAACAAAAAGCTTGGTACGAGCAAGAAGAAACACCTAACGAGGAATTAATATCGAGTTCTGTAAACAAAGCCAAATATGCCGAGTTGGGGTATGATCCAGGGGAGGTGTTCGGTGAAGTAAGCATTGATAACGTTGCACCGGACTTTGATCCAGAATATTTACAGCAGAACACCATGATTCGATTGTTGAAGCGCAAAACTAGCATGACGCACGAAAAATTCATGTCCCAAATGCGAATAGTCAATTTCAGACAAAGAGCTCTGCTGTACGAAATTATGTATCGAAAATTCACCAATAACGATACACCGCTACGTATGTTCTTCACTGGACCCGCAGGCTCAGGTAAATCGTTCACTATTCACATGCTCATAGAAGTTTATCAAAAACTGTACCCATGTCCTGAAAGTAGCGCAATCACTG